>JAXDDX010000115.1:217500-562500 GCA_034670405.1 Hoplostethus atlanticus
TTTAAGACTTTTTAAGAGATTTTATAGACCAATTAGCAGGACTTATAAAACCAATTTTGCAATCAAAATACAATTACTGTGTGACTCGGCTGATTTCCCACTGGAAAAACAAAGACGCCCCACCATTTTTAAGACTAAAACACCGAAACGGAGACTTAAAATGCTTTATTCAACTGTATTTGAGGTTTAGATGATTTAAGACATTTTAGTTCTTTTTACCCTTTGGCTGCAGCGTAATCCCCTCAAATTTAGGCGGGGATTCCTGTAAATATAATTTCATGGTAGATGATTACTGAGAGATAACAGTGGCGTTGACTGCGGGCAGCTTTTGGTGCACTAAGCTTTTTTAAAAAAATGTCTCTATTCTGATGCTTTCGGGGTCTGTGCATTGTCTCATTTTCTGAGTCTCTCCCAGTTTCCTCTCTCTCTTTGTCCTTGTCTTTTGCTGTTAGGGTTTATTGCGCCGTCACTACTTTGTCATCACTTTCTCTTCTCCCAGTCTGTTCCACTCTTTCTTAGTATCACTCTTTCTCTCCCCTTTTCACTCCTTTCCAAACCTGTTAACTATAATAAGAGCACAGCAGCCTAATAGAGACTAAGTGTGGCATTGTTGCGCTCCTGCTCTCCATCTCTGTCAGTCTCTCTCTTTCCCTCTCTTCATCCCCATAGACAGCCTTGCTTGATTCTAAACTGTTCAAAACATTTCCCCCCCCGATATTAGAGGCCAATATTGTAATTTTATTAAAAATAGTCCAGTCAGTGTGGTCCACTGATTGAGTTTCCATGAGAGGCACATACATTTCTAGTAGTCACTGACACAATTTTGATCAGAATCAATCGGCATGATGGCAAAAACTAAGAAAATAAGGTTGACAATGGAATTATCCTTTAAGAGAGTAAAGGAAAGATAATAAGGTGAAATATTGAAATATTGGGCTTAGGTGGGAGAAAAGCTGAAAGAGAATGTGATGACAAAGATGTGTATTGATAACCAAATTGATTTCAGATTCACAATTATGTCCTTACTGCAAAACAATGCAGCGTGAAAAGCCCCCTCACTTCCTAATCATCGATTCCAGAAGGAGCTGGTGTCCAGTCAACATTTATCTGTTTTCACTCAATGGAAGAAACAGTTCTGTGATGTGTGTGTGTGGAATTGTGTTTACATCTTGCATGGCTAGAGATATTGATGTTGACATAATTGATCAGACAGCTCTGTAGGATCAAACAGGTTATTAGTCATGATTAAATATCTCCAGGGAGACATTCTACACACACACACACACATGCACACACACACACACACACACAACCCCTCACTCCATCACTCTCCACCGCCCCATCTGTCTATTAATTGGAGGTATAATAACAGCATTTAACACAGCTTGACAACTCTCTGCTGCTGTGTTCTTCCACTCTGAACTCAGAAAGTTTCAGTGTGTCTGCTAGTAGGACTCCCTCCTAATTACACACTGAATTAATGCATACACAATAACACACTCCCTCGCTCAGGATTTAAAGATTTAAAGGTGCTACGTGTAGCATTTTACATCAACAAATCATTACCACATTTATTTTGAGTATAATTACTGTAAACAAATTAGCCCATGATTATTATTACTATTATTGATAGCACTTTATAATAATCACTTATAAAGAATTAACAATTATCTTATATGTATTAATTATCACTTAATGGTTAACTAACAACTAATTGATAGAGTTAATTTCCTAAATTTTCCTAAATTTCCTAATGCATATTAATTATATAGTGTGCATTAATTCATGACATGTTAAATAAATAAATAAATAATTAATAATAATAATAATAATAATAATAATAATAAATAAATTCATAATAGGGGCCCACATAGCGCTTATTTAGATTTGTTATATAATTTCTGAATACTTAACTAAGTCTTTAAAATTGCTTAACCTGGGTATTAACAAATGACTAACAAATTAACTAAGGCAAAAAATAATTTATTTAATTTCTTAACACTTACACAATGTACACAATGTCATTTACAATAATTATTAAACATTGTAGGGAATGAACTAATCTTCTTGTTGGTTAACTATTCATTAATAGTTAAGTACTGGATCATGATTAATTGACAAGCAAGCAAAGACTAGAAGAACAGAGCTTACCTGAATGGAGCTATCCAAAGCTTTTGATTACTGGAAACAACTGCATGCTATAGAATGCTAATAAGCTAACTGACTACAGTCTTTGATTGCTGGAACAAACAACTGCGCGCTAACTGATGCTGATGCTGATGCTGGTTGACTAAATTGCTCTTTGATGAGGAAGCTAAAGGTGTATACACTTGCATCTTAGCTGATCATAGTGATGCTGTTTTACTGGGCAGGAAAATATAGATGAGAAATCATGAAAAACAAACACACAAGGGGGAAAGGGATGGTAAAAACACTGTGATCACCACATCTGAGTGACTGGGGATAAATGCATGGCTGGGAACACACCCAAACGCTTTTACATCAACACATACATATACACACACACAAAGAAGAGACCATGCCATGAAGCAGGCCATGGCTAAGAGGGCTGTCATTTTATGTTGAAGAAAAAGGCAACACTATCTTTGTGATGTCTCATGTTGCATTTGTGTCACATGGGAATTAATGTTGGAAGTGTTTACGTATTTGAATTAGTTTGAAGCCGTCGAGATGCTATGAATGACGTTTTCTTTAGTTTTCTTTCTCCAGTTGTTCCTTTTTTACACTTAACACACATACATTTACGGAGTGATACGTTCAAGTTCATGTTTTACAGCAAACCAAATATTGCAATGTCAACCGCAAACAAAATAAATCCTGCAAATAACATTGTATTTACCAGTTGAAAGCATTTTCTAGTAGGAATCATGTATCTACCTTCCTTCCTATATGATGTGGATGCAGCATCAGTGCACCCTGCTTCACCATGCTGTCAAGCATGTCGATATTTGTTGACTGACCTACAGGCATACTCGCTGATTGCTGTCTCACCCATAGGCGCCGATTTATGTTTTTGCCAGTGGGTGCTCAAATTAGGTGAATACCACCAAGGTGAAGATTGTCACAAAATCACTTTTATTGCGCTTGCCTTACCGTGGTGCAGGCTACTGTCATCTGTCGGACGTAGACACACACCGAAACAAAATGCAACACTGCTACAAATTCATCACTGATGGTGGATGCCTCACTTTGACTGTCTTTACACTTGGTATCTCTCTCGGTTTTTTAATTACAAATTCGTACGTTTTTACCCGATCATCACCCATGTTTCACATTTGCTGTGTCGCTAGCTAGTAGCTACGTGACGGAACAACGTTGGTTTAGCCGACTCTAATGTTACATTGGCAGTTGGCTACGTGACTACGCCCCTTAACGTAGCCTACACATGCCAGAGCCGTAACAAGTTTAATTGGATAATGCGATTTGTAGTTAAAACGTTCACCGATAATAATGAGTAATAATAGAATAAATAGATGCGTTTTTTTTTTTTAAAAGATGCAGTTTTTTAATACATTTATTTATTAATTTATTTTTTAATCGGCCTTCCCCGTGGGTGCTCAACCTTTTCGGTGGGTGCTCGAGCACCGGAGCACCCACGTGATCGGCGCGTATGGTCTCACCTAAGGCTGTTTCGCACCTCTAAGTCCTATCTGGCCAAAGTTCCATATGCTTTCATTCAGGAGGAGCAAGAGCACACTTCAGTGGAGTGACGACAAGAGTGGAATGCACAGCTCGGTTTGCCTTGCATTCCCTGTAAAGAATTAATACTCATTCGGGTTCAAAAATATTCGGTCAGCCACTTGCATCTGAATTTTGAGTAACTCCAATATGACATAGCGCACTGAATGCACTGTGCATATCTTTTGTTGAGATCATTGTACAAAATAAATAAAATAAATAAATCATGTTACATGCAAGACTGCAAATTACAAAACGTCTGCCTACTTTGTGAGTAAAGTTAACGTAGCATCCTTTACTGCACTGGTTCTAAAAGTGGGGGCCAGGGGGCACCAATGGGTCCTTGAGGGCATCCAGGGGTTCGCCAGCATAATGAGGAATAGCTTAATGTCAAGTTTTATTCACTGGAACTTATTCCAATTAGTTAATGCATAAGAATGACTATTATATTCATAGGTTTCACCACTTTTATCTTCCCAAATACAGAGTAGACAGTTCTATAATTCAATAGTAAACATCTGAGAAGCTCTGCTTAACTGCATTGCAGGAAGGAGTGATTGACAACTGAGGTGCGTTCACAACAGACTCATGATTGACAGGCAGTTAGACTAAATCGCTCTACAATTAGCCTCTGACCTCCCTGTTGCCTTGGTGACTGAAGATGAGAGGGATTGATGTTGGGATGGGGGCATTGCATGGAGAGCCAGCTGTGCTCCTCTGCTAGAACATCTGCACCACCGGGATGATGAGAGAGGAACCAATGTCATTAGGGGTAATTAGAAAGATAATGAAGGGAAGCATGCCAGGTGGGGTGTGTGTGTGTGTGTGTGTGTGTGTGTGTATGTGTATGACAGCCTGAGGCAGGTGCTTTATGAGGCAGGCTATCTACGCCATCTCACACCGGCCCCCTCCCCATGTAAGCTCTGTTAGACAGCTGACGTTAATATATCAAAACAAGTGTGGGTAGAAACTGGGGGGAAACAGTAAAAAAAAATGAGAAAAAGATTGGCAAAAACAAGGAGAAAATTAGAGATGGCTGTGTGAAATCAAAGATGAATTTTTGTCTCAGCGTCTGGCCTGGGATCTTTGTCACATGTCTTCCCTCCCAGTCTCTCTCTAGTTTCAACTATCTACTAAAGGCAAAAATGCCCCAAAATTAATCTTTTTTAAAAAAGTATATGAGCCAAACCCTAGTGTGTGTTATATAAAAATCTGTCCCTTTCTGTCTTTCTCCCAAGGCCAGATCCGGTGGAGAGTGTATTCAGAAGACGTCCACACAGCAAGGAGGCCTTTTGTCAAGCAACATTCACTCGCATCACACTATCGTCACTCTCGCCAGTAAAGAGACAGAACATTCTGGTGGATTACGCTGGATTTGTACCCTGACTGGCGAGTTATTCATCACAATAGCCGTTTCCATTCAATTGTGAATATTAACCTTGAACAGTTGAAATGTCCAAAAAAAATAACTATAATAATAGCTGTCTTTCCATTAACTGAGTTGAAGTGAATATATAGATAAAAACAATAGCATGGATTTTGCTATTAAAAACAATCTGAAGCTTCTGTATGACACAGTCGTCAAAAAGAAAACTGTATGTAACCAAGCCTCTTTTTTTACTCTGGAACAGCTGCAATAAGAGAAGTAAGCTATATTCAACCTCAATATATAAATCGAGGTTAAAAAGCTTTAGCTGTATATATCCCCTTGTACCATTATATGGGAGAAGTGCATGTAAACTAAGTAAAACAAAGTTGTCGTGTGACGTAATTAAAACTCATTTACACACAAGAGCTATATAGGAGTGATGTAGTTTGATAGCGTACAACTATAGAGGAGTGTCTCATCCTGATTGACCTGAATTTCTTCTTGAAGAAGATATATACAGCTAAAGCTTTTTATGATGGTAAGACAACATACTTTGGCATTTTTTAATAAATCAAATTGTGGTATAAGCAGTGTTTCTATGTGCATATGTAATATAAGCTATGTAATAATAACAACAATAATAATAATAATAATAATAATAATAATAAGCTATGTTTCCTAAGTATTCTAAGTAAGTAAGTAAGTAAGTAAGTAAGTAAGTAACTAACTAACTAAGTTCTAAGTATACATGTAGCTAAATGCTAAATCCCATTGGCTGGAGTCTGAGCTAGTGTAAGCCATAGACATATTTACATAGACGCCGCATTGGCCTGTGGATCGTACGTCAACGTTGCCGCCATATTGGATCGGGCAAGACTGGCCTGTAAACAAATACAAGTAAACGGGGGAGCTGCGGTTTTTCTGGATCAAAAGCACTATAACATTTACATTTCTCAACTGATTTCAACCACTTGGCGGCACAAATTATGGAAGTGTGTCAACGTGATGTCTGCAGTCCAAGGTAATAAAAATCCAAATTATCAGTTGCATTCATTCATTCATTCATTCCAACCAACTCTACTTACAAAAAGCGAGCAATATCTACTGCAGTTTGTTTATGGTTGATTTTAAATTCATGAATACAAATATTTTAACACATTTCCAAGTTGTAGCAGTTACATGTGACCCTGTTCTACTGCTTCTTCCAATCTGACATGAATTGGAAGTCAACCTTCCCTGGATAAAGAAACTGGTCTGTGTCCTACCTGTAGCCGGCTGTTTTCCAGGGCCGTCTCCAGCTCCAGCTTGGCAGCAGCTGTCTCCTGTTGGTGGGTTTGTCTCAGGTGTTCGATGGCCGATGCGTGGATGTGGTTCAACTCCGATCGCAGAGAGGCTGAGAACAACGAGGGGGGAGGAGGGAGGACAGATGGAAGGAAGAAACAGAAAACAGTAAAGGGAGACAAATAAAGTGAGTTCAAACTTTATTTGTATGGCACATTTCATACATGCTCAATGCTTTATTTAAAATCAATTAAAGCTCTCCAGTGCCATGTAGGTTAATTAAAGGCCATTCATTACAGCACAGCACTAAAAAACTAAGGTTAGACAGATATATTGGTGAAATTCTCAGTTGTTTTGGTTTATTTTAGTCAAAGGATAGATTTCTGATCCCAGCTGATATCCTTTCTATTTAGCCAGAACAACTAGCATGCTACATGCTAGTCAGCTAGCATGCTACAAACAAACAAAAGCTGAGAGTACCTTTCATACATTTTTAACTATCATCACCCTCCATCACTATATGGAAAGGTACAGAGGGTGCACACTCTGTAATTTTATATATATACTGTAGCAATGGAAGGATAGGTTTGTTTGTCTTTGAACCCACGGGAACTGGAATCAGATCATACTTTTTACGCACGCACACACACACACCAAGCCCTTACCCAGCATGGCTTTGCCCTCGTCCTCCAGTTCAAAGCGAAGTGTTTGTAGCTCTTGTTCTGACTGCTGTTTGAGTGTCTCGATGCTCTGGCGGTGAGCCTCTCTGAGACACTGCAGATCCGCATGGTGCTGGTGGCGAAGACGCTCCTCCAATTCCTGGAGAAGGAGAGAGAGAGAGTGATATGAGTGAATGGAGAGAGGGAGAGAAGAAAGAGGGAAACAGAGAGATAGGGAGGGAAATAGGGAGAAAGAGAGGGGGGTAGATTGGGAGAGAGACACAGAGGGAAGCAACCAAGGTGAAGAGAGGTCAAAAGAGATAGGGAAGTAGCGAGAGAAAGCGCAAGGGAAAGGGATGGTGGGAGTTAGGGAGAGAGAGAGGGAAGAGGGTAAGAGGATGAAAGAGAGAGAGAGAGATAAAGAGGGAGGGATAGATTGAGAGAGAGTGAGAGAAGGAGGAAAAGAGGACGGGGTAGTGATTGGGAGAAAGGTAGAGGAAGGAAGGGAAAGAGGACAAGGGAGAAAGGGCAAGAGTAAGGGAGGAAGAGGGAAACATTAGGGTAACTTTCACCAACATGACACATCCTCTCACCGTTCAACTCACAGAACTTCCACCAGGGCTAGACTGGGAACAGAATTCTGCCCCTGACCAAGGCATTTATTTATTTGTTTGCTTGTTTTTGTGTTTGATTGTTTGTTTAACTCAGGACAGACAGCGTGAAGCCCCTACGGTATACAACGCTGTATCACAAGTGACCTACCGATGTGAGTATAAAATAAAACCTAGCATTGCTTTGCCTGTTTTACAATTAAAGCAAGTGATTTTTGTATGCAAAGAACTATTTTCAATAGATGTGAGCTTTAACTAAAAAGCTGTGGTCAATATCAGTAAGACGAGATGCACCTAAAGCCTACAGTTGTCACCAACAAAATGTATAGGTTATCAGCAAAACATGATCAGTTAATAAATGAGCTATATGAGTTTGCATCCCATTACAAGGTGCACTCACAGGCTTTCATGAAACAATAGCCTATGATCAGAAAATAATGAGTTGTACAGTCCAAAGAATGGGGGCAGTTACAAGCCAGGTTCTACTTCACAAAATAAGAAGCCAAGAATACTGCAGGCAAAATATACAATATCAACACTAAGGCGAGTAAATCAACAGCCAATTGTACAATGTCTACTTAAAACAACTTTTCTCTCTCTATCCTCGGTCTGTCAGCCAGCAAGAGACAAGCACATGCAAACAAAAGCAAATGAGTGTCAGAGCCAGCCAAGAAAGCAGCAGCAAATATATTTGGAATAGTACAGAATAGACCCTTGGTCCTGCGGTCAAAAATTGGAGAAGGGTCCAGCTGCAGACCTCCACTCTCATCACCCTAGTTCTGTGAGCCAATGGGGTTTGAGACCTCCACTCTCAGTACCCTTGTGTGAGCCAATGGGGGTTGAGCATGAGTAGTGGGGTTCTGTTGTATGAAGTACGTAAACATTCACTTATTTCACCTTAGCAGTCCACCAAAATCTGTTTCTGAACAATTTTGAGGCGAGAAATAAGCTATCCAGTTGCTGAATCTTCACTCATATTAGATCTACAAGGCCTAATTTAAAAGTTTGTTCCGACTTTCGTAAGGCAACAGCACTACTGGTTGCCACCGCTTTCTTGGCCGTGCTTCAAGCTAGTGGGGGACACCGAAGTGAAGCAGCAAATGCCCAAACGACTACACATGTAAGTAACGTAGTCTAATACTACTTTTATGTCATCAATTTTTATATTAATAATATTACAATAACGCTGATAATGTTTTCATATTTGTATTCAGAATAAACGCTTTGTAAATAAATGCATTTACAGATCCGACTGCCAGCCTATTAGCTTACTACTATAATTTCCCATAGAGGTTAGCGAGTTAGCTAACATAAGCTTGCGATTTACAATGGCGTTATGGTGCATTCCCTCGTACTCGTACTTTACATTTGTAACATAATTCGGTTGATTTGTGCTCAACGTTACAAGATAAAAGTCTTTACTAGAGTGTGGTACTAGCCTACTAACGTTAACGTAACTAGTTCACTGATATGCGCCGTTTCTCTTCACTAATGGCGCTGTAGTAGTAGAAGATGTAGGTCTCTAGATGGTGGGGAAGGGAGAGGAGAGGAGAGGACAATAGTCTAGTCTAAAATAACAAGATACCATGGTTGTAGAGTTTGTTTATATTCTGCTAATGAATTCCTGTACAATGTGTTGTGGTCAACAGAATGTGTGTTATTTGGTTAAAGTGGTTTTAAACCTCTGGCCATTGAGCTACATCTTAATAATATTTTTGCTACTGTATTTTAACCAGCCTATCTTACCAATATAACACAGGGACTTTAAACTGTTTTTGTCTTGTAGACCATGGCAAGAGCGCACTCCTGGGAGCTGAGTGGGTAAAAAACCACCTCCACCGGCTGAAGGGAAATGTAAAAGAACCTCCCTATCTCATGTTGGGATTGACACGCCAAAAGGAAGTCGAGGAAAAACTTCTTCAGGCACACAATGAAGACCACGAGGAATTGATGGAGAATTTTTTGTTTGTACATTTGGTTCATGTCGGAAGTCAGAGACACTCTTGAAAGTTTCAAGAAACCTTGTGAAATAGTTGAATAAAATAATTAGCCTACCTACTGTGTTGTGAATGTTTTCTCTTTTTCAAGGTGTGCTTGGACCCCTTCAATCACCGCCTGCAGCTACACTGGAATTTTTTTGAATCTGATAGGTTTTACATAACTGGAGTGACAATTATCAATTTAATATTTGTAATATATCAGTGTGTGTGTGTGTGTGTGTATGTATATACTGTATATATATATATAGTCTTCATATATTTATAGACTTCTGAAAGAAAATACAATACTAATATTGATGTAGTTTAATATTTATAATATATATCGCAGTATATATAGTCTTCATATATTTATAGACTTCTGAAAGAAAATACAATATAGTATAGTGAGGGTGATGAGCCCGGAGGTGGGTGGAGCTCTGCTCTGAGGGTGATGAGCCCCACCCCACTACTCATGCTCAACCCCCATTGGCTCACAGAAGGGTACTGAGAGTGGAGGTCTCAAACCCCATTGGCTCACAGAACTAGGGTGATGAGAGTGGAGGTAGGGTGATGAGTGGAGGTCTGCAGCTGGACCCTTTTGAAAAATTGGCCTACCTGGGCTAGTTTGGCCAGAATTGCCAGATGGACAGTCCAGGCGTGACTTCCGCACGTATTTTCATGTAATCAGAGCCGCACATCATGAAACTGAGCTCTGATTTCTAGCCAGACGGATCGGGACAACAAAACAATAACGCAATAATACAACGCTTGAAACTCCATTTTTCAAGAAATATAGAGTTAGAGCACTCAGGTAGCGGAGGAGGTTTGGCACTCCTTTTCTCTAGTGGTACATACAGTACAGTACAGAGGATGTAAGAAGATCAGCCTTGGTTTCAGTGTTTCAGTGTTAGCAGGTCAAGTAAAAGTACTTTACTTTTTTACTTTGATAAATTTTACTTTAGTAAAATTACTCAGTACGGTTACAGAGTTCCTTTTTCACAAAAGAGAACAGTGTTACATACGTATGATCTTTCCCATGCAGTGCTAAAAGGACGAGAGGACAGCGTCAGAGTTGTCAATAAAGATAAGCATGAACCAACTCCACTACTCGGTAAAACATACTTGAGTAATAGTGAAATTACTCACTTGAAATATATACTCAAAATGTATACACAGCTGCGAGAAAAAGTTTGCGAACCCTTTTCAATTACCTGCATTTGTATATAAATGGCTCCTAATATATGATCTGATCTTCATCTAAGTCAAAAATAAATAAAAACAATGTGATTTAACAAATAGCACACAAAAGTAACGTGGGTAATGTAACCCTTGTGTGTTAGTAGCTTCTGGCTGGAAGGCTGCCATGGTGCGCGTACACACACACACACACACACACACACACACACACACAAATAGATATGCGCATACACAAAAAAAACCTCAGTGACTCAGAAAAACATGACACACTAGTGAAGACAAACACTGACTTTAACAGGTCACACGGATGAGTAATTTTGTACTAGTAAATACCAGATAAACATTGAAAGTTAAAAGCTGTGCTTGACCAAATTGTTAACCTTTCTCAAGAAAAGAAGAAAACGGGAACATGACAACATGTGATTCACTTTGGTTGTGCAGGAACCAGCAGCAGCAGCAACTCACAGTCCCAGAACATGGCTACAGCAACATAGGCTACAATTGATTTGAGAGCTTGAAAAAACACTCAACTGCCAAGTGAAGTGTAACAGGTGTAAGGTGTAAGATTATTTTTGCCATATTAGATAGTGGAAGTAGACAGAGACAGGAAGGATTAGGGGAGTGAGACGGGGATGACATGCGACAAAGGTCCACCGATCCACCGTTAGCTACCTGTGTATCACCCCCTGCAGGTTGTCTGGATCATTCTGTGAGGTGATCGGAGAAAAAGTCCAACCAACTGAGCCTGAAATGTCTCTACTAGCTGCGTAGACAGTTGGGCCATTTGGGCCTTCAATGCCTCATTTTTTTCTGGAGGCTGTCCTGGTCTGTGTGTCCTTCCCCAGCCTCACAGCTCCAAGTCAGCTCATTTTTGCTCCTGTTTCAGAGAGTTATCCTCCTGTTCCTCATCACAGGTTTCACACAGCCTCTCCTCCAAGCTGTCTGACAGAGGAATGATGGATCCCCGAGGGGTGCTTGGCTCTTGGCTCATTGAGGTTCTAGAGGTGCATCTGGCATTCTGCCTCGTACTCCCCCGTGCTCGTTTCATGAGCATTCCAGCATTCACGCTTCCTAGGAACAGCGGAGACATTATCCTTCTCCGGATCCTCTACCTCCACAGGGTTTGTGTTGGCATCCTCCGACTGGAAATAGGCTCTATGAACTCTGGGGTGGAGTGGTGGCCATAGCATTTACTGTCCTTCAAAAACTTTGGTTGGTTTATGCAAGGTCTCCTGTTCTGCTTGGGGTGGCTTGATGGTTGATGACAAAACCAGAATCATGCATTCTTGAATTGGTCAAAGTCAATCCTGACAGTGAGTCGGTCCTGGTTCTGCAGCAGGGAATGGAGAAGGGAAGGTGTGGCATCCTCCAAGTGAAGTGATTGGCAGAGGTCAGACAGCTCCTCTGGACACAGAGAGCCTGATACACTGGCATCAAAAGTGTTTGTTGCTACAAGGCTTGGTAACTGCTTTGTGTCCTTGGCTGCATCTTCCTTGTGTTGCTTTGGACATCGATCACAATATCCTTTCGATCCTAATCAAACTTAGTAAACTTAGGAATCACTGACATTGCCCTCAGTTGGTTTATGTTATATCTATCAGAGAGGCAGTTCTCTGTTGCCTTCCACTGCTTCCATAAAATTTAGTTGCGGACTACCTCAAGGTTCCATCCTGAGTCCTATTTTATGGTCTGTCTACATGCTCCAGCTTGGTCATATAAACATTTATTTTCATTTCTATGCGGATGATATGCAACTGTACTTGCCAGTAAATCCTAATGACCAGTAGCACTCCCTCTCTTTGGAACAGTCTCCCTGCTGCGATTAGAGAGGTAAATATGATGTATATAGATGTCTTTAATTCCAAACTTTAAATCCAAACTTATTTAAACCTATTAAGAACTTATTATAAACCTAGCAAAGTTCATGCTGTTGGGTATCTATTTTGTTTTATATCTAGTTTATATGTCCTGCATTCCAGGTCTGTGTGAACCTGTTCATTTATGTTGGTGAGTGTCTGTGTGAGAGGGAGTAAGTGAACTGAATTCATCTGCTGTGTGTATGGGTGCACCTCTTATCTATATTCATTCCAGGTTGTGGCTGGGCAGTATCAGCATGGTCCTCAACTCTTCGTCCCTCCACGACTCTGGTGGTCATTGTTGCCCATGGTGACCAAGGCTTTGCTGATGTCCCTGCACACTTGTCTTAAAAGGGGATCCCCATATGGCCCTTCCCATATTTCTTCAATGTTTTTTCCTGATGAGGTTGTCACAGGAGTTTTTCTTTGGGAGGGTCTAAGTGTGGGGGCACCCATGTGCCACCTATGTGACACCCATATGCCCTTTGAGACTGTAACTGTGATTAAGGGCTATACAAATAAACTTGACTTGTAGCATTATAACATCAATAAATCATGACCACATTAAATTTGAGATATTAGTATAATTACTATAAACAAACACCATTGCCAAGAAGATTAGCAGCCTCTACTGGCTTCTACACTGCATTTTACATTTGAGTGCCACTGGGTGGGATTTGTGCTACGGGAAGGTAAAAACCTTACTTATTTCCCCTTTAATTAAAGATAAATGCATTGATTATCCTTAATGAAAAAGAAACCTATCATTACATGGTGGACAAAATTGACTGTAATGTTGGTACTCTGTCCTCCTCTCCTCTCCTGTCTATCATGCTTGTGTGTGGAGGCCTGGTTGCTAAATGTTCATTCCATTACCCGCCAGTCAATACTGGTTAATTAGCTAGTGGGAGAAAACACATGGCTGGTGAAACCATTTCACTGGCTAAAAGGATTATACTGATGTCACCAGGGAGAGAGAGCAAGCGAGCGACACAGAGAGAGAGAAAGACATGACATGACATGAAAGACATTCTCACCGTAGCACTGATGTAAAATAAATTGGCATGCCTTCATGACCTAAAATGTTCTTCCTTCCTGGTTTCTTAATGTTCTTAATGTTATAAATGGGTGGGGGTGGGGTTGGGGTACAGTCCCTGGTTCGGGTAAGGGGGGAGGGGAGTGTGTGTGTGTGTGTGTGTGTGTGTGTATCCGTGTGCTGATGGACAATAGTGTGGTCGGGACACGAACCCTGGATATAGGTAGGTAGGTAGGTACTTTATTGATCCCCGGGGGGAAATTTCTTTGTTACAGCAGTCAGACATAGAATAACACAAGATAATTAAAAATAAACAACTACAATGGAAATAATAAAATAACAATGACGAATTAAAAATATAAAAAGCTATACAAAGTACAAATGCAGTGCAAAAGTCAAACGATTTACAAAAAGTGAAATGTGCAAAAAGTGAGAAGTGAGTCTGTTGCTGAACGTACTCCTCTGCCTGGCCAGAGTGTCGTGAAGTGGGTGAGAGACGTTGTCCATGATGGCCAGCAGTTTGACCAACATTCTCCTCTCAGCCACCACCTTGACTGGGTCCAGGCTGGCCCCCAGGACAGACCCCAGTCTGCGGCTTTTATGCTGCTACCCCAGCACACAACCGCAAAGAAAAGGGCACTTGCCACCACCGACTGATAGAACACGTTCAGCATAGTTCTACATACGTTAAAGGACCTGAGCCTCCTCAGGAAGTACAGTCGGCTCTGGCCCTTCTTGTATGTAGCCTCAGTGTTCCCATTCCAGTCCAGCTTGTCTTCCAGGTGCACTCCTAGTTACCTGTAGGACTGCACCAAATCTACATCCTCCCCCTGGATGGAAATGGGGGTGATTGGTGCCCTAGTCCTGCTGAAATCCACCACCATCTCTTTGGTTTTCCCCACATTCAGCTGCAGATGGTTCTGGTTGCACCACTCGACCAGTCACCAACCAGTCCTCTGTACTCCCCCTCCGACCCCCCCCTAACACATCCAACAATTGCAGAGTCGTCTGAGAACTTCTGCAAGTGGCATGACTCTGTGGCCCTGTTTAGACCTGGCATTAACATCCGATTTGGGCGATCAGATCTCAAGTTCACACCTCTAAGTACGTCCATTTACACCTGGCATTAAAATGCGTCTAAGTGATCGTCTCGGTGATCGGATCTCAGTTCCCCGCTCTATATGCAAATAAACACGTACATCATCATCGTCAGATGTTCCGTTTGAATCCGCGCTGTGACTGAATGGATGACGTCACAGGCGGATCTCGCGTCAGCAGAGGGCGGGATGTAGGCGACCAAAACAATGGCATGCGAGTAGTATGGCCGCAGGCTAACAGCAATCAGTTCAATGTCCGGGCAATAGAGTTGTTCCTTAACAAGTTAAGTTAAGTTTAGGGTTACACCATCTGTTATTTACGAGCAAGGCAAGTCCCCCTCCTTTCCGCTTACCGGTCTCCCGGTGTTTCTGATCCGCCCGCACTGTCTGAAAGCCGTTGATGGTCACGTTCGAGTTGGGGGTATGGTCGTTCAGCCAGGTCTCCGTAAAGCACATGATGCTACACTCCCGATACTCCCTCTGACTCCTCGTCAGTGCCGTCAGCTCATCCATCTTGTTCATCAGCGATCTCACATTGCCCATTATGATGGTAGGAATATACGGTTTGTATTTCCGTTTCTTATCCCGTCGCTTCACCCGCGGCTCATCCTTCGTAGCTCCTTTGGGATGGGTAGTGCTGCACGATTAATCTAATCGCAATCGCAATCGCGATGTCAACCTGTGCGATTATATAACCGCAAGAGGCTGCGATTTAATTAAATAAAAAATGTGTGAGTGTGAACGTTACAACCTACTCTCTGTTTGTGTGCAGTCTGCTACGCCCATTGCCATTGCATTGCCACTTTGCATTTCACTACACACCTCGTGTGTGTATGTGACAATTAAACTCCTTGAATCCTTGAATCCATAATAAAGAGATGACCAATCAGTCTCTGTTCAGGCAGTGAAGCGTGTGTGCATGGTCACATGACTATCCGGTGTGGTGCAGAGTCAGACCAGGTGGAAAACGGATAACAACGAGCAGGTTGACGCTGAACTGGTGGGCAAAAAAACGTGACAAATGTTATATGGCGATATTTTGGATTCAAGCTCAGCGACATTGAGCAGAAAGTCGTACTGTGTAAAACATGGAAAGTGAAAGTCGCTACATCACACGGCAATACGTCAAAGTTGTATCCAGGGTCGCAAACAATTCGCTTTTTTCTGCGAATGTCACTTTTTTCACGTCAATTTGGGTGACTTGTGTGATTCGTCCCTATCCAAAGAGGGTTTTTTTTGGGGGGGGGTGGGGGGGGGGGGTGTGTATGGGTGACAGACGAATCTCCTTAACGATTCCTACAGTGTATTTCTGTCAGCTCATATGAGTGAACTGTAATGAGCAAAAAATTCTACTCAACTGTCAGGACCTGCTCTTAAGCAACAGCAGAGCAGACAATCTGCTTCCTGTTTACACCGGCACGCGCATGCCCAGTGTAGGTGAATGGTTACGTGATATGCGTTTCAGGTGTATTAGCAGGGACGGAGATAATTTCTGAAACAATGCTAAAACGCTTCTGTGGATGGAGATCCTTTTAGTTTCAAAACGTATTAGTGTGGATGTAGCCTGAATCCAATTTCATTTTTAGAAGAGGTTGTACAAAGTATGCCCCATTTTGTAACTTAATCACTCATTTTTATGTTACACCCTGCTTAAATGTCCTTGTTTGTTTGGGCATTCAAAATGTCTTATTTTAATGAAAATTAGTATTTTCTTATTTATTGTTCTATTTATTTAGTTGTACTATTGAGAAAACCTAACAAGTTTGCAGAAATGCCTTTATTTTGAAAAATATATTTTTGTTATGTTATTTATTTAATTTTGTAAAATATTAAGTTATTTTGAAAACAGTACTGTACACATTTTTTTGTTTTTGTATTTTTTTTGCTAGTTTAAGTTTGGATGTTTGAGTTGAGAAATACACATTTCAAAATTATCAGTAATCTGTGCATTTTCCTTGATAACCAAGCAAGTAGACTCATGATACCATTTGTTTATTATATCGCAATCGCAATATTGTCCACAATAATCGCAATATGACTTTTTCACCAAATCGTGCAGCACTAACGGCCGGCTTGTGTAGGGCGATCAGCTGAGCCCGTGTGTAAACATTACCGGCGCTGTAGCACGCATTACAACAATATAAAAACACTCTTCTTCAACCAGTTCCTAGCCATTGTACTAAGAGAAGATAAAAAAGAAGTACAACAAGTTGTAAAAAAAAAAAAAGAAAATAAGATAAATAAACACAAACAACAAAGAGACGGCAGCTGCTACAACAGGCTGCCACTCGCACGGCGCCCGGAAGAGGATATGGTAAAAGCGTGCATGTGCACATACTATTTATGCACCAGCATGCTACCAAGAATACGACACACATTATGCCAGTAAACCAACAGTGAAAGTTAAGTAGTTTCAACTGCTAGCAAATTAATATTGTTCGTAACTGCTATTGTTAGTAAGCTAATATAACCATACTACACACAAAGCAAGACAAACTAACCAATAATCCCTATGCAATGACTGAAGGGCACCTACCTAGCTAACAGTACAAGCTAATACTAATACTAACACTAAACAGCAGCAAATAATATAGCTACCTTTTGCTAGCAAGTTAATGTAATAATACTACCAAAGGCAAAAACTTATTTCTAAGGGCACTTACTTATCCATACAAGCTAATGTTAATGCTAACACTAGGCAGTAGCATCTAATCAACTATACTGTGCTATACTAGGAGCATGGCAGATTGACTGCACTGGAATATTGCATTGACTGAAAGTATTGCACTTAGGATGTAAGAATATAAAAATAACTATACAATAAGCTAAGATACCTATGCTATATGACAGATGGGTGCCAGCAGTAGTGTGTCCTTGCTTAGTGCATTTCCTGTTCAATCAGTCGTTAGCTGAAAACAGTTTTTTCAGCTTCTCAGAGTGCCTTTTTTCTCCGTTTCCACTCCCCATATGTGTTCAGCAAGTCACTGTTGTGGTTAGTCTACATAGGATTGTGGTGGAATATATATGTCGACCAGAATGAAGGAGGAAAAAACCTGGTGGGCATAAAATGGTTTTCAGTTTATGAAAAGAGATTCCAGATCTAGAGAGTATGATTTTTGCAGCACTGCAACATCACTTCACCAATCTTCGTAGGTTGCAACTATAATTAATTTAATTTGGCTTGCATCTATAGCCCATAGCTCCAGTCAAGTTTCTTCCTCTCTACACTTTCCCCAATTCATCCACTAAACCTGCTTTGCCGGAGAAACTGCCTTAGCACACCTCACGGCTTCCATCTGCTCTATAATCATTTAGTCCACAAAGGTTACCCTGTGCCAAGCCCTAAACTTCCCCGCCCTTGTTGTACCTGCCCTACAATTTCCCTGTGTCTAAGTGCTGTCTGTGTGAGCTTCTCTGGGTTTCCATTTTTGCCCCGCTGATACAGCAGGTCCTACATTTCTAACAGTTATATCTTAGTCAAATCTAACCTTACCTTTGCACACTTGAATTCCTCTGTTCCTCCTATTCCTTCCTAGATGTAGGTAGTTCAATAATCCCTTGTCCATACAGCACCACACTAGTAAGACAGCGTGGGCTTCCTAGCCATTTCTTAAAGGTCCCATATTATGGAAAACGGTTTATTCCTGGCGCTTATACATGTTCCACAGGAAATTACTTCCCTAAGCAGCTGAGAAAATTTGAAATCTGGAAGTCAACCCGTTTTTCTGTATTTTCCTTTTTCCCAAAACGGTGCCAAAGATAGGAGAAAAACAGCCCGTTTCAGAAAATGGTTCCTTTGGACGTCATAAGGTGCAAATCCAGCCCCTCTCAGAGCATGCCCACGCCCAGTTGAACAACCAATCCCATTTACGTCGTTGCAAAATGCAGCTCACGGCAGTGCCGCAAGCCGTTGCTTATGGTGCATTCCATTGTACTCAGAAATCGATAATTCAGAGTCGGTATTCCTAACTTCCAATCTAAATGTGTTCCAGTGCATCTGCTCGGGAAAACATAATCGCCCGCAGCAAACTCATGTTTGTATGGTAAGTCTCAGAATGTTACAAGCATCTAAACTCAACATCAACTACTACAGCGCCATTAGTGAAGAGAATCGGCGCATATCACATTCGGACGCCGTTTTTTCCGAGTACACTGGAATGCACCATTACTTTGCAACGACTGAAGCTAAAACAACATATCAGGAGATATATCAACTCTCCAGTTATTATTTTGTAGGATGCAGGCAGCAACATAGATCCCTGCACAGTCTCCCAACACGCGAAAATGCCAGGACAGAGTGGATTCATTTTATTTTTAACGGCAACGGCTACAGTTTTTTCTGTGTGTGATGATCAGTCCTCAGACTGCTTGAGCAACGGCAGGATTAGCATCTAAATTGAAGCTTAAAGATGGAGCAATTCATAAGGTACGTGACCCATCTGCAAAATTGGAATCTGTAAGTGTCACCATGTTTTGATTTAATTTACCAAATTAGTCTGGTTAGTATATTCACTGCTGGTTAGCTAACGAGCTAGCGGGGCTAGCCACGGGCTTGTTGGGCGTGGAAGAAGTAAGAAAACTAAAGCTGGAGTCATTAAAAGTAAAGTAAAGTAAAAGTAAAGTTATTGGTTGGAGTCAGGACTCATCTTAAAGTTATTTGTTGGGACCAGTGTCTGTTTTATAAGTCTGTCGAACGTGTCAGGCTTGGTAAACTTTAGCCACCATTAGTACAATCGTGTTTGGTTGTTTGGCTGCGCTGTTTGGATGCAAATAGATTGCATCCAATAATATATTGGTTAACTGGCTCAACAAAATTGTCAATCCTAGCTTGTCTGCAAGTTGTATTCAATAAGCTTATGGAGATGAGCCATAAATAGACCGGCTACAGCAGAGAGTGTCGCTCACACATCCACATACACAAACACAAGGCACGAAAGTACAATATTACACAGAATTGTTATCATTGAGAAACTAAGTGGAACCGCCTCAGCTGCCTCTTCCCATTCTGGGTCAGACTCCGGCTCAAACATGTACTCAGTGTCTCAGTGTTGGTTCTGGAGCGGCCGCCATGGTTAGCATGAGCGCTCTGCTCTCCGCCTCCGCCAGGCGATCGTGTATAGGTTGTATGTAATGAGCACTGCTCATTACATACAACCTACACGCCCTCAAAACAGCCTGTTCTTTACAATGGAGAAAATGAGAGACTGAAACACACACCACAGAAGCTGGTTTTAGGATTTTTTTTTATATAGACTTCACAAACGTCTTGTAAAGACCCCCAGGAACAGTTTAAATAGCCCAAAATGAGTACAATACCCCCCCTTTAATGTATGAGCTAACTAGCTAGTTTGGTGATTGCATCAAGATCTTGCAAGCCAAGAGGCAAATTGTATTAGGTGAGAAGAGCATACAATTGATATTGCTGCAGATTTTGTATGTTTATGTCACAATTTGAGGACTGAGAATAACTAAGACTAATCAAACAGAATAACGCTGAAAAACCCTCCTGTAAACCATGAAAGCTTTTGTTTTTTGTTTGTTTTCGTGTTAGGTTGTCTAAATTGATCCATCTTGTTCTGTTCAAGTAAAATTGTGTGCATCAATAATTTAGTGGTGAATAAAAAAAGTGGGTAAACTATTAAACTATTACCTCCAGTCGGTGATCATAAGCCATCACAACCACCAATATGATATTATTTTATAATTGCTTTTCAAAATGCTTTCAAAATGTCTCTCTGTGACTTTGTACATAAACCAGCGTTATCATCAAATCATACAAGGAAATAGTTTTTACAATTATATTTACCCACTTCAATTAGCATTTTCTTGTACCCCCAAAACCCACTGGCCTTTCTTATGTTAAAAGACCCTATCCTCATATAATTAGCATCAGTTTGATACTTAACAGTATGATGATTTACCCTATAAGAACTTGATGTTTACCTCACAAAGATGTTATGTCAGTCTAAAAAGGTTGGGAAGCTCTATTCCTGCAAATATAGGTGATTATGATTATATAGGTGGGTTTGACCCTCCACTGCATCTGTGTTATACATGCATAAACTGCATTAATTCTCATTAATATCCATAAATGCTTTGGCAACGTGTCACGTTGATAAAAAACATTCTGACTCTGACAGACTGCAGGGAAAAGAAATTAAGTGACTGTGAGGAATAAGATAAGCGAGACAGAGGGGGGAAGAGAGTCTATAGCCTGCCGAACTTTCCATGCATGCTCATTGCTTCCATTTGCAGCTATTTGTGGGGAAAATCAGGAAGCTAAATTGGGTTACTATGCGAGTGCATGTGTGGAGGGGATTTGTAACAACTTTTTTATTCCCTTCATGACTGTCTCCTTGCCTGGAACTATGAATAGATAATGCCAGACATTCTGCATGACCCCCTCTGGTTCCCCCCTCCACCACACACCCACCACCCACACAAACACACAAAACACCTACATACACATAAAAATTATCCCTCTTATGCTTCCACTTTGGATAATTGAGTTTGCTTGCCCCTCCACTGCTAACAGAAATATATAAAAAGCCTGCCACCATAAAATCCCATCCTTCTCGGAAACTTTTAATACTTTCTTGCCCCCCCCCCCTCATAAACTGAGGCTGTGTAATTAGAAACCCTTCTCTGATTGCTCGGCTAAAAAGCTGATCCACTTTGCCGTGACTTCACATCGAGGCAAAGCCCACCAGCTATTGAGACAAAAGTGTGTTTTCAGCAGAGAAGGAAAGAGTGGAGGAGGAGGAGGAGGCGGAGGAGAGAAGAGGAAGAAGAGGGAAGAATATGTGATTGCTTCAGCAGTCAGTTTGGGGGCTTTTTTGGACGGAAAAATAATATCAAGACGGTTCTGCTGTTTTCAAAAGCAATGTGTGACTCAGAGGTGGGAGGGGATATTCATTCTCCTGCTTGGCTCCATGCATGAACCCCATACACGCACACGCACACACACACACACACACACACACACACACACACACACACACGCACACACATACACAGGGAGTAAAGCATATGAGAAGGACATTGTGTGTAGCCTGACCTCAGATGTGCCTTTAGTATTAATAGAATTACAGATGCCAAGATGACAAGGACTTTGGAATTAAGGTGAATAGTTGATCGTGACCTTGACGGTGAAAAGGAAGGATGATTGTTGAAGAACATTTTCATGGCACCTTGAAGGTTGTGCATGAGGTATATGTGTGCGTGAGAGAAAGAGCTGTCAGTATTCTTACTCCATATAGAAGCTGTCTGCCGTCAAGGAGGGTGAGTAATGATGATGATGACTCACTGCCAAGCTAACCTTGACTTTGACAAGGCTCCAGGCATTGGATTAAAATGTCATGGTTGGCTTTTCTCGAACTTCTCAAACTGACAGAAAAGAGCAGAGGAAGGCTGCAGCTCTTGGTTTATGCCGTCTTTAAAAATGCATGGATTTTTTTGCAATCTACTGAGTGGTGATGACGTGCTGCTCAAAGTAGGATACACCTCCGATATGATGGGGGTGCATGGAAGTAGTTGCCCTGAAGCTCAAAATCCATAGATAAAATAAATCCCTCCACACACAAGATCCCCTGTTCACACACACGTCATAGGTTATGTTGCTGGACATGCGTAGGTATAGAAAAAATCAAGGGTGCATAACTTTTTGTAACATATGTACGACCAGTTTACTTTTTTCTATGGCCTAGGATCGAATCTCTCCTGTCTCCTGTCACTACTTTCCCATTGTTTAATTAAAAAGAATAACAATAAGCTAACAAGCCAACATAACAACATGCTGAGAAATCCATATACCAACAAACAACCAAATAGTCCAAACCCCATAACCCTCAAGGGTACCTACATCAGCAAATTTGTGTGCCACAGCCGGTGTGTTTCCTCTTTAGGCAGATCCAATCGCCGGCGCAAATTGCCGTCTTGACTGCCTGCTCGAAGCTCTGCACATGGATGCCTAATTTATCTACTAGTGTTAAAGTGGACTTGGCTACAGACCCTCAGCTCCACCTCCGCTCTGATAGGTAGTTCTAAGGTCCCTTTACAATGGTCCACTGCAAAGACATCGAGGGCCATTTCCTAACACATGAGCCAAGTACCCTCTCGATCTTCGATGTAGGTGTCTTGCATCCTGTCGAGTGCCACACACAAGGCAACAGACAAAACTGCAGGCACCATGGCTTTAACTTCCTCGTTAGTTGTGACCTCTCTATGCCCTCGATGTCCCTAACTACCTCCTGCCTTATGTTCTGGATCTGTCCCTTGTCGTTTAAGGTCACCTTCCTAAGCTTTAGACAAGCTTCTCTAAAACTGTTGGAACACTTTGTTTTTCAAAGGCTCCCTTTCTAACAGCAGATTTCTGACAGATGACCCACTGATCATGATGTTTTTTTCAGTGGAAAGCTGGGGAGACTAATTGAGGGGTTACATTGTCTCTGTGTGTTCTCTCCTACCTACTGTTTGTCTCTTCTACTTATCCACTTGTCACAGAGGATTGACATATATCTTAGAAGATCAAGGGACTCACTAGCTCTAGCTGCAGAAACCCCCAATTACAGTCAACGTTATGTGAAACCACAGCGTCAGAGGCCACTGGGAGCACAGAAAAGCTGATGAGCTACATGAGAACTTTTCTAACGCTCCATTTTCACATTTTCACTAGATAGGCCTACATTATCTATTTTCACTCACATCTTCTCCTCGTCTCTGGGAGATCAAGAAGACCCTGAATGTCAAGCAATGTCTACCAGGTTTTGTAATCTCTCCTTTCCTTGGCCTGCCCTGGGCTAAAGAGGGCCTAAATACTGTATGTGTGTGTACGGGTGTGTGTGTGTATACCTTGAGCTCTTCATGGTGTAATCAAAGTCCTGGTAGACCTCTTGCAACCTCTGTGCCTTGATGTGCTTACCACCTCTTAATATGGTGCTGTTTGGGTGCGCACGCATATCTTCCTACCATCTACCTTTCCACTGTACCCTCTAGGTTGTGTACTGTATCTGTTCTTACTACGGTTAGACCGATATATCAGGCTGATATTGACCTTTCACTGAAAATCAGATATGGTCTAGTCAGTGTCACCCACCTCTGATATTTTGTAACTGCTTATTCCTATTTAGGATCATGGAGCCTATCCCAGCATATATTGGGTGGAAGGCAGGGAAACACAGGACAGGTTGCCAGTCCATCACAGGGCTAACACAGATAGACAGACAACCGCTCACATCGCACTCACATGCATACACATACATACAATTTAGAGTCTCCAATCCACCTGACTTGCACTCACTTGTCTTTTGACTGTGGGAGGAAACTAGAGCACCCAGAGGAAACCCACACAAACACAGGGAAAACATGTAAAATCCACGCAGAAAAGGCCGGTGCTCAAACCCAGGACTTTCTTGCTGTGAGGCATTGCTAACCACTTGTGTGTGTGTGTGTGTGTGTTTATTCCCCACTTCCTACCTTAAGGTCGTGCTGCCTGGCGTGCTCCAGGTCCTGCATGGTGCAACAGTGGGCCTCCTGCAGGCGCTGCTGTCGCCTCTGGTGCTCTGTCTGCAGCTCATCCAGCTGCAGCCTCAGGTGCTCCCTCTCCTGGCTGAATTGGTGCTGCAGCTGCTGCAGCGATGACTGGGACTGGGACAGCTGCATCTCCAGACTCTGCTTCAACAGGGAGATCTAGGGAGGGACGGATAGAGAGCGAGAGAGTGCATGGACTTTAGAACTGAGACTAAACTGTTATTGAGAGATCTCAAGATGGAGGGAGAGAAAATAGTCATTTTGAGTGTTGGACTGGTGCTGTATAGGTAAAGGGACAGCCTCTGCTTCAATATTTATATCTACACACACATATAGACTTAAAGTACTACAGGGGCACAGGCCCACAGCAAGTTTAAATCTATGCCAAGTACAACAGTAACAACAAGTACATGAAGGCATGAAAGTTTCACTGAAAATAGATACAACAAAATAAAAGTAAGACTGGACTGATTTTAGTGCAAACTGCTAATGAAAATCATTCGCCCCCACCAGCCCTCTCCAGCACTGACCCTCAGTCCCACTCTCCTTCCCCATATTTCTTTCTCCATCTCTCCTCCTGCCCTCTCTCCCCTCTGGGTAATTTCATGACTTGATGCTCTCCATGGGCCTGTCTCACAAAGTTCAACATAATCATGGGATTTTTGCGATAGCTAGCTTCACAAACCCAAGCAATCCTGGATAACCGGTCTCTCGAAGCTGGTTATCAACTCCCCGTCAACCCAGGATTTTCCAATCCGGCTAGGAGCGTGTTCACATAAAAGGGGCGGGGTTTCTAACAAATAGCCAATCACATGAAACATGGACAGATCCAGAGCAGTGTATTTAACCTAAAATGAAACTTTATTGGTCCCTGTGGGGAAATTAGGTTGTTTTAAGGGGAAAATTAAATAGAATACAAGCACACCTATAGAATATAAAAATAAAAATAGAAATAAAAATAGAAATAAAAAGAGTAGAAATAATAAATATAGCTCAGCTATATTAGCAGAAATGAAAAGTCATACACTGCTCTCAGCTCCCAGTATTACTGTCTTACATAATGTAGAACAGTAATACTGTTTGCTGATACAATCAGGTTTCTGAACTGCTCAGCAGTTCAGGCCGTTTCAAGCCAGGAGGGTCAGCTGTCCGATATATCTTTTGTTGTTGAGGCCGGCGTTGAGTTTGGAAATTATTGGGTGCAAATCTATATGTAGCCGTGTGGAGTAAGTCTTTAATGTTCCTGTGGGGAAATTTGCTTTGCAGCCAGCAAGTCCAACAAAAAAAAACAACACATACACATTCAACAGTAAGCACACAATAAATACATAAGTACATACAGGTAAATAAAAACATCACCTTAATGACAACTCTAGGACAAAAGATTCTCTTTGTTCCTGTACCTGGCAACGAACCAGGCAGGATGAATCCCCCCACAGTTAGAGTTAGTTAGAGGGGCAGGCCTTAGAATGAAGGCAGTTAAAGGGTTAGGTGAATCTTCTCACTAATCAGTCTAAATTCTTTAGAATCCTCTTAGGGTGAATTAACCTGCAGGCTTTAGACTTGCCTGTTAAGATAGAGGGCTGATGTGAGGTTGATTTACGACACTACTGGTCTACTGCTGTGAAAGCTGAACGTGCAGCCAGATGGGAGCAGTTGCAACTCACCATAAAGAGGGTGAAGGCACTCCAATGAAATGGCCTGTGCTTTTCAAGTGACTCTCGCTTGATACGCGTAAGAAAGACCTTGGAGAGGGATGCCTATGATATTTTGGCACACCTTAACGATACTTAAGAATAAGACCAAACCTCTAAAGATTACTGTGGCGGACTGGAGGGAGGGTGGGGGGAGGCTTAATTGGATCCAGGAGAGAGGTGAGTTAGTGGACTGCTTCTTCCCTGGATCCGGTACCAGCTGCAGCCAGTTGGGACTGATTGCAGCTGGGGCCTTTTTAACGTGTGTGTGAATGTGTGAGTGTGTGCGCGCCAGGGTGAGAGACTGGCTGTGTGACCGTGGAGCCGACAGGGATGGTGGATCCGGTCGGCTGTCTGTGTGAGCGGAGCGGAGAGACGGGGCCAGCACCAGCGGGAGAGACGGAGCGGGAGCGGGCCGTCTCCTGCCGCGGCGCCCAGCGGAGGTCCGCGGAGGCGCAGTCGGGAGCCGCCTGCAAGGGCTGACCAGTCGGGGTTGGGGCGGGATGCCCCTGGAAGCCTGGCAGGCTGGGGGCTTTAGGTCTAACATGGAAAAGTTGGCGCTAGCTAACCACAGCCTAACCCATATTTCAGTACATTGAGACACTGATATTTACCATGCCAGACCTTTTCTGAGCAATATAAAAAATATTTTTTTGGGACAGCATATTTACCCTCACATATAAGCATCACTAGTACTGTTAATATAAAACGGGATGTGAAAAAGACAGTCCGTACAGTCCGAAGATGGAACGCAAGGCAGCGTGCAGTAATGAACATGAATAAAGTCATTGATCGTGTTGTGTGCGTGTGGGTGGGCGATGACCACAGGAGAGCTTAGTCACGCAACATTAATATTACTGAGCATTCATTAGCAACAACAGCCTGCTGCTCTGCTCCGGTGTGGATCACCACAGCACTGAGTAATGAGTGTGCAAGTGAGTGTGCGCGCACGGCTGTGAGGAGGAAATAAGTCAGTCTGGCTTAGAGACGACTTCTTGCTGGGGATATACAAGGCTTTGAAAAGAGGCGATTGCTCTCATTGCTCTCGTTGCCTCTCTCGTTGCCTCTCTCTCTCTCTCTCTCTCTCTCTCTCTCTCTCTCTCTCTCTCTCTCTCTCTCTCTCTCTCTCTCTCTCTCTCTCTCTCTCTCTCTCTCTCTCTCTCTCTCTCTCTCTCTCTCTCCCTCACTATTGATATATATTTTTTTTTACCATTTAATTACTGCCCATTGCACTACAAGCTGTAGGCATCTGGTATATTGTATCCAGAGAGATCCCCAGACCTAGCTAAAGATTAAAACCATCTTTAACCAGTAAATGAGGATAACTCCACTAAAGCTCCTCTAAGTCCGGGGCAAGACTTGGTGTCAGGAAAAATAGCTCTTCATTTCTTTTCATTTTTTCTCTCCTCTGTGTCTTTCAGAGGTTCTAAACTCTTGGATATAGGTGAGAGGCACACAAAGCATCAAAATACACAATGAACAGCGAGGTGTATGACATCATTTTCTCAGCAGGGGTTCGTATTGTACAACGATTTCTTTTTGCTACCGTTTGAGATAGAGGCATCCTATATACAGTATGCACAATACACGGTTCCAGAGTACACAGAAAAATGACTGGGGTGATTCACAAATGGGTGGGGATCTGAGGGAAGGAGAGAAAGCAAGGTCAGATCCATTCCCATCTGCTAGGAATCAATACAAGCTGTTCAGGCACATCGCCTCCCAATCAACAGGCAATGACACATAATAACATGAGGTGTGATGCTCACTCACTGGCAGCCATTATCAGTGTGTGTGTGTGTAAATTTGACCAATATGGGGTTTTGAAGATCAATACAGATATTTTTGGGATTGAATTCACTTCAGGTTTTAGAGACTGACACCCTTGAAGGTGTGTGAAATCCTCCCACACACTGCACTGGAATGATTCCTCTGGCCAGAAAACAAAATGTGTTGAAATAAAGCTCGAGACACACATACAAATGTGTGGGAGAAATGAGTGTTGTGTTTCAAAGCAATCGACCAGCATGTTGCTTTAAATGACTTTAGTTGATGCACTTTACTGAGAAAGAAAGGAGGAATAAAGGCTAAAGAAGAAAAGGATGGAAGGGAGGAAGGGGGGACAACACCCAAGCACGCACGCACGCACACATTCACAGTTCTTGACCAGAGCATCACCTGTTCCAGCAGGTCCTCCACTTTCCTCTGCCAGCTCTCCCTGGCGTTGCCCAGTTCCTGCTCCTTGCTCTGGGCCAGCTGAGCCAGCGCTGAGGCCTTGTCCTCCTTATGGTCCTCCTTCAGCTCCTCACGCAGCTTCTTACACTCCTGCCTACAGGATGACACGTACATTTAATTCACATTTTAGGCATTTATACAGATTGACTTCAGAATAATATGCAATTCCTAAATCCGCAACATTACCAAAGCAACCAGAGTCATAGCTTTAGGCCCTTACAATATTACGACATACACTAAGTGCTAGGAAAATAAATAGAATGAGAGCTAATGAGAGATGGAAGAGATGTTTTTGGATGTATGGCAAGACACACATATCATCCATCCATCCAGTACATATTAGTCATATAGTTTTGTAATTTTGCCTTTTGAGCATAAAAACAGGTATTTGGAGAAAGGACAGACTCTTCAACAAGCAACAACTCGCCAAGTGCAGACTGAGGTAGGAAATAAAAGAAAACCTGTTTAAAAAGAATGCTCCATACTGGCTCAAAATGGCCCTTCTCAGATGTCAACATTGCATCTGTTGAAAACCTGCCACTCTTTAACACTGTTGCTAACAGCTCTCGGCATGGTTGTGTGTGTGTGTGTGTGTGTGTGTGTGTGTGTGTGTGTGTGTGCGTGTGCTGCCAGTGTAATAGCTGTGTGGGAGGTGAAATGGCAGCAGTTAAATGAAGTATCCAGGCAAACAGGGTTTTTGTTGCTCTGAGAGCCAGAAAGTGTCAGACTGAAGGTGGAAACACACACACACACACACACACGTGTACAAATACAGTCACACACCAGACAGTCACATTCATCGAGCAGCATGTCTGCCTGACACGTCATCATTCATGTCCTCATTCAGTATAAAGCATGCAATCACACACACACACACACACACACACACAAAGACTTCAAAGAGCACTGGTCTTGCTAATAAGCATTGCTTTACAGCACCTGGTGGACTTAATGAGTGATGAGGGGAAACAGAGAGGTAGAGGGAGAAAGGGATGGAGCGATTGTGTGATGAAGAGGCGGAGGGATGAAAGGATAGAGGGATGAAGGGATGGAGGTATTGAGAGATGAAAAGGTGGAGGGATGAAGGCATAGGGGAATGGAGGGATGGAGAGATGAAGGGAATGTCAAAGAAGGGAAGGGAGAGGGAAATATCAATATCATGTGCCCATTCAAGGTGTGTATTTGTGTGTCTGAGTATGCACGTGGACTTGAGTGCCTGTGTGTGTGTGTGTGTGTGTGTGTACAATAAGTAATAGTCCTTCTTATTGTGTACATCACAGCAAGTCAATGGCCTCCTTTACACCTGGCATTGACCTGTGTTTGGATTATTTTTAGGACCCTGTTCTGAGTTAGCTGGATAGGTGTGCAGACAGTGTGACATAAACCCAGGGTTTTCTGTTCCTTAGCGCAAGCTTAAAATTTACTCTAACTTGTTACCAGAGCAACAACTCGGCTGCGCCTTTGCTTGGAGAGGTGCCAATACATCAAGCTGCTATTAGACAAGCACTTAGAACAGAATGTGTACTGAGAGATCACCAAGATCCTTTCTATGGTGTTTGAAAGATACAGGTTTAGTCCCGAAGGCATTATTTACAGTTTACCAAGCTTGACAGATATATATATACAGTCATGCTTAAAAGTTTGTGAACCTCGTATATCGCGTGCTTTGTCATCTTGAGCATTGCTCTGCTGTATGGTCCTCAGCATCCAAGGAGGATACAGCGAAATTACAGCCGGCGCAAAATAGAGCTGCCAGGTTGAGAGGACTGATGTAGATGAAATGCACTCTGGGCTATCATGGCTACAGGTGGAGAGCAAACTGAAACTGAGGCTTCTGGCAAGCTCCAGTTGGAATTCATTGCCACATATCACATACGCAATATAAATAGCAAATCAGTGGTCACAAAATTAGGAAAGGCTTACATAATATAGATTTAAAAGAGCACAGACATGAATAATAATGATTGTATTTTATAGCAGTGGAGACGGTGGTTGCCATTTTTTATTTTGTTTTGGCTTCTTCACTCTGTAATACATTAGATTACAGTCATTTAGCAGACGCTTTTATCCAAAGCGACGTGCAAAGGTACTTGACACTATGTGGGAATCGAACCCCACAACTCTGAGACTGAGAGTCTGAAGCTCTTTAGTCTTCTCCATCGTGTCGACAGTGGGCAACACTGACTGGCTAATATCCACCAAAATCAGCCCTGATATATATCTTGGTCTAACTAACTGGAAAATATATGACCTGCCTCCATTCTGTAATAATGCCTTTGATGCATCTGTTAATAATTCTGTAAATAGACTGGACAATGTAGGAAGGAAGGAGAAGATCAGAGAGTGCAGTTGTGGTAGAATGTGTGTGTACGTATGATTCCAATTTAGAAGAAACATTTCTAACCAAAGTTGTTAAAATGAATCACTCAGTCACTCATTGGCCATGTTTACATACACGGTGTAGCCCGGCATACTCTGGTTAAGGTCTTATTTGGGTTACTTACATGAACCTTTGGTTTGTTCATGTCAATAGAAAGACTCCATCACAGGGTATCAGTTAACAGAATATTCCCCATCCTTCTCTGAATGAGCACCTCTAATGGGAACGAAGTGATGATCCCAATAGTAATAGTAACAGTATGTACTGCTCGCCGCCATGTTTTATCAAAATGTACTCATAATGCTGTGCGAATCGGATTTTGAAAACCAAAAGTGAAAGGAGTATGTTTCCATGCCACAGTAACCCAGGAGTGTTAACCAGGTTTCTCATGATTGGAACATGAGCTTACCCGGGTTATTTAAACCCAGTTATGATGTTTACAATGCCTCAACCCAAAACCAGGTTACCTGCGTACCCAGGTTAATAAGGGAAATTCTCTGTGAATGTAAATGTAGCTATTGAAACCATAGCACAACACGTGTCAAAGAAGACAGCTAAAACAGTAATCAGTATTGGTAGTGGTATTCATAGTGTTTCATTTATTTATTTTGGTAATAAAAATAATGCAATAATATGATGTTTTATTGATCCTCACAGGGAAATCCTATTTTCTCTTGCCCCCCTCCATAGGGACGTCAGTGGTCAGGGTCAGTGATAGAACAGAACCCCTGGAGCTGGCAGGGATTCAGTCTGTTGTTCAAAGACACTTCAGCAGGGTCTTGAACCTGGATCATCCAAATGGAGGACAGCAGGTGATATATGTACAAAGGACTTGTAGTCCCTGCAAGCTTCTAAAACATCTGCACTATTTATTATCATATGCTTTTTAAAAAGGCAGACATGAATAAAATAGTGTGTGTGTGTGTGTGTGTGTGTGTGTGTGTGGTTTGATGTCATTGTGAGCCATAGCTGGGAGTGATCAAATCGTTTACTGCTCATCAAATGAATATGAGTCTCTCTCACACACAGAAATGGCACACAAATGACTAACTCATTGCAACGAATGGGACCCTCAGTTTTTGCTTAAATCCATGGCTGAAACTGAAGAATGGGGAGGCAAATCACTCACCAGTAAGTCCTTTCAACTGGCTAAACTATGCCAACTTGACAAATATGGTACACAACATGAACAGTGGCAATATTATCTGGTCTGTGGGCCGTGCATGCCTGTGTAATTGTAAGCACTCTGCTGTGTGCAAGATGATTGCTTTTTTGTTGCAACAGGGAAATGTTTGGTTTTCTCCTCCTTTTCTCCTTTTTCCAGCTAAATTAGTCCTAGCCTGCTTTGGTTGGCCACGCCCCTTAGATTAGAATATGACATAATTGGAACTGTTCAGTTTGGATTTCTGATCATGTTATTTAGGGATGCTTACATCTATAGTACACAATGTACACTAAGTATATTATAAAGTCTAAAAATATTAGAAACTGGTGTCCAAAAATATGATATGCAAACATGAGGCCAGCATAACCACAAAAGGATACTTGCTATGAGTTCTCCAGTCAGCTACTAGGATGTCTATGTGTGTGTGTGTGTGTGTTGGGGTGGGAGCTAATTGTACTGGAAAATCTCCCTTTTATAAGTTAGTGCCAGTAGGAATAACCTCTAGAACACCATGGAACACCATGTGAAACTTAGGCCGTACTGAGAGGGCTCAAGTCTAGTTTGCAAATCAGAGTTAAGCCCCATTCAGATTAGCATTACATGGTAATAAAAAAAAATACAAAATATTAGCCATCCTGTTCCAACGTTTGTTTCCCCAATGCCCTATTACAGAGGGAGGCTGTACTTTGCACACAAAGCCTGCTCGTTGCACCTGATCCAAACAGCACTCAAAGGTGCAGCATGGAATCTAAAAATTGTGAGAAAATAAGGCATTGAACTACAGGAAGGAAATCTCTACGCATCAGCTTGCAGGATTAGCTCTCCTGATGGACTTTCATTTATGCCTTCACCTTAATGGCTCCCCGGAATGAGTGTACGCTCACGCTTCCACGCCGGCCCGTCTTGACTGACAGACAAAAATGAAATTGCACTCATTGGCAATCAGGAAGGCAACCGGCATCCAAATAATGTGCAAATGAGCTGAAATACAGAAGAGTCTCTCTGCATGAGACCAGAATTATCAATGAGTAATTGCGGGCGAAATTAACACTGGGGTTGTGGGAAATCACCAACATGGTCGCTCCACATGGATTGGAAATTAATAAATAGCTCACATACTAATTACAATTACCCTACCTAACCAGGGGAAACTAATTCTGTCTGAATGGGGCTTTGGGAAGGTTGTAGAAAATGTTTTAAGGATGAAATGAAAAAGTCTAAAATATTTAAAAATGGAGCCTCTATTTCTGTCAAACTAAATGGGAATGTTCTATTACACACTGTCCTGTTCTGCCGTCCACCAGCTTTAAGAACACCCTAACAGATGATGTCCAGTAATTCTGTCGTGTGTGTGTGTGTGTGCCTGCTGAAGCCAGCCTTCTGACAGGCTGTCAGAATAGCAGAATAGATAGAATAGAAGAGAGAAGCTCCTCTACCTCCTCCTCCTTGCAGGAGCAAGGCGTGTGTGTGTGTGAGAGAGAGAGAGAGAGAGAGAGAGAGAGAGAGAGCAGCAGCAGACCTCACCACTTTGACCACTTCTATAATCTCTCTGGATCTCCATCTCTCCCTTTCTCCCACCATCTCTGTCTATTTCCCTTGCCCTCAGTCTCTTTCATCCCTCCCTGTCTGCTGTGTCTAGCTAAAGCTGGAGTTAGTGATGAAGGGAAAACCTGTGAGCAAACTGAAATGCAGAGGAAGAGGAGGAGGAAGATAGGGTGAACAAGTAGGCAGTCAAGATAAACTCAATGATTCTCCACCCTCAGTTACTCTCGCACTGTTAGATATGATCAATTTATGATGTTTGGTGCATTCTGAGTTATTTTCTGAAGTGTTGTAATTTACTTTTTTGGTGTGCCCACCTTCCCTGCCTCCTTCTGCTTCAGATAGTGATTTCTTGCATTTCCTCAAAATGACTTTGCCAACCTCCAGAGAACAGGCCTGAACTTGCATTCAGCTGTGGGTTATATGTGTAGGTGGAGGGAGCGATAGTGATAGCAGTGCCAGAGCTTTTCCAGTCGAGAAAAGTGAGGGTCGCATCCCTGCCACCAAATCCTGACCTTCATGTTTCATTCAGATAGCTGGAAATTTTTCTGCTGTCAAACTCCATCGTGACTGCGCTATTCATATCTTGATGTGACATCTACGTTTGGGAATGAGAAAACTACACCACCAAACAACAAAATGGACCCAGAAATTAAAGTACATTTTAGGGTGGAGTTTTCCCTTTAAAGGTGCTCTGTTGGAGCATTTTTAATCACTGTGTCATTGTCAAATTAATTGTGATACCTTAGCATAATCAGGGATGTGATTGGCAAAGAAAAAAAAATCTGAAAAATATACTTGTTGTGCCATGAACCCAATCAGAAAGCTGGTTCCGAGGGGTGTGTGGTTGAGGCTGGATACGAGAGAGAATCAGGCTGGTAGGCTGGTTCTCCCTGCATCTGACACCAGCTGCCGCCAGTTAAGGCTAATTGGACAACTGCTAGTAGTTGATTTTCATAATGGACTTCAAGGCTGAACGCAGTCTGAAGAAATCACTTTGCTTAACCCTCTATAGGTTGAGTCATGGTGAGTGGAGAGCAAGGTCTTGACTCTGGGTTTGATTTATTCAAAATTCTCAAATACTGTGTTTTAGTAGTTCTCAATAAGTTTTGGGGCAGCTGTTTTCAATTTAAGCCACCAGGAGGGAGTCTAGTGTAATAAAACAACACCACTCGCTCCCTAACCCGCCTAGTCAGTTGGCTTACTACCAATGCCAGTGCCTAGCTAATGGTACAGTAAGGCTTCTTTTCCCCATAGACCAGTATAAAACCAATAGCTGAAAAATTAATTTACGTGGGTATTTGCTACTGTTATAGCTTCTATAATTCATAGGGGGAAAAAACAGAATTGCTGTCATGCCACAGATAATTAAATGTTTTTTTAAAGATTGGTAAAATCCCATAATTCCCTAGCTTTAGACATGACTGTGTAATGTAGTCCCAGTCAGACGTATACAATTATTTTGGCGACGTGGTAATCAGCTGTTGAGTTGGTAGTGTTAGCTAAGTAATTACCAAAGGCAGCAAAGGCAATGTTAGCCAGCTAGCAAGCTAGCAAGGTAAGCTCTGGCTTATCCACAATATCCACGTTAGTCTGTCATTATGAGAGCTTATGACAGAGTCTTGCTAGCATATGTGGGTTTTGGAAATGGTACAAGGATAGATTAATTTAATCTCTGAAACTGCAGTCTGCAGAGCTAAATGAAAGTGAATGCCAATGTGAACACTGTCACTGATCACAGGGGTTCGTGTCAATCCACCAATATCAGTTCTCCTTTTGGCTTCAAGTTCTTAGCAGTTGCTGTACAGTTGAGTGGTCTTAATCAAGCCCATAGCATTGTTATATTTATGTAAATTCCACAATCTGCCATTCCCAGAACTTCTGAAACCTTCAGCTATGTTTGCACTGGAAGAACAGTGCCCATTTCCTGTTTTGTGCTGTAAAGGAATAACCCTTTGTGCTGCAATCTCCCTTTGTGGTGTAAAGAAATGCTACATATTTGCCAACAAATCCAACCTGGTGGCTCACAATGTTAAATGCAGTGTAGAACACAGTAGAAGATGCCAATCTTCTCGACAATGACCTTATTTGTTTCCGTTTTATACTAATTGTTTATGTTTTATACTAGTGGCTCAAAATTAATGTAGTAATGATGTATTAATGTTAAAAGACTACACATAGCATCATTAAGCAACTTTCTAGATGGACCAAAAAGGTTTTTTGTTGTGTTATAGAGTTAGAGTTAGATATAGGTATAGATTTATACAATTGATGACCAGTTGTATTTGGGGAACATACACTTGATAAAGAGGTAAAGACTAGGATAACGCACTACTCAAGTTCTAACACCATGCAACTCCAAATCTACTGCAACACTGAACCAAAACAAACGTGGAGGTTCTTTCTTTCCACACTTCCTGTATGCCTTCTCTGGTGCTGAACTCTTACTGGCTTTTGCCGGTCTCCATTCAGATTAGCTCACACTTCAGGAGCATGTCAAGACTTGTCCAGATTAATCAAACGTTTGAAATAATGGTGATGGGCCTGACTGGATCAGGAGGCAACAGATTAGTCCTGAACCCTCACACACTACAAGATCATCTGTATGACTGACCCAAACTAACGCAAACTCAAAGCAATCTTGAAAATCAGTTATGTTGCGAAATTGTGGCTATAATGAAGAAGAAGAAGAAGAAGAAGAAGAAGATTAAGAAGATTTGTTTATTACATTGCGGGTGCACGCGTGCACTAACACACACAAGCAAGGGGTAGTGACCGCCGAATTTGACTTCTTTATCCCATCATTGCTGTCCTTCCTCCAGGGGCAGCCAGGAGCAGTCGGCAGCCTTTTTTCCTTCGGCACCCGGGGAACAATTCCAGGTGTAGATCTTGTCGTGGTCAGGGACAGGACAGGATGTTGCATGTTTTTAGATGGGGTTCTTTATAGGAGGAGACCCATGTGAGCACGGGGAGAACATGCAAACTCCACACAGAAAGGCCCGGGAGATAACCCACCTGGGCACCCCAGAGTCAATAGCACCCCAGGTGGGAATCGAAGCACTGCACCACCGAAAGTCAGCCTGAAAGTCTGATTGTGTCCCCAGCCTGAGATGATTTGGATCATTCTGATATTCACTTCAGCTATTTTGATCCTATAGTATTCTACCTTGTGCAATTTTATTCTGTTCTATTTGTTTTATAATTTAGGCATTTAGCTGACATTCTTATCCAGAAGGACATACAATGAGTGGGCAGGTAGGAGCGAAGTGTCTTGCTCAAGAACAGATTGACAAGACACATAGCTCTTTAGGGATACACACTGGTTGTTGTGGGGATCAAATCTGTGACCCTGCTATTCCATTGTACTGCATTGTATTCTATACTTGTGGCCCTGTAAATACCTTAAAGTCCTCCAAACCATTTATTTCTAAAGTTCATTTGGAAGGCATTTGTGCTTTGATGGACAGTATCCCAGGGGATTAGGGTTGGACCATTCCCACAAGCAACACTTCACCATGGGTAAATGATGACATTTGCTGTCTGAAAACAGAATGCAGAAGGGCAGAGCGCAGAGGGAAACATTCTGCATTGCAAGTCCTTAATCAGCATATGAAGGAGCTGCTGATCTTGCTTACTCAAAAATTAAGAGAGAGAGAGAGAGCTTCATACTTTGCTGACCTAATAACTGACAATATGCTTATTGTCAGTTAATCTTAATCGTAAAGTGTTCTTCTTCTTTCTTCTTAGGTTTCTCTTCAATACCATTGATCGTTGTTAATAATATACCCCTTGTTGTCTCTGCCTCCTCTGCTGATGATTGGGAAAAATCTTTCTTTGTGGACAAGACAAACATTATAAGAACAAATATTATGCTTCAAGCTCCTACTTCGGGTTGCCTTATAGTTTTCATGTCCTATTGGACCAGTTTACCCCAATCTCTCTGCAGGATCTCACACTGAATCATATATGTGATCATCCTCCAGTCCATTGGATTTCATTTTATGCCAACTAAATTCCTCAAAGAGACCCTGGAAGCAATGGACCCTAGTCTACTCACCAAAATAAAAAGCACTTTCCTCCGGCTGTGTCCCTAAATATTTCAAAATGTCTACTGTCTAGACTGATCTCTAAATTACCATTTGTTTCAAAACCACTGAAACAAGTTGTTTCCAAGCAACTGCTTGAGTTTATCAAGGGCAATAATATATTTGACAAATTTCAGTCTGGATTTCATCTCCAGCACAGCACTGAAACAGCACTTCTAAGAGCTTAAACAATAGTAAACAATATGTCACTTCATGCTGATGAGAGAGAATGGTCCATTTAAGTACTGCTCGATTTAAGCACAGCTTTCAACACCATCAACCATACCATTTTGATTGTCAGGAAGTTTGCTGTTTTTATTGACAATCATGTGTCATTGTGCGCTCCCCTGATGTGCAGGGTGCCCCAGGGGGCAAATTCTTGGACCTATTCTATTCTCGTTTTATATTATGCTTCCCCTCGGGAACATAATAATTTATCATTGCTACGCTTGCATGCTATGCATGAAAGTCTGGTTGCTTTTAACAACACACAATTTTATTCAGCTAAACTCCAATAAAACTGAGGTTATCAGCCTGGATCATACAGAAATCATGTACAAGACTAGACAGTACGTTGGTCCACTGAAGTCAGCATGAAAGAACGTGGGTGTAATTTTTCACCCACATTTTAAATTTGAAAATCAAGTGAATTATCTAATTCAGTCTGATCTTTTCCAAAGAAATATTTCCAAAATTTGTTGTTTGTTTCAAATGTTTCAAAGATATGCTTCATTGGTAAAACAATGTATCAGTCCAACCCTATAGTGGATAGTGACGCGGGCGGGACAGAAAGAGGTCATAAATCAGTCTCATCCCCACAAGGTTGTAAGTATGCGCCTTAGTCTGCTTATCCGCTGAACTCATTTGGTAATCCAGAGAGCTCCTTGATGATTAAGTAATCACAGAGAGACCTTCTGTTTTCATGACTTTTAATCCTTTTTTATGAAAAAGGGATTAAAGTCAGCCTCCCCAATGCATACTGCTAACTAACCACAGTGTGTGTACCACAACCACCAAACGAATAAAGCTTCTCCAGAGAACAAGAGCTCTGTGTAGAAAGACAAGAGAAGGTGAATAAAAGCTAATTAAGAAGCGATCGAGGGGGGCCAGAGAGAACAAGACGCTGGATTATATTTCAGTCATTTCTTAAATGCCCTTAAAAATCGGAAATTGGGTGAGGAATTCTCAGTAGAATAGATCTTACATTTTCTTGATGCCTGGACTTCAATACAATGTTAAAATTATTTGATTACTGAGACGTTTCAATTCTGTGTATAGATGTGCATTGTGGGAGTAGGGATGGGGGTGGCAGAATTATTTATACAGCTACAATGTTGAGAGTAAATTGTGCATATCTACAAAAACAGCTATTTGGAAGTGGGAACTATCGACTTCCAAAGGAACGCAGCACGAGCCCCCATGCTGGGTTCGGAGTCAGCAGATTTGAACAAAAGTAGTTTGAAAACTCATTCAACAAATGTTAATGACCTTGTCATTCATGTTTCAACATCAATAAACACAAACATCCTGTCTGAAAGTACATGGGATTGAAATCACTGCATGCAACGGGTGATTAGAGAGGCTCATTAGCATGGTAGCAGCCATCGCCACACTGGCTAAACAGCTAGCCACGGATTAGCAAGTGTCGTGGAAATTTGTCAAAGAAGTCAATTGCCACTGAAAGTTGTTTAAGCAGAGTGATCATTTAATCATGTTAGAGCATGGAGAGAAATCAGCATACAGCTCCAACAGCATTCAAGCATTTCTTGTCACTCTAAGAGTGAGCAGGATCTTTATACCTACAGGTTACAGTAGCCCCTTTAGGGTTACCTCCGGTCTTAATAACAAGGTCACTAGAAGAGACAAAACAGTGTTGAGAGACAAATCACTTGGAGACACTCAGTGCTAGGCTTTAGGTCATCCTCTAGTTAACATGAAGCACCAGTATCCATTTAGGAGCTTTACATGAATCAAATACAGCATGTCATATATGTACTGCAACTACTACTACTGTTAATACATATGTGTACTACTCAAGTCATACAGTATATTAGTTTTCTTCCACACAAGCAAGTTAGCTAATACTCAGCCAGCCAGTAGTGCTAAGACCAGCAGGGCTAGATACTTCTCCCTACTAACAACAGCAACAACTCATGTGAAAGCACCCGAATGTAACTATTTCCTATTGTATTCCTTTGGCACTATTAGCAGCAAAATAATCTGAGAGGCTCAGGCTGTAATGTTAGCATATTTCTGTTACGTGTTTATAAGATTTCAGTAGTTTGTAAAGATGCAACAATAAAAGCGTGCAAAGGGGCTCTTTTCTTTTCATTTCTGTCCTATATTATTATTATTATATTATTATTATATTGGCAGATATGTTGGTTATCATAAAAGATCCAACATATCAACATCGCCAAAAAGCTCATATCAGTCAGGCCCTAACATGCATATACCAAAAATGTAAATTACAACACTTCATCACAAAATAACTTCTTTTAATATGAAGGAAACTCCAATAGAGTTACTAAGTTGACCGTGAGAGTGGTGATTTCTAACACTTCATACTGTTGTTGAGAGGATTCACCACTAGCTAGTGTTTAACACTACTCAATAATGTTAAACTTTAGCAACCTCCCAAGAGTGTCAAAGGTTTTAAAAGTAGAACAATAACTATCCGCCGTGTGGACCATATAGAAACTATTCAAGTGTTGAGATCAACAGAATCAATTACAGGCTAACTGTGCTTTGTGGCAAATACATCGGTTCAGACCCAATCTTTCATCTGTTGGGGCTTTTGAATAATAACACTTCAAAGGTCCATGAAGGAATTGGAGACTTTGAGCTCGGGGCTTTGACTGTGGATTGAGGGAGGTGCAGAGCCCTCTGAAGATAATGCTCTCTGTCATGGTCAATATCATGAGCTGTATGATCTGTGTGTGTGTGTGTGTGTGTGTGTGTGTGTGTGTGTGTGTGTGTGCACGCGTGTGTGTTCTAATAAGTGTGGGGGAAAAAAACAGACTCCCATTTCTCAATTTCATGCTCTGTCCTTAGTGTAGAGCAAGACAAAGCAGTAGCCAATACAATCTTTCTCTGTCTGACACTCTCTCTCTCTCTCACACACACACACACACACACACACACACACACACACACATACCTTAAACTTACCTGAGGGTCTCAGTCCATTTGAGCTCCAGCTCCAGAGCCATCTTGTCCATTTTAAGTTTCTCCTCCTCTTTGGTGGAGATGAGTTTGGCTTCATGGTGACGCTTCTGGGTCTCCATCTCTCCCTAAGATGGGGGCAGGGCAATGAATACACTGAAATCTTGTAGAGCCTGTTATACAATCAATATAGAAGTGAAGTATGAAGTCTGCTGAAGTTTTCCAAAAGTTTTCCAAAATTAGGAATTGTTTAAAGCTACACTAGGCAAGATTTTTATGTAAAAGTCTAGTCATATCATAAAGCGCTGAGTCCAGAGAAAGCTGGACTCACCAATGATGGCTGAACCTTTTCAATACCTCTACCCCCACCAGACACTATGAATAAAACCTTTAGTTTATTGACGTCACCTTACAGGATTTCTGGGTATTTAAGTCCTCAAAGTTGCTACCTACTACTACCTATTACAGAATAGTTTGTGCAGATATTTAATGGTTTTATATACATATTCAGTGTTATTGTTGACAGGGTGAAGAAGCCCAAGCAACTTTTAGATTAGGGATGGGCAATCACAAGAGTCTGCAAGTATTTCACTGATTAGATCCTCCTCTCTCGCTGAAAGTGTGTTAATCAGTGAAACACCTGGTGTAGTGATTGGCTGCAATGAAAGCCTGCATACACTTGGCCCTCTAGGGCACGACTGCCTATCCCTGATTTAGACCATGTCACTCTGAAACTCTTCATTGGATCCCAAGATAGTAATACATACAGACATAACGTTGCTGCCCACTCCAGCAACAGCCAAACGTTCCTGGTTGTTTTGGATGTGTGTTTTGGGTCATTGTCCTGCTGAAAGACCCATGACCTTCAACTGATGCCCAGTTTTCTGACTGGGTAGCACATTTCCCTCCAACCTAACAAGAATAACATGCTGTACGAAACACAATATTTGGAATTGTTGGGAAGTTTTTGGTATGAAAATGGTCAAATATAGAGATATTACCGGCACAAAATGTCAAAACCCCATATTGGTCAAACCCTAGTGCATATCCTGTTGCAAACCCAGCTGATACAGTATATGATAAGCAAACACATTACATCTTGGATAGGGGAATATATGTGTGTGTGTGTGTGTGTGTGTGTGGTCTGACCTGCAGTGCAGTCAACAGATTGCTGGTCTCTCTCAGTCTGGCCCTGGTAGCATCCAGCTCCTCTAGCAGCTTGTCCTGTGCCTCCTTCAGTGTGGAGATTTGTCCCTCGGCAGCACCAATCCCCCGCTCTCCCTGACGCAACTCTTCCTGCAGCCGGCAAACCTAGATGAAGTGTGTGTGTGTGTGTGTTGGGGGGGTATAAAGAACAGAAGAAAGAGTGAAGAGGAAGGCGGTGGACATGAAGGACAGAAAATAAACTACATCCAGAAACTATCCAGTCTATTGCACTTCATATCTCTATATGGGAGCGACCTTGAATGCTATATCAGCATTTTATACTTACTTTATACTTTTATACTCAAAAATGCATTCAATAACAACTTCTATTGCCAAACCCATATACTTTTTGACTATACGGCAAAATAGTTTTGCAAAGCATGCATCAGATCCATCCATGTGTATGTATTAAGTACATTACATTTAAGATGCACAAACCCAAAAATATTGGACGGATGTGAAGCTGTGGCAGTGGGTTCATACAAAGCAAAGCTCTCCTTTTTCGGTGCAGAATGAAGACTGATCATAGGGATCATGATGCATAATTTGACTGTTATAGCCCAACCCTATGGAACCTGACTAGTCCAGGTTGCCCTGGTGTAGGTTGGGGTCAGGTTCAAAAATAATGTTAGCAATAACCTATGTAAAATTCTAAGAAATTTTGGGTATGCTGGGTTTCAGGCTCTTAAATATCTATAGTCCAGGGCTTAGTTTGGGTTTGGACAGTGTTTTTTGTGCGTTGGTTTATTGATGCATTTCTGTCATATGGGAAAGACGTGAGATATGAGCTTCCCTCTTGAAAGTATCATTCAACTCAGCTTTCATGTGTTTCATGTGAAAATACTGTTCACCTTAGCTTTCAGGTGGTATATATTACTTGGGAACTCTGACTTCCTAAATTCAGACATCACCAACAAGGAAATACCTGTAATCAAGTGTAGGCAATGATATATTCATTTAAAGCAAAACCAACAAAATGAATGAATTTTCATCAAGGAAATCATTTTGTGGTCAGAACTCTTAAAAGGCCATTGCAGGACACAACTACTTGCAGGGTTTTTGGTTTGGTGCCTATTACATTTTCTTGCTGTAAAACAAGATTGAGAAAAAGCTAATCAGGAGCAACCAAAGAAAGTCTACAGAAAACCTCAGTCATGGTGTACAAGTGGCTTCAAATGAATTTGAATGCGTAAACTCTTCCAACTAATTGCTTTTAACCATCAAGTCGTTAAGGCTCCAGTCAAGTTCTTAATGTCCTACCTCCTCATTGGCTGCGTTGAGTTTGGAGGTCAGCTCCTCCCTCAGCTTGTCCAATTGCTGCCTGAGTAGTGTCTTCTGCTCCTCCAATAAGAGGCGCTCCCTCTCAAACTGCTGTTCCAACTCCTGTGGGGACCAATCAGAAAAATGCATCTGTTAAACCAAGTAACCAATAAGAGCCAAAGTACATTCAACAAGCTTTTTGTGGAGTATTCGCTTGGGGCTTGGGGTTTGCTTGGGGCAGTAACCCTCAGTTGAAATGGTTCTGAATGAGCAGTCTGTGTCTCTAGCTGACTGAATTGATAGTGTGTCCGTTTTATTAGAAGCCAAATAACAGCACATTAAAAATCATGTTGTGTTACAGCCCAAACATAACCTTATGTACCATTTCAGCCTCTCTAATATGATAACAGGCATGTTGTTTTTTGTCAGAATACGCTGAAGGTGCACTACATAGGATTTTTACTGCCCATAGCACCAATGACTAAACAATTACTTCACTAGGTTACTCCCTACCTATGGGCATTAAAAGATGTTGTAAAAGTGTTGTAATTTACCTTTTTGTTGTACCCACTTTTCCTCATTCTCAACCTGCCTCATCCCTTCTACTTCAGTTAGTGATTTTCTACATTTCCCAGATTGCCTTCTGACAACTCAGTCAAATGTGTACTTTTACATGTTTTTATTGAACATACTGTTTAAACACTAACAGCCTAAGCTGGAAAAAAGTATGTGAACCTCTAGGATAATGACTTCTATGAAAGAGGGTAATTAAAGTCAGATGATCCAATCAATGAGATGACAATACATGTCTTTTAGAGGTGTCCTGTCATAGAAAAACCAGAGCAGACCCTGTTGGTGAACAAACAAAGTTCGGTCAGAGTCTCACCAAAAAATGAGGTCTGTGGATCTGTTTATGTGTGGAATATTCCCCGGTCAAAAGACGTTTCAGAGGACCTCTGGAGAAGAGTTGTTAAGACTCATGAGGCTAGACAAGGCTACAAAAGCATTTCAAAGACTTGGGCCTCCATCAGTCTACAGTCAGACAGATGGTATACAAATGGAGAAAATTCAGTGCCATTGCTGCTCTCGCTAGGAGTGGGCATCCAGCAAAGATCACAGCAAGAGCAGGTCACATAATGGTCAAGGAGGTGACAAAGAACCCTAAGGTAACAGCTAAGGATCTGCAGGCATCTCTTGAACATCATTTCGAACATCTGTTTCCACGAGTCCACAAGAAGAAAAACACTAAATAAGAGTGCTGTTCATGGGAGGATACCAAGGAGGAAACTACTGCTCTCCACAAAAAACATTGCTGCTTGTGTCAGGTTTGCCAGACCAACCGGGGTGTGGCACAAAGCTACTGGAACAATGTTCTGTGGACAGAAGAGACAAAAATTGAACTTTTTGGCAAAAGAGCACAATGCTATGTTTGTAGCAGAGCATCATGGTTTGGGGCTGCATGTAAAGCAGTATAATTCTATTGTGTTTATCTATTTTCATGACTTAGATGAAGATCAGACCATATTTTAGGAGACATTTATACAGGAATGCAGGTAATTCAAAAGGGTTCACAAACTTTTTCTCATAACTGTAGGTTGAGAGAGCAAAAGCAATAGTGAAGCAAGAGGCTTTCCAAGCGAGAAAACCCCTTACACAAAACACAACATGTCTTCTGGCTGCATTGCATTGTGGGATATTGGGGCAACTGTCAGTGGAGAAATTGGTGTCTCTTCCTCTTCTTTGATGGATTTCTCCCTGTATGATTGCAATAAGTGCAAAATGGTAGGTCTAGATATACTGTATGTCATTGCTCTTTGATTCTGAGGGACTAACACCAAAACCTGACATTTACCATTGATGTTTTAGATAACCAACCATTTTTCTGCTATTAAACTCCATTATAGCTGTACTGGAAATATCTCAATGTGACATCACGTCTACGCTTGGGCAGATATCAACGGGAATAAGAAAAACACACCACCAAAGAACAACATGGACCCAGAAAGTGCTGTACAAAAGAAAAAAACGTATTCACCTACCAAAGATGACCAGTCTCTCAAAGCACTGTTAGAAATATGGAATTATGTGTGTTGGAAGCTCTTTCGTTATGATGCAGGTGATGCAATAAAAACGTACACTCAAGGCAGAAATTAAACCTGGGCAACTAGGACTGCGGTATTACACCTGTCATACCCAAACAAAACAGTCAATCCTTCATATATTTCTTCAATGGTGGCACAGATCCAGACCCCATACCCTCTCCCTCCTTTGTTTGACTTCACATTGATCCCTCTCTGTACCCGAATGATATTTCTAAAAATACATCAAGCGATTCTATTGTCCTTGACAGAGAAGAGAGAGTGCTCTAGCATTGTTATCACAGCGAAGCTTATTATGCCTGCTGATGAACTGGAAACAATTTCTGTTACAGTATGCAGTGATTGCAGATTTCCAAGGACAATCAGAGCCAAGGGAAATTACTATAGTGTAAAATGAAATCTGCCACAGTTATTCATTTGAGCACAGGAGGATGGAGTTGTATTATTGTAAAAAAAAATAAAAAAAAATAAAAAAAAAAAATAAAAAGGGTGGGCTACTACTGTGCAATGTTGTAAACATTAAAGTCCAGTAATAGAAAATGGATCTGAATGGATGAATGAGTTTCCCTTTTGGCAGTTCAATTAGCTGTCAGCATTTTTAGCTCACCGGAACTAATGTGTAAAGATGAACATTTATGAAATATCTCAATAGAAACACACCTGAAAAATAATCCAAACAATTTGGATTACTTGACATGGGCTTAAAGCTGCACTAGGCAACTTCCCACGTTGGCTGCTGCTCCAAATTGGCATGCTCATGTTTACCAACCCAGCTGGTCTGTGATCGCTTTATACCCAAGGATACCAAAGGGATGAGCGGGACAAATTTGACATTGGCAATGTTAAACAAGGGGCAAAAGATTTAACACTGGTGAGTTCAGTAATAGAATTGCTCTTAGATTCTGCGCAAATCTATGCTATCGTTAAAGAATGTGGTTACTATCAAGACTGAGGGAGTTTTTGATCATGAATAACATGGCGTCTGGCCATCGGTCCATCCAGGAACAGACAGTGACAGACAGGGAGAAATCTAATAAATGATGAAGTTCTAGAGTGATAAGGATTCCTGTCATATACTGTAACTCAATTTGGAAGGCAAGACAGAGTTAGAGCACGGCTATTCATTTGAATGCCAAACCCAGCGATCTCACAGACAACTCTCATTAGGAATTGAAGTGATAAAAGAAGAAAAGTGATGAAAGACTAGATGGATGCATTGAAGTGATGAAACATATGGATCAAATGGAAGAATATAAGCGTTGAAAGAATAGATGGATGCGGCGGCATTGCTTCCTATCCATCTTGTCTTTGGAAAGACAGAAAACAGATTACTAAACCAGCGAGCAGTGAGTGAGTGAAGCCTCTCATGAAATGATGGATGGAACGAAGCAATGGAGTAAGAGTTAGATGTGTTCTCCACCCTTTCCTGTCCTCTGTCCCTCTTTCTATTTGGATATTTCTGCCAGGCAAGAGGACACAGCATTGATGGCATAATCACAAATCTGTCACCACAGGGAAGCAACAGGCACTGGGAGTGAACAATGTCATTTTTGTGCCAAACAGAACACAGTGAAAGGGAATATGAGGCTGTGTAAATTATACCAGGGCAGAAAAAGATCTGTGTATTGAATGCATAACTAAAGGCTCTATGTTTTTTTTTTTAGTGTTAATGTGGCTGTCAGCTCAGATCTACTGTAGAATACCACTTAAAACACATCCTCATTATGCATCTTTGATGCAAGAGAATACTTGATCACTTGCTTTCATGTGGCTATGTGTGATGCAGTGGAATAAAGGGCTCTGTGGAGATTTGACATCATCACAAGGCAATTTCAGACTAGTGGGACTGCACGTCTTGGCTGCTGTCAAGTAAGTGGTAGGCTATGGATTGGAACAGGCTCATTAAACTAATCCCCATGTCCCACTTCTTAATCCTGGGAGCCAATTTCGCCATCTCTAAGCACATGCACTGTGGTCATGATACATGATACCAATTTTTACTTCAATACCAATTACAAGACCATAGCAAACAAGGAAAATCATCAAGCGATGTCACAGAAGAACCAAAAATGTTTTTTGTTCTTTGTTGGCTCTGTAAGCAATATAGTTCCATATGTGGCTCCTGGCAAACCAGCTTAGGTGGACTGGTATTCAAGATGTAGTGGACTGTTTGACGCTGTAGTCCGCTGTCAAGAGCCAGATTCAGGCTCTGTCAATTCAATTATTCTCCTAACTCCTCCAATCTGCACATATACACCCTCTGGAGGCGATGCTGAAATGGAATTTCATCTTGCAGAGCACATTTGGTGAAATATCAAACGTTAAAATCACAACTGTGTTAAAGTAGTACTGAAATTCTGTCATCATGACAACACTGACCAGAAGTATTCTTTAAAATAGAAAGCATTAGCAATAGAGAGGTATTTGACACAAATGTGAAATCACTTCTTCATGTCTTCAAACTACTGGGCCAAAGTGTACTGACCTTAACTGAGTTTAGTGTTGGTTTACTCAATTTATTCGAACAGTGATAAAAAAACAGCGATAAAATACATTGACAGAAATATAGAAAAGAGAAGCTGTCTGTAGTGATTGCCGGGCCATTCTGGTGTATGAGCCACATCTCTAGGCATGCGCACTTCAAAAGGTTTAACATCAGGGCAATGGCAATATAAAAAAAATTACAAATTTATGAACAATTACAAGCAAAGACTCAACTGAATTGGATAAATTAAAAGGGTCCTCATGCAGAAAACAAAATCATATGGGATAGTAATGAGTGGGACGGTGTGTGTGAGAAAGAGAGAGAAAGACTGGAGTCACTGAGGGAAGATTCATCAGACAGATGAAGTCAAAATTGTTAAGAGATGCAGATTCACTCGCAATGTGAATGCATCTATTCCACAGTGGAAATCCTCTGTATCCTATGGAGACCTGATAGCAAGTAGTCTGAAATCTGAAAAGGTGCAGGTTGTTAGGAGTGCCTTGTGCTTTAAAGGTGATATACATCAATATATCATTGTTATATTAATTGTGATACATTGGTATAATTACTGTGAACAAATGAGACCGTAGTTGAGAAGATTGGTGGCCTCTGCCATTGCCAGAAACTCTGAAACTCTGAAAGCGCTCTTCCTGTTTTGTGCCATAAAGCAATCCAGCAGATTTTCCTCCAAATCCGACCAAACAGATTTGTAGCATGTGAAGTAAGTGAAATAAACTAGAATAGTGTTTAAAGAATTGCTGAAAAGAAATTAATTGAATTTAAGGGAAATTGAAATGAGCTGAGCAAAGCTGAACTGACCTGCCATATTCAAATTTTTATCTTTCATTATTATCACCATACATGTGCCTACCCAAAGGAGTCACAGAGATACATGCCTGAAGCTATTTTTCACCCCCTGCAGCTTTAGACCTACACAGGTCTGATTAAAAAAAAGGGCCCCATTAAAAGACGCTTTGGATAAAAGCGTCTGCTAAATGCCTGTAATGTAATGTAATGTAAAAATGTTATTGTTATTTTTCTGTTGGTTTCCTGAATCTGTTGTAGGCAAATTGGAATCAATTAATTTTGTCTTTTAAGTTGAAATAAAGCATTTGTTGTGAAAGGTTGTGGGTTACAATCACAAATATAGCTGTTCTTTAGGTTTGGCACTTTTTTTGCTTTTATTTGGTATGGTGACAGTAGAGAGTGACAGAAAGGATGTGTGTAGGGGTTGGGGGGTGTCATGCAACAAAGGTCCTGGGCCGAATTAAAACCATGGATGTCATGATTACATGGCACATGCCTTAGCCACCAGGGTGCCCCTTATTATGCCCCTGTTTGTGTAGAAACAGGCTAAGACAACATAGGATTATTAGCAATTCACAGAAAAAGAAGTGAAAATGCTCTGTGCATTGGAGAACATATGCAAGAAATTCTATACCAAGAATGAAAAGTGTTTGTAATGTAGAGTAAATGTCAGCACTAAGCCTGCGCTAGAGAGGAAGCGCTTTGGAGAAATCAGAGAACAGACACGTGCATAGTATACCAAGATAATTTGTCAAAAGATTTAAAAGGATACATTGTTGATGGAAAACGAATTAAATAAATGTGCATCAAGTACAACGTGGCACACACATGGTTGTGGTGGGTCTAGTAGTGTAAAACCCTTTTGAAACTTCTTAAATCGCTCTAAGCCTATGATGATTTAAGCACTAATTTGTTTTAGAAAATGTAATGGAAAAAGGGCTACAGGGTGTCTGCAAGTTTCGTCAAATTAAATCTAAGACTTTTGAAGAGCTTTAATGCCAGTTATAAAGAAATAGAACACCAGTGTCACCACTGAAATTAACATCAAAAGAAAAAAAAAAGTATAGGTCTGCATGACTGAGCTGGTCTCTGACTTGGAAAACAGCACATCAAGAAACTGCTACATTTTTAAGACCTCTAAAAGTGAATTGAAGACTTAAAGGCTCCATTTAACAGATGGATGCTGGATGCTTAAGGATGCCGTTTATACCTGAACTTTATGTGTCCCAGAAACTATATACTGTATGTATGTTCTGTATATATTTGATTGATGTCTCATTTCAGTTTTTTCAGTTATTTCATCCCAGGTTACCTTGGTGATCTGTCCAACAGAGGCATCCTTGCTGTAGTCAATGCATTTCCAATGGGACTTGTCCTTCATAGCCTGTTCTTTTCTCTATATAAAGAATTTGTGCAATGAACAATGAAGTAGGATTCGCAGGGAAAAATATCGCCGAGATAAAATATCTCAGATAGGAGTTATTGGCTGGCTATTATCATCTGTACCTTTACATCCATGGAACCTCATTGCACCATGCCTTTTAATTTAATTCATCAATAGTTATAGCCTAATATTAAAAAGCTAATGGGTTTAACTTAACCCAACATAAGATTACATACATTTTGTCTCCATTTTCCATGGAATAGTAGGAATGCGCTTTTATGCACATATATCACCTCTTATCTCTAAACAGGTTTCTAAGCAGAGGCTACAAGAAGAAATGGGTTGATGCAGCCAGAGAACGCTTTGACCATATTTGTCCAAGCCACCGAGAGGCAGCGATCATGAGAGGAAGCTTCTTCAATGAGAAATGTATTGGGTCTACTCTCTAAATGCCATGGCCTAAATGAAGAATTTGACATAAAACCATTCCTGTTACTTTTAGGATGTTTTTCCCTAGTGCTGTTTTATTAATTGCCTTTTATAGTCCAGGGGTCGGTTACTGTCAGTAACATAGTGTGTGCATCACTATGGGTATGGGATTACCTGTGACCCTGTTGTAACTGATTGCAATTGTGATATCAGTTATGGGTGGTCTATTTATACCCCTTTTGTTCCTGCACATGGGTGTTTGCCGGACAAAGACATTAGTGTCTTTCCCGGCAATGATCATATCCGACACGGAAATTCCATTTGGGCAATAGGGCCAATGTAGTGTCTCAATTAGGAGAGATGGGACACTCTTTGTTGAAGCCCCACGTTGTGATTTAGGTTGATACGACGGGTGAATTTTTACATAAAAATCTTTAAGTGAACTGACTGATTTTAATCTGTTGGATTAAAAACATTTTTTAAAATATGATTGATCTTACAATTGAAGCGAAGCCCGCAAAGCTAGTTTAGGCAGACAATTCAAGTGGTGCTACAGCTCGGATCAGCTGATGTGCAAGCTGAGCCGGGGTATTGCAATCGGGTGGTCTATTTAAGCTGTCAAACTCAATTGCTCGTTCTCTGCTGCTCGCCCTGCTGCCGCTTCCTATGCATCTCACACCCCAGCATCCACCTGTGGGTTCTGTTTCTTCGCGGTTCCCTGTGGGGGGTGGGGGTTCCTATTGATCTCTCTCTGTTCTCGCCTTAAATTATGCTATGCGAAACAGCACACCAAGAAACTGCTACATTTTTAAGACCTCTAAAAGTGAATTGAAGACTTAAAGGTTCTATTTAGCAGCATTCAGGGATTTTTGAGGCCTAGAATTTAGGTAATGAAATGGTATCTAAAGACTTTTTCAGGACCTGCAGACATTGCAGGCTATATTTGTTGTAACAGTGCTCAGAACTGAATGTGAACAGTAATGTATTCAGACCAGTTCATCCAGATCAGAGTCTCCAGAGGGAGGGGAAACAGTGCATGACTCCCAATACACTGTGTGGCTGACTGAAAAACACACCACATTATTATGAAACTAGGCTATTCTCATCACAGGAAGGTCCAATGTCGAATCATTTCATCCGCTTCATGACTTGATTTGCACAATTGGCAACATTCTCAAATTATTCTCAATGCAGTTGCCAACTGGGAGAGTGGCCCACTGAAATGTACACAAAGGAAGGGCAACTAAGCAAAAACCCACCAATTCCTTGCTGCCACTGCTGCTGCTGCCTATGCATCTCACACCCCACCACCATCCCAGCATCCACCTGTGGGTTCTGTATCTTCATGGTTGCCAAATGGGGGTTTTGCTATTGATCTCTATCTGCTTCACTGTCTGCGTAACTTTTGAGCCTTGGTGCCAAAATAAAATCTGCCTTTACTTTTATTCTCAATAAGAATGTTTATATTCAATATACTAATTTGTGATGGTGAAATTGTCAGAAGACCCTTGGATCTATTGCTTGCTAAGATAATTGGAATAGCATATGTTAATTCTATGCCAGCTGTTTTTTTTTTTAAAACAACTTCAAGGGAACATTTCACATTTGCTGAAAAGATTATGCTGAACTCGAGTAGAAAAGTAAAGAAAAACCTCTTTCGAGCCCAGATTTTACTCAAAGTCAAATGTTCTCCCCGAGGCCAAAAAAGGCAAACGAATAAAAATATATACCATAGAAGCAGACAAGCAGTGTAAAAGTGCTATCTAAGAGGTGAGTATATATGTACGTATGAGCTTAAGACCTGTTAAAGTGGCCATACGCTGTATTAAGTAAGTGGCAGTGAATTATTCATGCTGGAAGATTCACATTCCTTACAGAATGCATGCATACACACACAGACTGGTTGGCTGCAAAAGTTACATCCTTCAACCAATGCTCACATCTATCTCTTTGACCATCACATGTTTTTGTCTTTCTATCTCTGTACATGCCTTCTGTGTACAACCAAGACTATGCATTAAATCCATTAAACAATTCCATACTTTTTACAGACCTTAAGAGTCTGGTGTTCATTAAGACTTATGCAGTTAGTCAGCTTGCCCCTACTAAATATGCCATATCATTATATAGATGAAGACAAATATCAGAACATGTGAGATGACTAGAACTAACAGGTCTAAAACCACAGAAAAGATGTAATCATATTATGTATATCAAGATAGTACTAGTACTATATCAAAAAGGGGTTCTGATCCCTTACTGGAATGACATTCTGGTGCTTGTGAGGCCAGTTTGACGCTGTCTTCTTAGAAGTGTGTTAACACCGACTGACGCTGGAATTCTGGTGCATGCTTTTGTTTCGTCAAGACTCTACCATTGTAATGTTTTATTCTCTGACCTATGAATCCAGGCCAGATCTAACTTCAAAGTACTGCTACTAACTAAAGCACTGCATGGGCTTGCGCCGTCGTATCTATCTGATCTATCTATCTGATCTATCTATCTGGTTTTCCCCTATGTACCCCTACATGCCCTTTGCTCACAGGATGCTGGCTACCTTTCTATTCCTAGAATTAAAATGAAATCGGCAGGCAGCAGAGCGTTCTCCTATCGATCTCCCTACCTAACTATCTTCAAATCTAAACTCAAAACTATTCAGCCCATTATGGTCGACTGAAGACACCGAAAACAATATGACCTGTACTATACTGTGTCCTGTCCTGAATTGCCCTGCCCAAGGTTTCTTCTTCTACAATTTTCTCACTCTGTTAAATCCTTTCAGTCCTCTTCAACCTGTTACTGTTTTCATATGCTTTTGTTCTGATCATATCCTGTAAAGATCATAATTTGATTCATAATTGATAAATGATTGTCATAAATCTTATTTTTTATCAGTCTGACCTAGTTAAGCCTGTACATTCCTTTGAGGCTTGGTGTTGTTGTTGATTAAGGGCTATATAAATAAACTTGACTTGACTTCATATACAACAATATTTTTAAATTGTTGTGCACCCTGGTAAAAAATCTTTCCCAGGATCCTGTAGGATCGGATCTCTCTCAAATATCCTGTTAAGAGTCAGGATCTTAGTAAAATCTTACCAAGACACAGGATCCTTGTAAGATCTTGCTTAGAAATTGAATCCTGTTCAAGATCTTAAGTAAGAATTTCTGCACATGCAGGATTGTAAGATTAAGGATTGTAAGGTTAAAATCTTGACTAGGCTATTGTAGGATCCTGTTTGGATCATTAAAGGTCTTGTTTAGGATCTTTAAATATCTTAATAGCATCCCTAAAGATCTTTTTAGAATCTTTAAATGTCTTTAAATATCTTATTAGGATCTTTACATTTCTTAAGATGATCTTTAAAGATATTGATATGATCTTTAAAAATCTTGATTGGATCCCTAAATATCTTTAAATATATTTTTAGGATCTTTAGAGATCTTAAAAGAAACGGTGGTGTAGGGTTTAGGGCATAAAGCTTGTAACCACAAGGTTGGTAGTTCAAATCCCACATGAGCTCTGTGACCATTCAATAGCACCTTGACAAAGTAGCAATTGAATAATATCGCATGTAAATAAACAAACTTGTCTAAGACTGTTTGACTTAAGTAATGTAAAAAAAAAACACAGTAAGGTTGTTAAGGATCATGTTAAGATCTGCATAGATCCTGTCAAGAAATATTTAAAGATCCTGTTAAGATCTTTAAAGAACTTATCAATATATTTAACAATCCTTAAGGATCCTGTTAAGATCCCATAAAGATATTTAAAGATCCTGTTAAGATCCCATCAAGATCTTTAGCCATCCTGCTAAGATCCCATCAAGATCTTTAAAGATCCTATCAAGACCTATAAAGATCCTTTAAGATCATTAAGGATCCTATTAAGGACTTTAAAGATCTTTAAGGACCCTATCAAGATCTTCAAAGATCCTAAACAACATCTTCAGGGATCCTACAAGATCTTTAAGGATCCTGGCAAGATCAAGCAAGCAGGATCCTACAATATCCTAATCAAAATTTTAACCAGGGCAATTTCCAAGCTTCCCACACATTTCGAGACTTCTCACACATTTCGAGACTTTCCAGACCTGTGTAGGAACCCAGTTAAACTACTTTTTCACCTTCTCCTGCATTATGCCACACTAAAGCTGTGTGTGTGTGTCTATACTGAAGCCAGTTGGCATCAGCCATCCACTGAGCTCTCCCTCTAAAGCCAGTTGACCCTATTACACTGGCCACGTTGCATCTGATGGCAGCCTCCCAAGAGTGTCAATAACGATGTGTTCTCATCAAACTCGTAGTTATTGTTCAGTCAGACAACTCACATGTTGAATATGGAAATGCAGATTTTATTTTGCTGTCGAGGCTGTTTCATATCACTGTGAAGCATAATTTAAGGCCAACCAAAAGCAAGAGCAGGGAGAGATCAATAGCAATCCCTAATGAAGAAAGAGCCCACAGGTGGGTGCTGGGGTGGTGGTGAGGTGTGAGATGCAGAGGCAGCAGCAACATGTTGTGACAGCTGTGTTATTGATCGCCCCCCCCCTCCGCCTAATGATTTTCTTGTGGGAAACACTGATATAGGTATTGAAGTTTTCATTCTGGAAATTATTTAAAATGGTAAGATATGATTTATTTCTTGCCTGAAATGAGCCCATAGCTTAGAATGTCTTTTGACTTCCATCCTCAGAGCAAAGGGCACTGACTCGCCCAAAGAGGACATGGTAACGAATCAAGTAGAAAAGAGCATCTCTTATTGGGACGATTTGACCCATGACCTAAACCTAACCCTTACGATCCTACCTGCATCCTATAGCCTATATATCTTTGTGATATCAGTTCAAAACTATTCAAGCTAAAGGTAACCTGTTTTTACCATGGCATACAGCACTGTGGTCCTCAGGAGACAAATTCAACCATGGAAGCAGGGAATGAGGCAGTAGACACTTCACTCCTCTATAGCTGGACACTATGAAACTTCATCATGGTGTGGTAATAGTCATCTTGTACAAATCAGAATATAATAGAGCAGAATATAATTAATAAAATGAGCTAAAAGATATAGTATTGTTAAAATATAACTTTAGCTATAAATCTTCACACCTTAGCTGTTATTGATGATTTTACTTCTGGGCTCTTCACCTTAGTTAGCACCTAGTTTGCATCGACTGCTGCCATACAGTGATGTATATAGACGTATATATACCAAAGATAACGCATTGTTGTATAAGCAGTGCTTCTACCGTATGTATGTATGCTATACGCTATGTTTGCTAACGTTAACGTATTCTCCATAGAAGAGATGAAGGCAGCTAATCGACTAGGGAGCCAGAGAGCTGAGATCACATCCAAATGAATTCAAAAGAGATGGCCCTACCAAGGTCTTCACACCTCACACACACACACCAACACCAACACAACACATCCTTTCACTTCATTATTTAGCTTCCCTCCATTGCCCAGTATCTCATTTCCTACCTCCTGTTTTTTTCCTCACCCACCACTCTCTTTCTCTATCTGTCTCTGTACACCTTTTCATCCCATCTCTCAAATTCTCTTTTCTTTGTTTTCGATTCTTTATCCTCCTACCTTTTGCCTCCTTTTCCCATTTCTCCCTCTGTCTCATTCAGCTTCTATTGTCCCACCATCAATAGCCCATGAGGCAGAGGACTAAAAGACAGAGCAGTAGGTTTAGACGGATATGTGGGACTGAAATTGGCCTTTTATTAAAAATCAGATATCGGCCAGTCAAAGTCGTCCACCTCTGATATAATGGATATGATGCAGTTTATTGATTACTACTACTATTATCCTGGATTTCATAGGAGAGTTTTAGTTTCCCATGGTCTAAATGCTGTTTAGACCATGGGGGATGCAGCCGGGCGCAGCCTGGAAGGGCTGCCCAGTCGGGGTTGGGGCGGGACGCCCCTGGAAGCCTGGCGGACTGGGGCAGCCTTGATGATCCGCGGCTGGCCTGCCGGGAGAGAGAGAGGTGCATCCGAGGAGGGAGACGGCGCTACACACAGCCGTCAACACCGGGTCGGGTTTATTGCTGTGGTGAGAATAAAACGGCCCTGCTGGCCAGTTAACTCTCCCCCGGTACCGTAGCAAGTTACTACAAACACAAAGACAGACAGGCTGCGGTTGGAAGGAACGCTCCCAAAAATGATTAGCTTTGCCTTCAAGGACTACGCCTTCGTCAAGAAGAAAATAATTGCAACTTGCAAGACTTGTGGGTTGAAAATTACAGCTGAGGCAGCTGGAAAGTGGCCATGCTAGCTTTGGGGACTGAGCTGGAAAGCAGCAGTCAAGACCCGGTTGTTTTATGTTGTGTATACGAATAAAACGGTGTGCCGGCCAGTCAACTCTACTCCATGCTTGTGTCTCTGTCCGCTACATCAACCTTATGCAGTAAATGATCAATTAATCCACAAAATGTACAATTCAATTTGCATGGCTGGTCTCTCTCTCTCGTGCACATACGCACAGACACACACACACACACACACACACACATATATATGGAATATGATCTTAGTTATTGTTACCTCATCTGTAAAGTAAAAAAGATGGTGTACATTCATTAGCTAACTATAATTTATAAATTGAAGAACTGCAGTAAAATTATATTTTCCGTTGAAATGATTTCCTTATTCAACTCATGTTCAATTTCCTCTATAGGCCTAACTCGGATCTGACTATTATAAATTACATTGTTTTACCAACTACCTAAAAATGAAAATAAGCTGGATAATAGAGTGGAGTTTCATCTGTCACAAGTCATGTAGGTCCATAAGACATTTTCTAACATCAGTTTCATACATTTTATTGGATTTGAGGAATACCAGATGAACAAAAACATCAGAAGTGACCCCCAACAGCCTCAGTTGTCACACTTCATCAAGACCCATGCAGTACAGCTCTACAACCTCAGCCATCCACAGCAAAAAGTAATCACCAATTCAGTACTGTCTGATTTGGTTATAGATTGCAACATGCCGCTGTGGAAAACAACAAGTTACGGCACTGTCAGCGATTGATAGTCAGTATTGTCCACTGTGTTGCAGAACAATAACATCAAAAGTAGAGAACCTGGTTGCTGAGAAACAGTCAAAGCTGACCATGTTTCTGAATTAAACTTTTTAAGTTTGATGCCTAACTTTGTCTTGTAATTTGACAGGTTATCATAATCTAGATATTTTTTCGTGGTCTGTTCTTGTAGGGCTGGAGCGGTACTCACAGAGATTGGAGATCTCAGGGGCTACACCACTGAAAAAAGTTTGGGAATCACTGTTCTAGGGTAGGGAGAGAAGGGAGGGAGATAAACTAAACTAAAGTAAACTTAAGTAAACTAAACTCTATAAGCTAATACTTATTGCAATAGTATTAGCTTGGCGACTTGAGTCTGTTCTTCCTAAGATCATTTCTGAAGATCAGGCTGGTTTCATCAAGGGTCGCCACTCATTCTCCAATATCTGAAGACTCTTAAACATTATTCACACTTCAGACCCCTCTCTCCCTCCAGAAGTTGTAATTTCTTCAGCTGCAGAAAAGGCATATGATCAGATAGAGTAGGATTATGTGTTTTTAGTATTACACAAATCTGGCTTTGGTGATGCTTTTATTTTGGGAATCAAACTTCTCTACTCCTCCAAGCATGTGTGAACACTAACTCACTGCACTCTCCCTACTCTTTGTTATCCAAAAGGACACACAACAGATGTCCTTTGTCCCTGTTATTTTTTGTCATTGCGATTGAACCACTTTCTAAAGTGCTCAAGCCATCACCCAAGTTCTGTGGTATTGTACCAGGTATGATAGACATATGCGGATGACCTCTTGCTCTACCTATCTGACTCTTTGTCCGCCATTCCTGTGATTGAGTCCATCCTATCCTCTTTTTCTGGCTATAAGATGAACTTTCAAAAAAGTGACTGCTTTCCAATTAATTAACTGACTTTACAGATCCAACACACATCAATTATCACCTTCTGGTTTTAAGCATGTGGGTATCACCCACACATTATCCTCACTTCATGAAGTTACCTTTGCCCCCATAGTTGCTAATGTGAAGTTAGATTTCCAAAAAGATGGAATAGCTTACCCATATCTTTGTCCGGAAGAGTAGAGTGTGTTAAGATGAATATCCTCCCCAAATTCTTAATTGGGTTCCAGTGTCTACCTTTTTACCTTTCTTAATCTTTCTATAGATCTATAGATCAGGCAATATCTACCTTTATTTGGGGTGGGAGTATTCCAAGGGTTAGCAAAGACCTAGACTTGGGTGGTCTCGCACTTCCCAATATGCATTATTACTGGCAGGCCATTATCAAACAAATGTTTTTTGGTTACATGCCCCCTGTCAAGGGCATCTTTTCATCAATCATCGTCCTTACCAGCATTGGTTTTGTCATCCCTCCCTGTCCAGCCTACTCACTAACCTCTTGGTATTTTCAACCCTAAACATTTTGGATCCAATTTCGGCACCATTTCAGCATCCACATTTGGGCCTGTTAATAATAATCACATATTTACTCTTTAAGACTCTCTTCTTAGACTCTGCATTCATGTCCTGGAGTAACTTAGGTAGTAGATGTTTCAGGCATCTCTATGAGGGTGACATTCTACAGCTTCACCTCCCTTTGCACTTTACCTTAATCTAACATTCAGTTCCTTAAACTATCCCCTTATCAAAAAGGGCTTGCCTCTGATATTTATTTTAACACCATGTCACTAATCACTACTGAAATCAAAAGCTAAATGGGAAGAGACGCTTGGTATGGAGCTTACAGAGGACATGTGGGATGGAGTTTTAGACAGGTTTATACATCATCATGTGCAAGACTCGCACATGAAGTTTGATTGAGTTGAAAGTAGTCCACAGACTTCACCTGAGCAAATCTAGGCTGGATGAAGCAGACCTTACACCTATGTATTGGTTATGCCCCAAACTTAATGAGTTTTGGTCTTTTTGTGACTGAGAGTCAGACTTCTCCCTTTCTACCTCTTTTTCCTTCTTGCATGCAAACTGGACATCCCAATCCCTTTAAGATAAATCTGTTTTCTGTATTCTGGTACACTAGCCTGATTGTCTTCAACCTACTGTAGCTATTGTTAGCGATTTTATTTGTATTTTTTGTTGGGGGGGTCAGGAATGTAAGAAAAATGTGAAATTAATGTACAATATGTGTTACTTTCTCACCAATAAAGAATATTTCTAAAAAAACAAAATTTAAGAGAGAGAAGCAGCTATCAAAGTAGTTTGTTTATATGTGGGTTATTCAGTTTGAAACACTTACAGAATAATTGGGCTAGAAAGCATTTGTTCATAAGTTGGAAGCCTGGAGGAAACAGCAGGTGTGGACTCATTTAAAATTCAAACAATATTTCTGCCAAGACCATAAAATAGCATCTATTGGTAATTGGCAGCTTCAATCCAAAAATATTGTTATTGACCTTCAAAAACCCCTATTGGTCAAGCCCTAGAGAACAGAGCAGAGAGATTAGTGGACTGAAGCCGATGCCTGGTGACTTCTGGTGCATCAAATGTTTCGGATTTATGGTTCAACTGGTGATAAACAGGCACACAAATGGCAAAAACGTACTGTGTGTGTGTGTGTGCTGACACTTCCAAGGTTTGGAGAACAATATGAACATGAGAAGGGGTGGGAGTGGGAGAACATATGTGTTCCATTAACTAACTCTAACTAACATTAACTAATGCAGCCTAAATCTAAGCTGCTTGTATCATTGACTGCAAATATATAGATAAGTCTGTAGGCAATCGTAGAATGTGCCCTCCTATCTAGAAATGTCACCATGGTGTCACAGATGACCTAAATATGCAGGGTGACACTTAATTACTCTTATACTCAGTAATACCCTAACCCTAGTTTTTACAGTTTTGCAAAAGGGGAAAAAGGATAATTTATTTTGCTGACCAATATTGACTTGGACCACTAGTTTGGGGTCACTGGACAAAAATTATTGAGATATAATCCATATTTCTCCATTCGGAAAGATATAACATCCTGTTGTGTGTGACAAATGCAGAGAATCAAATCAATTTTCTTTGATTCCAAACATGTTGCTCTTTTAGAGCAATAGCAGACAGCTTTTTGTTTGACTGAGTCAGACCTGAATGTCATGCAGTTCATTAGTATTTGAATTATGATCAGCTCATCATATAAACTCACACAGCTGAGCAGCATGAAATCCATGGAAACGTGGGAATGGCAGAAATTCTTTAGGTGATTATCAACGTTAACTTCTCAGTTCTCAGATCTTTACAATTTGAGATGGGCTGAAGATCAGAGAACATCTTTACAGTTTGAGATGGGCTGAAGATCAGAGAACACCTTTACAGTTTGAGATGGGCTGAAGATCAGAGAACATCTTTACAGTTTGAGATGGGCTGAAGATCAGAGAACATCTTTACAGTTTGAGATGGGCTGAAGATCAGAGAACACCTTTACAGTTTGAGATGGGCTGAAGATCAGAGAACATCTTTACAGTATGAGAAGGTCTGTGTGCTTGACGTCATTAATTAAGACACAGAGGTGTTCATTTTCCCAGCTGTTTCTACTGGATTTGTACTATAAATTATAGTACATGGTGTTTGGACGTGATGTGCCGTTCTCACAAAGAATCGTGGGGCTTCCCATTCGTTCCTGTTGGCCAAGTCACCAAGCAATGCATCCTTGGTTGGCAAGGAGCCTTACAGAATGTTATATCTGTCATCCATCCTTGCATTCTTTCATTTGGATTCATACTTCGGCCGTTAGATATTACATCAAACATGTAATGGAAGACACAAGAACGCACAAGAACATACATTGAGAAAGACCATGGGCTTTGTATGATTTTACCTTCAGCCAGAACACTTTACGAAGAGGTGCATGCTATCTATTCTGTACTAGTTAAGTGGCAGTTAACGTCTTCAGTAACAACAACAGAGTTTACCATGATAAAGCAGGATGTGCTGTTCCACTAAATTCTACTTCTGTAATTCAAATCCACAGAGTTAAGTGCAGTCCACAAGGTCCATTCTAAAGTTTGAGTGATATATTTGTTTCTTGATATTGTCCGTTTATTAAAATCAGATATTGTCCAAACAGTGTGGTCCACCTCTGACACGATGGATATGATGAACTGAACACACGTTAAGACAACATATGCTTTTGTCAATTGAAATAAAAAATGAATGCAACTACAGTATACCATCTAAATCAATGGACACGATGCACTTTGTCACATAGTGATGCCATGCTTTCCACAAAGCAGTATGAATGATCCATGCACCAAGATCAGCTACAAAACCTCAGAGCTAACTTAAGCTACAAAAAATCTCGGAACCAGTGAACCAGAACCACTGTGATGCGCCACACTGCACTGTGGGGTGGATCAGGAGAAGTGTATGACAGGGCGTAGACCTCCTCTAGCCCACTGACCCCTGCAAGACTAAGAAACATCTCCTGATGGTCAAATTTTGTACTTTGACTATGGGGTTTAAAATTCAGAGAGGTGTTGAATCAATGTACTACAAAGACAACCTGCCAGCACTTTCCTGTATCTTTCCTAGCACCTAATTGGTAAGCAGAGACCTCATCTCCCTACTGCCAGCCAGCATTTAACACACACACACACACACACACACACACACACACACACACACACACACACACACACACACACACACACACACACACTCTTCAAAAGTGAAATGTCATTTGGGCTTTCTCCATGGCTAATTTTAAGAAAGATAATGCCTTTATAATGAGTACACACCAACTATTTCCTTGAGGCTTCCAACGGATGAATGCCCAATCATTTTGTGAGTGTTCCCAAACTTAATATCCCATATATGAAACACAAAACTACTTTGGTAGCTTAAAAAAAGATAATCACTAGAAAAAACTATTTTTAACATGATTGTTACTACCACAAGTGCAAATTCCACATTGATTATAAGCTAGTGGTTGATTAGAGTTCAAGTTATATTGCTTAAAAAAATTCTGCGAATTCTGCCTTTATTAGACAGTTCAAGGTAGATAGAGACATGAAAGATTGCAGGGATGACATGTAATAAAGGTCCTGGACAAGATTGAAACCAGAATTTCACAGTTAAGGCCCGGTGACATTTGATTTTGCTGATTGAGCAATTTGAACAATTTATTTTCACTCTCTGCGTCATGTGTGATAGGCAGGTATTTGAGGAGGGCGTCTGTGTTATCTACTTAGCGGCTATCTTGGAGCCGAGTTGGCTTAGCATCATGCTTGAAAAGCAGAGATATAAATGTGGAACTTTGCGTGTGATACATTACATTTACATTACAGTCATTTAGCAGACACTTTTATCCAAAGCGACTTAGAAAGGTACTTGACACTATGTGGGGATCTAACCCACAACCCTGAGACTGAGAGTCTCATGCTCTACCAACTGAGCTGTCCGGGCAGTGTTATTTCTTGGATCAGGGAGATGTTGATTGAGAGGTCAGTCACAATACTTTACAACCTTTTAAATTCAGTGCTCAACTGTGGAATACTGGCTTGCTAGCATTATCATTGCTAGTAGCTAATAGCTAAATAGGTGCCACTCAGCTGCGATGGTAGCTAGTTAGCTATTAGCTGGTAGCATGCTAGTAAGCTAGTAATTTAGCATTATGTAACTTCAAGACATCTGTCAAATCATTATGCTCATCAATGTATTATCTAGTCGTGTCACAAAACTGTGTTAAAATTAGATGATTTGACACTGCCACTGCAGGCGGAATTGCAGGTCAAAGTTCACCACACATGAACATGTGAAATTGCTTCGCAACCGTTAATGATGTTTTTTATTCGCCCTTCTCGTGGTTTTCAATGGAAGTGAATGAGAGGTGAAGCAAGTTTTCGCACTCTTTGGTGAATAGTGTGACTGCCGCCCCTTTATGTGGTAAGTGCCTTAACGGATTCACTAGCTGTAGTCAGGGAGGAACCCTGGTGTTGACGCCAAAGTAACTGTGTGTTTGTGTGTGTGAGAGAGTGAGAGTGATTGAGTGAGTGTGTGTACTCACAGCCAGCAGGCGGTTCTTGTCCTTCTCAGCATTGTTTAGAGTGTTCTCCAGGGTCAGTCTGTGTTTCTTGGCCAGTTCGTCCAGAGCTCGGGCCTGGCTGTCCTTCATGTGGTCAGCCTCCTCCTCGTACCGGGCCCTCACATTGTTCATCTCCCTCTCATAGGACGCTTTCTCCTCACGCAGGGTCTGACATACACACACACACAAACACACGGTCAGTGTACATTTCAATCATCAGGTTTTTGGGTCTGATTCCGATTACTGATGTTGCAACAGTGATGACTGATTGAGATGCAGCATTTGAGCCGGACTTTCTGCTAACCACAGCACATCATGTAAATGTGCAGAGCAAACATAAACAGTAACATTTCAATGTAGCACCGTGTTTAACAGATTGTGTGTGTGTGATGAATGTGTGTGTTGAGTGTCGAGTGTGCCTCATGACAAATATTTTCATTGAGGCAGCATAGGCTCTGCCTTCTGTCCAATAAATTAAACTGTTTCTAATCATATAAGCAATGAAATTCATAACACAACATCAGAAATGAATATGTGCACATATATGTCTGTGTTAACAGTTGAAAATAGAATGAATGAATACAATAATCAAACTGTTCAGTAAGGAGTGAAATGAAATGACCAAGTCTCTTAATGGCACATGAGCATAAATAATGAATATGAATAGCCTATGTGACTGAGCAGTTGAAATGATGACCTATTTAGAACATCTCTGAGCTTATTATGATCATTGAAAACCTATTTAAAGCAAAACACAATTAAGGTCAAGATATAAACAAACGTCCACACACTCACACAGACACACTCTTACACACACACCAGATGCCGTATAATTCAACTATATTGCCAGAGTTTACTCCAAGGAATCAATCTTGCACTCTGTCTGCCTCTGTTTTTTTTCTATGACAATCATCTTGGCCAGAACTGTATATCCTGTATCACTTTAACACACTCTCTCTCCATGTCAATTATTTCTAAGGAACTAAGACCCAACTAGCTGAAGGACACATTTTGTCACAACAGACAGCCTGAGGTTGTCATAGAAACACTGGTATAATTCAAGGCTAGGGTAACAGCAAACAGCTGTTTTCCTTGGAAAAATTGTTTCAAACCTATAGTCCATTTGCTTTGGTTTGAATCAGGGGACAAGTTGTACCTTTGTTGCATTGGTTCAGCAAAATTTCAAGCAAAGCACTATTTACCAACCACATGGGAGTCGTTTCCTTCTTGGTCAGAAGTTTGGTGCAGGAAAGGACTTTCTTCCAGTGTAAACCAACATGGAGAATCAGCATCAGCTACGTTTGTGGATTTTCTATCAAACTTTGACATCCAAAAGATGACATGCAATATTGAGAATTGTGCCTGTGGCCTGTCTGCCTTGAAATAGGCCTCTAGCATGACTGGTAACTGGCATCCTTAAACCCACCACAGGCATGCAAGAAGCTGACGGCGAACGCAGTCAACTTGCAATAAAAAAAGCAATGCTGATGTTCAACCCAGTTCACCGCTGGCCACACCCATACAACACACCCACAGCAAATGGTATACGCCCCAACATCATTCAGGGAAAAAAGAGATACTTAGGAGAGGCATGCACAAATAGGGTCAGAGACACACACTGACAATGTATTATTTGTTTGTTTGTTTATGTTTATTTTAAGTTAGTTTGAAAAAGCCAGTGTTTAACCTATAATGGATAGTGCTTCCTGTAGTAGGGGGCTATCAGTTGAATCACATTCTCACTCCAAACCATATGGCCAAACAAACCCAAACCTCAGGTGCAACAGGGGGTGTGTCAGTAAAAAACTGCTGGAATTTTGGTGTCAGTTTTAGTTACGACTGCACCTTACGCCTGTGAAGTCAATCACGCAGTGCTATTTTCGTGGCTTTGCGCATGTCAACATAGACCTTTGCGCAAGTCAAGCCAAATTCAGTCAAGCTGCATCATTACACACAGGAAACGTGGTGACAGGGGTTGCAATATCTCAATATCCATTTAAAACAAGGAGAACAAACACAATACTGGTAAATCAGCCTGTCAAATAATTCTCTTTTCTTTCTGCCTCTGAAATTGAAATGGTTTCTTCTTTGCTTGTTGTTTGTCTGTATCCCGGTAACTCTAAGCAAGTTAGCAAGTGTTACAATTGTGAGACTCAGAAGGCAATACCTGGAGTGCATATGCAGCCGGTGGATCTCTTATATTGTCTGAGTGACAGGCCCTGGAGAGAGTGTGCACTCCTTGTGCACTGTAGATGAAGCTACTCTTTAATTCATGCTGTGTACATATAAATGGCAAATAATCAAATTTGACATTTAAATAATTCACATATTTCCAATGCAGCATCTGACAAGCCAACCTCTATGCCCCCAAAACCAGCAATGCTCTCTGTGGGGGCCGTAGAGGTGGCTATGTCCTTCCACTGATGTGAGGGACCGGCTCGTGGATGGTCCCCCCTCCCGTGGCTGATGCTTCCTGCTGGGATGCAGCCAGTTTCTTTTTTAGCTCTTCGCCTTACATCATTGAACCTCTTCTTACACTGGGCAGCAGTTCTCAGTGGACCAGAGGCATTGAAAATCTTACCTCTTCCAAAGCCAATTTCTAATCATCAGCCCTTGGGTGCCTATTTGAGGAGCCATAAATGCAACCTCATCAACTCTACACCTCCAAGAATATCGGTTTCTTCTTGGGTGAACCTTTTATGGCGGTACCAGTTAGGACCATCACAAAAATGTTTAAATTTTTAATGCATCCATTGTGCCAGTGCACTGCTTTTTAAAGGGGATGAAATGAGCTGATTAGATTGGCCAGAATTTAAGACAACCCTCACCACACCTACTGATAATGTATTCCTCTTAATCCAACCTCTTTGACCACTGTGCTGCAGTTGCACCTTGCACCTCTGGTCACCAAAATACCAAAATAGACTGGACACGCCCACTTGCATAATGCACCCTAAAGACCTGCGCCTTGCACTGTGCCTTGATTCATGAAAATAGATCCCTGACACTCACAGCAGCCTCGCCCAGTGGAAGAACGGTAGTTATGTACTATAACTCTAGTTCTATGATCGTAGGCAAAGCCGCTTAGGCTTCGCCTTATGGGCTATGCTTGTGCGCGTGAGCGCGAGCACTGAAAATTCAACGCTGCACCTATCAGCTGGGGCTCCGCGCCCAAGCACCTGTATATAATGCTGTGTCTGCCGGCATTCATCCTCCACGATTTTCTTTCTGCGAACCATGGAGGGGACAGCAGGTGTGAAACTAAATGGCTTACGATCATAGTATAGTACATAACTACCGTTCTATTTCTCGTAGGCTTCGCCGTTTAGAGCGGAGCCCGATCGATGTACCCCTGCTGGACCCAAAGGCCCGAGGGGCAAAGACACAAGCATATTCTGAATAACATACAATATCCAGAACTACCTGGTCATGTTGATTCATGCTCAAGTTCATGCATCACATGAAGAACAGTATAAACCAACCATAGCCATCTTGTGTTCAATGAACCGTGCAGTTGACACCAAGAGGGAGCCCGGACAAACTGACAGTCAGTTATCCCTGCATACAGTCTGCTGTTTCTTCATACGAGCATAGGCGTTCATATTGACAAACTGACAGTCAGTTATCCCTGCATACAGTCTGCTGTTTCTTCATACGAGCATAGGCGTTCATATTGAAGAAAAAGGTGTTAGCATACCGGCGCTAACCTAACAGCATGACAAGCCACCACGTCAACCCCTCCAGCGCTACCTAGCGCAGAGGGATGGAACCTAGGCAATCAACCCTAATCAATGTGTTGTAAATAATTATAGCTAAGGCATATGCTCTGTATTAAGCAATATCATTAATATCAAAATGTTAAGTCTGCATAAATATAAAGATTGTGTTTGATTAAGCATGGAACCTGAAGATCATAAAGTAATCATAAAGTTTTTAAAAAAATACAGTCTAAAGTTTCCCCAAAATAAGGGTGTCTAAAGGACAAGCTGGACAGGCCCAGTAATGGAAAAGTACCTGCAATGGCATAAGGGAAAGTACCTAGAAAAGGACAGGCTGGGCATGCGCAGACAGGCCCAAGCAGGAAAAGTACCTATAATTGTGTCATGGAAAGTACCCAGAATTTATCCGGAAATGCCCAAATATGCCCAGGTGTCTTACGTAATGGTGTAATGGAAAACCCCCCGGACATGTGTGTAAGGTCCACCCAGATTGCCCAAATTGGAAGCCATGACACCATTGTTTCTTAGGTAACAACAGGTTATTTTGGGAAAACAGGGCGGAGAAGTCAGTATTCTCCACCCAGTTCTTGTGCTATATAAGAGCATGCACAGACAGTTGTACTTCAGTCTGGTTCCGGAGCCAACTCAGGTTTTGTCTCTGTTTGAAGAATAAAACTCTATGCATCGAACTCTGATCATCTCCAGTGAATTCTTTGAACCTGTTTTGAGACTCCAGTAACTACAGAATTGTGAAGAAGATTAAGTGTTGGCGAGGAGGTCCAGTCTTTTACACTGGCCTAGACCTGGACTCTTCTTCCTCCAACAAATGGTCCAGGTAAAACCGGTGGGAAAGCTACAGTTTGAATAGCCCGACCAGGTGGACAGGACCCGTCCCTCCGGAGTGCATCAGTCTTATGTACAGGGTTACGAACTGTAACCAAGGGGAATAAGACTGAGCATCCAGCAGTGATTAGGGAAATGGGAAAGGACGGAGAAAAAGGCAAGTTACGAACTGTAACTGTCACCGAATTACTCACTCCTTGTCCTGCACTGCAAAGGGGGCTGGCACCTTCATTCCCAGCTCCAGAACAGAGTGAGGAAGGAGGAAGGAGCCCCCAGTCATGTCAAGCATGTAAAAATACACAAAAGTACTCGGGGAAGACCAAGATGCGGCAGCGCATATGTCTTCCACCGACACGCATGAAGAGCAGACCCAGTGGAACCACTGGGGGAGCTGCCGCCATAAGCCCTAGGAGACGCATAACCAACAGGGCCATCACGACCCTGTGGGCGTGGATGCCATTAGCGCCGGCCAAAGTGGCTACGTGCCCCTGGGGGGAGAGCCTCGCTGTCATAGATGTTGAATCTAGGGATACACCCAGATACACCAACTGACGGCTGGGGAATGGCGTGCTTTTCTGAACTTCCTTGCCACCACTAGCTTGTTGAGGGGGCGTAGGTCCAGAATAGGCCTCATGTCCCCCGTTTTCTTGGGAACCAGGAAATAGCGGGAGTAAAAGCCGTGTTGAGCCTCCTTGGCCAGGAGACGGCTTATCTCGTCTGCAGAGGCTGAGCTTGCCGTAGGGTCGCTCAGCCTTGTCTCTATTATGCCCTTGAAAAGTGGCGGGCTGTGTTTGAACATGAGGGGGTGTCCCTCCCTCAATGTACCATTCAGCGCATCTCTCTAGCCAGAACGCATAGCGCTCAGAGAGAGGGCGGGCAGACAGTTGGGGGGCATTGCTTATGAATGCTCTGTATTCCCTGGCCCCTACCGCCATCACACGGGTCTGTGTGATCCAAGGGGGGGCCCCCTCGAAAGGACCCCTTAAAAGGGTGGGTCCCTTGAGGGGCTATGTCTGACCCGGGTCGCCTACTTTTATATATATAATATATATATATTCCCAACTGTCAATGATGACAGAGTGATGTTGTTGACAGCGGCTGCGCTCTGGGCCGAACAGACACGTGTCTTGTCCGCCAGAGCGGCTAGCTGCTGTCATTGTTAGCTGTTAGCTATATTATATAGTCCATATATATAATATATTATAGCCATATTATGAGGAAGACGGATGAGCTCCGTGACGAAGATCGTGGCTTAGCCAGAGAGGAGTCACTAGCGGCGACAAACAGTGCGTCCGGATCGGGATCTCCGCTGCTCACCCTGCCGTCATCTACCTCCATATCAGGAGGGCCGACAGCATCAAAAATGCCGAGTGCCTCGGGATATCGGGAGTGGCAATCTAGACGCGAGCCTATCCCTGGGAAGGGAAAAGCAAGCTGCACAGTCCGCCGTTCTTTCCACGGCGGCTCTAGCACGCTCCGTGCCGAGGCAGCGGAAGCATGAAGAGTGGCCGTCCTCCGGCAGAAGATCCGCCGGGCAGGAATTACAGCTCTTGGCCCTGAAAAGGGCTGGTCATAGAATTCATACTCTTTTTAGCTTAGGTGTTCGCTGAAAGAAAAAGGAGGACGAATGCCGGCAGACACGGCATAATATACAGGTGCTTGGGGGCGGAGCCCCAGCTGATAGGTGCATCGTTGAATTTTCAGTGCTCACACACACGAGCATAGCCCATACGGCGAAGCCTAAACGGCGAAACCTACGAGAAATAGAACTCTTCCAGCTCCCAAAGGATTACACCAAACAAATGTCAAAGATAAAGAAAATGAGAAAACCCAAATGAAGCAGCTACACTTGACATTTACCGTTGGCTGTGGTTGGCCTGCTGACTAGACTGTTCCTTAAATCATCTGACCTTTAAGCATCTTGGTTTTTAAAAAGACGAGCTGGTAGCATTTGTTTTGCGAATGTTTCAAGTTCCAACTTTGACCCTTACAATATTTTGAAGACTGAAGGTTCATTTCCACCCCTGCCCCTCACAAGGCCATTTAACCTTTATTGCATACATTTGTTTGCTTTTTTTTCTAATTGATCTTTAAGTAACCAGTCTGCAATGATGATTAGAAAAAACTAAGTAAAAAAAGAAATGACCAAAACAAATTTACAAAAAACTAGATGGTGTGTGAATTTTGTAACTTACTAAGTTTATTCTAGGGTATATCTCAGAGAGGCAGCGAGAGGAAGACAGAGAGGGAGATGGAAAGGGAGAGAGGGAGAGAGAATGCAGCCAAATGCTCACATCTGAAAATTCTGTGTTCTACCAAAATATATCAATAAATCAAGTCAAATGCTCCTTTTCTATAAAAAATGGCTCCGAGCAAAACCTCAACCTCACAGGAGTACACATGGGGATGAATAGCTCTGTAAAATCACAGAGAAGAAGAAGAAAGAAAAGACAAAAATTGAAAAGAATCAAAGGAAGAAACCAGTCTGTCTAATTTTGTAGGGAAAGTAAGCTTCGCCATATCAGAAATCCTTCCTAAATCCTAACAAACAGCCTTTTACTTGTGGTTGTTTCTCTCCAAGATGCTGAATGTTGTGGATTACTCAGAGTTTTAGGCATGAACAAGCCAGTTTAAGCTGAAAGGCAGCACAGAGAGGATTGCTGGAGAAATTTACAAGAGCTAGGGTGGCATGACTCAAGCACTGGAAGGATGGCTGGTCATCCTCAAAGAGGTATCGCCAGTTATGGGAAAGAGGGCAGATAGATAGAATGCTGTTCACCTCAGTTTCAGCAGGTAAATTTGTCTAGAAAATGCTGTTCTGCTCAGCTTTCAGCTGGTAAATACTACTTGGGTTTGTTGGGGCACCCATTTTCTCTGACTTCCTGAAGACCAACAAGGAAATACCTGCAGTCAAGTGTAGGGAATGATACGTTCATGTCAAATCAAACATGACCAAACAAATGATATTCATCACATAAGTCATTTAGTGATCACAACCCTTAAAATGACACGGCGGAATACAACTACTTCCAGGATTTGTCACTTGTGGCTGACATGGCAATGTTTGGTTTTCTGTAAATCATAAACTCAAATGTATCCTAAGTGCATGTGTGCTAAATGTGAAAAATGTGATCAGGAGCTACCAAATTCTACAGCAAACTTCAATCTTGGCTTCCTGATGGCTTCAAACGCATTCAAACACATGAACACTGTTTCAATGTTCCAATGTTTATTCCCATACAACATGAATGCAGCATTAGGTCTTTTTATCCTTCATCACACACACACATACACCCAAAGGAATATATATGTGACACACACATACACACACCTTCTCCAGGGAGTGGATCTGTTGTTTCTGCCTTTCATCTAGAGCTTGGCTCTTGCTCTGCAGGGCCCCCCTCTCCTCCTCCAGCCTCAGCACCTTGTCCTTCAGCCGGCTACGCTCGCTCTCCAGGTCCCTGATGGCCGCCTCCTGGGTCATCTGGGTGGCCTGCAGGCTGCCTATCTGACCTGGCAGAGGACAGAAAAGGGAGGACGATGAGGAGTGCCAATAGTAGGCTAATGTCATCTGCAAGGTCTGATTGATGCAATGTCCTTGTTGACATGGTTCCTAACTGCAAAGGAGTGAACACCCAACGACAGCGCTTCAGAAAATGCGTTGATGTGATTTGAACAGTGTCGCTGTTCCCACAAAATGGGAGCCAGTGAGCCTGCAGTGTTGGCATTAAATATCTACTATCTACTACTACTATAATATGATTTTTTGTCTTTATTAGAGAGCGAAAGTAGAGACAGGAAAGATCGGGGGCGTGAAACAGCGATGGCATGCAACAAAGGTCCAGACTTGAATCCAGGACGTCTCGGTTATATGGTAAGCTTAGACATCTTAGATAATTAAAAGTGTTGGTCTCTAATAAAAAAAAAAAACATAGATCACCAGAGAGATATTTTATAACCTTGCCACACCTAATTGACACAAAAACTTCTAGATAAGCATCCACCGTGTATGCTATGTGTTAAAAGCAATTGGAAAAGGGTAACGTTGTCGCACTTTGTAGGCCTAATCAACTCAGTACAATTTTGTGCTAAGTTGTTGCTGTTGTTCATGGATTCCAAGCATGGTAGCAACGTTGTTGTATTAAATATTGATGGCAAGACGTCACTAGATAAAAACTCACATGCTAACACACACAAGTATCATATTACTAAATTAGTAGTGGCATGCCTTGGTTCCTTCTTTGCTTAGTTGCACACACACACACCTTACACTGAGCGTAACTAATGTGAACAGGGCTTTTCCTGCCTCTGAGCGGCTGACAATATCATCAGCTCGGATATTCAGCATTCCACCATTATCGAGTAAGTGTTACAGCTTGTGATGCCTCACACAAGATGAGGAGCTGTTGGCAGACATGTTTGATGTTTGCACGGCAAATTCAGGAAGCTTTCTGAGGCGCCGTGTCGGCTTTGCCAGCATGCAGAGAGAACATGTCTCATAGACGCAAATGAGCTCTTTTGACTATGACTTTATTCTTTAAATATTATGACTTTATCCTCCTAATATTATAACTTTATTCTCCTAATATTATAACTTTATTCTCCTAATATTATTATTTATATTTATATATATTAATATTATTATTATTATTATTATTAACAGTGGGCCTAAAATGCCGTCGTACCACCATACTTTACCATTCTGGATTAATTTCACAAACACAGACACAGTAATTTCTGCAGTATCCAACACCTTTATTTATACATTACAAGCATCCATAGAACATTAGGTGAATTCACATACCATTTCAGGGATCTGCATACATCTGGGGAACACGAGAGAATGCGATGGCTCATTTTATACCTGTGTGTGATGTGTGTGTGAAGGTAAAGTCCTTCAGGACCAATGGTAGATGCCAATTAGGAGCCAAGGTATTTAAGTCACTCTGGTCAAACCAGAGGGGAGACATGGGGCACAATGCTGCTGAAAGTGTTGGTCCAGAGTCCTTAGTAAAGGTGAGATTACTGCCATATACAGCCTGATTGTAAGAGGCCATTTTGATTTATCGTTCGCTGGAATTTTTCTTCTTCTTCTTTTTCCTCTTCTTCTAGGATTATTTTCTTTTGCTGAAGGACATTTTTTGTTATGTACTTTTCATTTGAAAATTGATTTCAAGAAGATTTTGCTTTAAAAATAAAAGAGGAGTTGCTTGTTCTACCTACCTGTGGCCCTCATCAAATGTTCCCATTTACAAGCTTATTACCATTATATATGTGACATGTTAGCATCTTCACATTCATCTCAAAGTCTTAAGAATCCATTCTCTCTCTGTTATCTCCTCCTTGCTCCTAAGGGGGTTTAGGAGAAACCTTTCAGATGAAGGAGATCACAAAATTGAGATCTCCCCTATTTCGGAAGAGATGAAGAAAAGACAAAAATGACAAGTGTCTTACTGGCTTTAAGCAGTATTTCAGTAGCCTGCTGCTGAACTCTGTCTCTGGCCGCCTCCAGTTCGCACTCAGCTTCCTTCTGGCGAATCTCTACAATCTCCGAGTCCTGGGTCACCTCGTCCAGCTGCTTGGTTAGGTCCTGAACAGAAACACATCAACACAGAGTGAAGGAGTCTGACAATTCAATTAATAGAGGAATAGAGAAATAGAGGCAAACTAAATTGGTCTTTGGACAAAAAAAAGATAAGTTAAAATATAAATCAAAATTATCCTTGGCTATGGAAGAGAGATGAGCAGAGCTGGAGAAGGTCCGAATAAAGGGAACATCTATGATGCTGATCTGTAAGATTAACTAATATTGGCAATTAGCTACTTCATGTTGTTAACATTATATTTATCTCCAAACAAATCAGGTCTTATTGTTTAAGTTGTAGCCAACAATTATTTTAACAGTATCAGTTTTAACCAGCTAAAGTCACCTAACACTGGTGTTAGCTAGCAGAACAGCTAGGATAAACAATTTGACTGTAAAAGAAGCTTATGCAGGATATGCAGCATAATGTAAGCATATTGCTACTACTAAACATGAAGGCTGTTACTGCTGACTGCTGCTGAATTAACACACCCACCCATGTGCACATACACGTACACTATGGTGCAAAAGGCACCTTAGATTCTTTTATATAAATTTGATCTTAGATGTTAATTTTTTTTGTTTTTTGCATTAGTGTTTTACATTACTGCTCTTTATAGTACATTTTTATATTACAATTTATTAATAATAACTAAGTAATATTATTATTATTTTTATATTAAACTTTTCATTTCATTATTTTTGAAAGCATCTTCACTTGCTTTACAGATTTTTTTCACAGTACTGTAATACTTTGGTTGAGAACAATGTATAGATATGTAAACGACAAAACGTTTGCTCGATGTGATAATTTGTGCTCTCCCCACAGGATTCTCTCAGTGGGGACTTGTGAGAAGCAATTTCCCGTCTTTCAATCAGACCAAATGGCCTGCCTCATACTAAATTACTGCAGCTACTGCTGAGACAATGAAACCAAGGTATGATAATGACCACTGAGGATTCACACACAGCTTGGCCTTGGTGTGTGTGTGTGTGTGTGTGTGTGTGTGTGTGTGTGTGTGTGTGTGTGTATGTCTGTGTGTGTGTGTGTGCACGCATGCTGATCTGATTTCCTTGATGACCAAAGGCAGGTAGGTGCACATTGCGACTGCTAAGTTTAGATAAGAGAGTCATAAAGTGTGTGTGCATGTGTGTGTGTGTGTACGCACGCAGATTTCCCTGATGAGCCCAGGGCAGGAGGGTGATCATTGGGACTGCTAGGTTTAGATAAGAGATCCATAAAATGTGTGTGTGTGTGTGTGTGTGTGTGTGTGTGCGTGTTATTGGACCTGGCTGAACTACATTGCCATTCAAATATTAAAGGCAATGATAACTGTGGTTGACTTGATTCATCCTGCTCCCAGTGGTGCAGCCATTGAAGATTTTCTTCAGTTAAGAGCTGGTCCTCTATTCTTTGCTCCTTTTGATCCATCAGTTTTGTCTGTCTCAGTTACCTATAGTGATCTTTCCCTTGCATTTTTCTGAAAATCTGGCTATTAAAACATAAACTAGCTAACCTTAGCATGGTGTTAAGCCAATCCTTGATACCACTATTTCTACCCATGAAGTACTTTTCGTAATTATGTCTTTTCGGATTAGATTAGTTTCACTTTGGTGCAGCATTTTGATTTTCCAGCATGAAAAGAGTGCTTCCATATTTTAATGAAGACAGTCTGCAATGTTAAGGCGTGCTTCCTGGGAAAATAAGCAAAATATTACGTTATGGCAGGAGCAGTAATTAGCGATTATAGGCAAGAGGAATGATTAGCTGTGTAATTCTGACACTTAAAAAATGAAGACCTTCAATGAAAGTGAGACCAAACTATGGATTAAAACCTCTGCTGTAAACTCTTCGAGGTTAAATTATCATCCATTTAATGACAAGGAACTCTTGGTAGACCTTGATGGATTAAGAGATATATTAGTAGACTGAGGCTTTAAATGAGCGATTACTGTTATACCTCTGCATCAATACAATATATCCGCTACATTGGAAAGACTATGACAGCCTTTGGGTCAAATTGTCTTTGGTACCTTCAATTGTGTGAATCTAGAAGAGCTATTTAATGTAATGGGTTTCATCTTCTCTGCTCTGTCATTTCTTCATCTCATTTCTTCATTCTTCATGTAATTTTCAGGTTTACCGACGCACACATTAAAAATCTCCCAACAGAATGCTGCTGCCCCACACCAGATCTGGATGTTCCACCCAAATATCCTTACTGTTTATTCTGTATACTCTGCTTGCCCAAACTTGGCACCTATTGCACTCTTGACTGTCCTAGTAGGGGGATCCCTCTCTGAGTAGCCCCTCCCAAGGTTCCTTCCATTTTACTAAAAAATGTATTTTGTACCTTGCCTTTGTATTTTGTGCATTCTTTGATACTGTTATGCTGCTACAACCCAAGAATTTCCCCCCGGGGATCAATAAGTATATATCTATCTATCTAAAAGGTGTTGTGGGAGTTTTTCCTTGTCCTCTGCTGGGGTCAAAGGTTGGGGGGTGTCTTGTGCCATCATTTATTGTTTTCATAATGTGAGCATTGTGAAGCCCTTTGAGAATGTAACCGTGATTAAGGGCTATACAAATAAATTTGACTTGACTTGATGTTATAGAAAAAATGTACAGCCTATTTCATACCATTTAGGCTATTAGGCTGTAGCGTGTACAGATTGGTGTAGCATGGGGCTTTGCCACAGCACAGGGTTCCACATCCTGGCCTTTCTAGATTCTTTTGGTACTCTTTCCCCATCCCTGTCCAGACTCTTTTTACCTTGATATTGCTCTCGGCAGCAGTGAGTGAGGCCTGGAGCTTGTACGACTTCTCGCGGTTTTCCCGGGCTTCATCCGTTACCCTGGCCAGCTCGGCCCTCAGTTTGCCAAGAGTTTTCTGGAGAGCCGCCTCCTGGGTCTGGAACTCCCGCCGCAGCTCGGCCTCAGTGCGTTTCCATGCCAACAGGTTGTCAGTGGTCAGCTGCTGGGTTCTCTTCATGGCCTCTAGCTCGCGTTCATAGAAAGCCTGAGCCTGGAGAGGGATGGGCTAGTGTGAAATCCATGTAACACCAGTTCATTTGTCCTGTGTTCAATCTACTCAAATAATGATGGATTTGGTGTTTTTCCAGTTGTGTGTATATATCTAAACAACGTTAATGTGAACTTCATCAAATATGACATCCATATTCATTTATGATGTAGGATGTGGATCGCCACATTTGGTGGAGATGACATTACAGTAAACTGCAGGAAGGCTGTTAAAATTGATGAGGATTACCTTCACGTTGTTCAAATTACAGATAATGTAGGAGGGCTGCTACCATATTTACTGAAGATTACTTCAACAGTTTAGATACATAATGACATGGAGATGACATTAACAGTCTGGGCAATAGAGTATATGTGATTACTTGGAGGCTTTCATGTGTATTTTGTTATTGATTATTACGATAAGTATTTTCTATGACTTCATAACTGCTGTCTTTTCCGAGTGGCCATTAGATTTTTATGCTTTTTATGTGTTAAGGCCATATAATCAGGTCAGACTACCTTAGTTTTAAGAGCACTCCGATGAAGGCAGATTGCCAATACGAGTAGGTTTTTAATGTTCTCTAGATGAAGGCTTTTTATTATTCAAATCAACTCAAAGTGCCTGGTCTTGGAGGTTTAGGCCATATATACCAATGGTAGTGGTATATATGGTAATTTTTCCCTCCTTTTCTTATTGCAATTCCCTTCCAAGAGTAATGGAGTCGCTCGCAGATTGTAAATGTCCTCTACAGTGGCTACCTTGCTGAGTTTGGCCTCATACTCCTCCACCAGTCTCTTCTTGTCTTGTTTGAGCTCCTCCACCCGTTCTGTCAGAGAATCCACCTGCAATACATCGACACAACACATGAAGGAGAGATCACGTCTAACTAGCAGAATGAGAGTTAGAGAGTGTGCTTTTTACAGTACATACTGACACCCATGGTTCAAGGACAGGACCTCATATACAGTGCAGTGAGACCATGTAAGACATAGGAAAGAGACTAGACTATATATAACACTCTACATACACTACAAGTATAGTGCATGTCCATTACTGCCACAGGTCAGAGTACCATAGTGAATATAATGATGTAATGTAACTGTCTGGCATTTGGGGCCTTTACCTTTTGCTTAATTATCCACATTGGAAGAAAAATGGCTGTCCCAGTTCGCTCTAGTTTGTGATGTAGTTGGTTAATTCATAGGCTTACTAATTAGTCAGATAATAAGTTAATAATCTCTTTCCCTAGCTGTCCTAGTTGCTTCTGGTCTTTGCTATAATTAGTGACTTAGTTGCATCAGTTTTGTGAAGCTGTCCTGGTTTCTCTTGGTCTTTGCTGCTAGTTAGTTAATGAGTTAGTTGCCTCAGCTGTGTGGAGCTGTCGCAAATTCTCCTCGTCTTTGCTGCAGTTAGTTAGTTAGTGAGTTACTGAGTTAGTTGCCTCGGATTTGTGGAGCTTCCCCAGTTTCTCCTGGTCTTTGCTGCAGTTAGTGAGTTAGTGAGTTAGTTACCTTAGATTTGTGGAGGTTTCCCAGTTTCTCCTGGTCTTTGCTGCAGTTAATTAGTTAGTGAGTTAGTTACCTTAGATTTGTGGAGGTTTCCCAGTTTCTCCTGGTCTTTGCTGCAGTTAGTTAGTTAGTGAGTTAGTTACCTTAGATTTGTGGAGGTTTCCCAGTTTCTCCTGGTCTTTGCTGCAGTTAGTTAGTTAGTGAGTTAGTTATCTCAGATTTGTGGAGCTGTCCCTGTTTCCCTGGGTCTTTGCTGCAGTTAGTTAGTGAGTTAGTTAATGAGTTAGTTGCTTCAGCTTTGTGGAGCTGTCCCAGTTTCTCCTAGTCTTTGCTGTGGTTAGTTAATGAGTTAGTTACCTCAGATTTGAGGAGTTTTCCCAGTCTCTCCTGGTCTTTGCTGCAGTGAGTTAGTGAGTTAGTGATCTCAGATTTGTGGAGCTGTCCCAGTTTCTCCTCGTCTTTGCTGTAGTTAGTTAGTCAGTTAGTTAGTTAGTTAGTTAGTTAGTTAGTTACCTCAGCTTTGTGGAGCTGTCCAAGTTTCTCCTGGTCTTTGCTATTGTTTGCATTCTGGCTCTGGTGGCTGCGGAGAAGCTCCTGGACCTCCTGTCTGTGCTGGGCCTTCAGCTCCTCCAGAGCAGCCCTCTTCTCCTGCTCAAACTGGGCCTGGGCCTGGCTGAATGTACGCAGCTTCTCCTCAAAGGACCTCCGCATCTCCTCCACCTCCCTTGACATGGATACCACGCGCTGTGTGTGCTGCCGAGGGAGGGACAGAAGGATTGAGGACTGCACTCATTGGTTTATTGATTTATAGAACTATACTGCCCTACAAAGGCAAATCACAGTGATTGCTTCATGTGTGATTTAAACAAAGGTCACTAGTGTTTGGATTTCATATCAACAACCCATAAACTAAACAATATACCATGCACTTCTGTAACAACAATATTTTTTGCTGGGCCAGAAGATAAATTCTCAGTTGCTGCTCTTTGGAATTTGACCTCCCAGCTGCCGATCTGCCGACTCTGAATCAGCAGCGAAAAACAGCCAACGACTAAAAAAGAAACCCATAATCTGACCAGTAAGCACCCTGCAATTCAATGACCAAAATGTATCAAAGGAAACATCCAAAGTCCTCACCCTAACCCTTGTTGTTAAGACACATTTTTTCCAAAGAGCTACTAAGAACATCATTGATGTTGTGGTTTTATTTGGGGTGTGTAAAATATAAATGAGGCGTGAATTCTTAGACTAGATGAGGTTTTAGGCTATCTAAAGTAGATAAACTATGGTAAAGCGAAATTACACTCCATTCAGCATCAGTAATGATCTGTCTATCGTTTAGGCATAGAGGCATTTATGTACTTAATTATGGCAGTAAACTCATTTAGCCTTCCATTAGACTTTTCTTAACAGAAATAAAGGATCTATATTTACCAATTTCATATGTTTTTTGAGAAAATTGTGCATGTAGTAAAATTAAAATAGTTTTAAGGGAATTTGTGCATGTGCAAAAATAAGTGAAGCTCCTGCAATCAGGTAAATAATTAGGTATGAAGTTAACCACTCAAAGGTCAGCTCTTTGGGGAGGAGTTTGTCTGGCACTACCATGAACACAGGTGAGAAAGGTCCTCAGGAAGAGAGTAGTGAGTGAATCAGTCTGGGGAAGGTTAGAAAGTCATATCAAAAAGATGTGGGCTCCACCAGTCCACTGTGAGACAAATAAAATATAAATAGAGAGCATCTACTGTCTAAAAAGAACAAAGCTGCTCATCTTAAGTTTGCCAGAGACACCTGGACAAACCTGAAGATTCCTGGAAGTCTGTTCTCTGGACAGATGAGTCCAAAACTGAACTGTTTGGTCACTATCAAAAGTGCCAAGTGCCCTACGGTCTAGCATGGTGGGAGTGTCAAGGTCTGGGGCTGTTTTTCTTCCTCTGGACCTGGACGACTCCACATCATTAAGGGAACCATGAATTCTGAAGGAAACCATGGAATTCATGAACAGAATGTCAGGCCATCAGTCTGAGAGCCAAAACTGGGATGAGTGGCTGTTCAATAAGACCATGATCCAAGCAAATTTACCAAAAAATGACTCAGGAAGAAGAAGTTTAGAAGTCAAAATTCTGACCTACAACCAATTGAGATGCTGTAGCAGGACCTGAAGCATTTTACAGTCGATCAGACTGAGACTGTGCCCCCACCTTGCCATTTTTCCCCCATATCTAATGTCGAGTTATACCAGTCTGCATTTATTTCATCCTCTGGCAACATCTCTCGATCTGAAAATTACAGTAGAGTCCTTCGAATTAAGATTGTATCTTTCTCCACAATAAATTACAGCAACTTCATTGAAGTTAGACCCACGCATACTGCCATAAACATTGAAGAAATTCTGGCAGTACTGAACGCCTCACTGTGGGCTTCACCAATATAAGATCATTATCAACAAAAGCGCTGCTGATCAATTATCTGATTATTGAACATAATCTAGACATGATGGGTCTCTGTGAAACCTGGCTAAAGCCAAACAATTTTCTCCCTAATTGAAGCCTCTCAGGTTGCCCGGGAGACAAAAAAAGGTGGGGGTGTTGCCTTGATATTTAACCCTATCCTTAATCTAATTCCCAACACTAACAATAAATTTACATCGTTCGAAGTCCTTATTCTGCGCCCTACGGCTACGAATCTCCCGTCATTTTATCTAGGAGTACTTTACCGCCCACCTGGGCCCTATTCACTCTTAGAAGAGTTTTCCAATTTCATCTCGGACTTGGTGACCCAAGCAGATAATATTCTCATTATGTGATTTTAACATTCACCTGAATAATTCCACTGATCCTCTCAGTAAGGCCTTCCTAGATGTTATTGATACTTGTGGCCTCACTCAATTTGTTAATGAACAAACCCACCATGGCGGCAACACCCTTGACCTGGTTTTGGCCCGTGGCATTCCTGTTTCTGCTTTAATGGTCTCCTCTTATGTGCCCGCCTTATCTGATCACTATCTCATTAAATTTGAGATCGAATTGATCTGCCCACGCAAAAAGTGTGATGATACATATATCAGCCGTCGTATTAATGCTTCTACGGCCTCTTTACTTTCTGAAAAACTGCCCAGTTTTCTCGCACCACTCTCTGGTCATGCTGGCTCACTCGACAATTTCACCAACAAACTAAACTCTAGCCTTACCAACACACTCAATTCAATCCCCCCGTTAGTCACAAGAAAACACCACGCTAGTAAATTTGCACCATGGTTTACTAACGACACTTGTGCACTTAAACAAGTCTGTAGAAAATTAGAGCATAAATGGCGATTGACCAAACTTGAAGTCTTCCGGCTTGCCTGGAATGATAGCCTGCTACATTACTCATATTCTGCATACTCTCATCAGCTAAAACTGCACACTTCTCTAGGTTAATCAGTGCAAATAAAAACCCAAACTTTCTAATTTACATTGTTGCTAAGCTAACACGGAATCCCTCAGATCACACCACATCTTTTACAACAATATGACCTCAGAGTGTTGCAATGTGGACAGAGCCACAGGGCTCTGTCTTAGACCCACTACTATTCTCTATCTATATGTTACCACTCGGTGACACCATTCACAAATTAACTTCCACTGTTACGCCGATGACACTCAGATGTACATAACCGTCAAACCAACAATTTCAAAAATTAGAGGCCTAACTATCAGAGGTCAAATGTTGGATGTCGCTAAACTTCCTACTTCTTAATGGCAACAAAACCGAGATACTGATTGTAGGGCCAGCTAGGCATAGGCATCTGTTTGAGAATAGTACTGTAAATTTTGATAGTTGTGTAATCTCCCAGAGCCCATATGTTAAAAACCTTGGGGTTAAATTCGACCCTACCCTCTCATTCAAGTTGCATATTAAGGAGACTGCTAAAACTTTGCAATATTGCCAAGATTCGACCCATGCTAACAAAGGCAGATGCAGAAATTTTAGTACATGCCTTTGTATCATCCAGAATTGATTATTGCTATGTCCTCTTTTCAGGCTCCAACTGGTTCAGAATGCTGCTGCCAGAATCCTGACCAAAACTGTGAAGTGGACCACATAAGTCCCATTCTATCCTCATTACACTGGCTCCCAATTCAAGCCAGGTGTGACCTCAAGGTGCTTCTACTTACATGTAAATCATTACATGGGATGGCACCGTCCTACTGATCAGATCTGATCAAACCATATAAACGCACGCCCTCAGATCACAGGTCGCTGGCTACCTGTCTATCCCAGCAGTCAAAAAGAAAACTGCAGGTAACAGAGCCTTTTCTTACCGGGCTCCCCATCTCTGGAACAGTCTGTCTGCCTCAATCAGAGAGGCAGGCTCTATCGAAGTCTTTAAGTCAAGGCTAAAAACCTATTTATTCTCTTTATCATTTGACCACACATAGCCTTGAGGGAGTGGCTCAGTCTCTTCTCAGAGTAAGGTTAGACCAGTTAGCTTACCCTAGCTCCTAGTTCCTGTCGATGGATACTAGCATCCTGCCTCCATGTTCATGCTGCTTGCCCAAACTCTGCATCTATTCGCCATCTGGCGGCCCAGATGCCCAGTAGTGGCCCAGGAAAATTCTGGCCCGCCAGTAGTTTCCAATTATTGTAGCGCCACACAATCTATCTACATATACTGTATATATTTTTTTTCTCCAAAAATATATAGTAAGATGACTGTATATTCACTCAAAAGTATTCTCTAAACAGAATTTTGGTAATCAACTCCCCCTTCTTCCCGTTTGGTTCATTCCTGTCGTACACAAGCCGGTGCACGAGTTGGTGCTGAGCACTGAAACCAGCTAACCTTAAGAACCGCCCCGCATTTCCACCAATCTAGAGACTTGAATCACTCATTTTTTCAATATTTAAAATTTTAAATTAAAAAGCCTGTGTAGCAGACTCGCTACAACCGGGGCCACGACAGACAGAGACACTTTTCAGCGGCGTCTCTGCCGGCCAGCGCACCTTGCATCCGCCCCAGCAGGTCAGCCGCAGAGCTGCCAGTCTCCAGGGCAGATGTTGGTGGAAAGGCACTAAGTCAGTAGTCCACACTGAATTCAATGAATTCAATTCAATTCAATTATTTGCAGAGAAGAATGCACAGAAAAGTATCTTCATTCTTCAAAGCAAAGGGTGAAAGCCAAAGCCCACAAGTGAGGTTGACAGCTCAAGAGGTATGGCAAGCCTAGATAGAAAACTGATTTAAAAGGTACATCCATGTGAAATTCATATTGGTATTTACATCTTTTATTTATTTGTCCAGTAATCAGGCCAGTGACAGTCAGCATGATGCAAGAGACAAAAATGTTGAGATCAGCAGTGTGTGAGTTTGCATTTCTCTCTGTGCCCCCTCAGATGTTTTTGGTGCATGTCGCCCCTTATTTTGGGAGTTTTTCCTTGTCCCCTGTGAGGGTCCAAGGCTGGGGGATGTCATGTACTAACCATTTATTGTTTTACACGTTGGGACCTGTGAAGCCCTTTGAGACTGTAACAGTGATTAAGGGCTATACAAATAAATGTGATTTGATTTGATTTCATCTGTTCATGCAAGACGTCCTCAAACCTTACTGTGTGAAAATGCCTCAAGGAAGATGCCAGAGACTGATCAGTAACTAAAAGAAAGTGTACTTGCTGCTAAAGAAGGTGTCACCAGTTATTGATTGAAGGAGTTCCCATATTTTTGCTCACAGAGATATAAGTTTTTGTTAAAACAAACAGTTAAGTTAAATAAACAATGAAAGTATATCATATGTATTTGTGCATGTTCTTTATTTGAGATATCTAAGGTTATTCTTTCTAAGGTTATTCTTCTATAATACACTATATGGCCAAAAGTCAGTGGACACCTGACCATCACACCTATATGAGCTTGCTGGACATCCCATTCTAAAACCATGGGCATTAATATGGAGTTGGACCCCCCTTTGCGGCTACAACAGCTGCCAGTCTTCTGGGAAGGCTTTCCACAAGCTTTTGGAGTGTGTCTGTGGGAATTTGTGCCCATTCAGCCAAAAGAGCATTTGTGAGGTCAGGCAGTGATGTTGGACGAGAAGGCCTGGCTCGCAATGAGCGTTCTAATTCCTCCCAAAGGTGTTCAGTGGGGTTGAGGTCAGGGCTCTGTGCAGGCCAATCGAGTTCCTCCACACCAAACTCGTCTAACCATGTCTTTATGGACCTCGCTTTGTGCACAGGGGCACAGTCATGCTGGAATAGAAAAGGGCCTTCCCCAAACTGTTGCCACAAAGTTGGAAGTGCCCAATTGGCTAAAATGTCTTCATATCCTGTTGCATTAAGATTACCCTTCACTGGAGCTAAGGGACCAAGCCCAAACCCTGACAAACAGGGTGGCTGAAACACCTGAACTCAATAATTAGTAGGGGTGTCCACTAACTTTTGGCCATATAGTGTATATGAAATAATTACCACCCCCTGTAGGGATCACAAACTTTCAAGCATGACTGTACATGTCATTTAACCTCAGACAATACATGTCAACCTCATCCATCCATCCAGCCTTTCATTCATCCAACCTTCCCTCTACCTGGGCCTCGGTGCAGAGCTGCATGTCCTCCACCCTCTGGCGGTAGCTCTCAAACTCGGCCAGAGCCTGTCTCTTCATTCTCTCGTGGAGCTCCATGGACTCCTCCAGGGACTGGATCCGCCTCTTCAGGTCCATCTCATCGCTGATCTTACTCTTGTACTGGAACAAATATGAATGGCTCAGTTATGCATAAGCTTTGGTTGGATATCAGGGTATTTCATCATACCGATCGTACTCCTACCATAAGTGTTTAGCTAATGAAAAGTCTGTAAAGTAATGATAACTGAAGAAAGGGAGTATGAACCTGTAGGATCTTCTCCCTGGTCTCAGAGAGTATCTGCTGCACCTCCTCTTCGTGGGCCTCCTTCAGAGTGGCGATGGCTGCCTCGTGTTCGTCATTTTTTGTGTTCAGCGCATAGATAACCTGAGACAGAGGGGGAAGAGGTAGGTTAGGTGCAATACATTGGAAATGAGAAATGATACAACATACTGCCTGCGAGAATAAATTAACATTTTCCTGGAGGGTGATGATGCAGCAGCACGTTAAGGATGTAAGGATGTGTGGTAAGGTTCAACTGGTTTTTCAAGGCCGATACCGATATTTTTAGATTGAAGCAGCCAAAGTTCAATATTGTCATACCATAAATTTGCCAAAAAAAATTTAAACCATCATGGGACACTAAATCTCTATTTTGAAACTCATACCAATGAAATTCTTTTAGATGGGTTAGCAGCTCTTTAAAGCATAAAGCAAGAATAACCCATCCCACCTTTACACAAAAACATTATTAAGCAAGGTAAATGAATGAATACATTTTGCAAAGAAAAAAAAATTCATTACAGGTTTTTATGTAGCTGTGATGAGGCCAGCGGTGGACGATATTTGATAAAAAGCTAATATTGGCCCGATAAACCGATTTATCAGTCTAACTCTAACTTATTTATTACATACATAGAAGAAGATGATATAATATAATATACAGTATGTATCATATATATACCATGCATATAATACTATGACATGTAAAGGAGCAAAGAAGAAAGGTCAACGGTCAATGTATAATATGTTATACAGCTACATACAATAACAATACTGCAGAATCTCTAATAGTGCATGCCTTGTTGTTCTTAGTATTAGTTCAGAAGCATCAGTGGTGCCCCGAAGTTAGAAATAAGAAATTGATTGATGCATAGTATTGCTGGGGCTAAAAATAGCCAAAGCAAACTGCTGTGCATGAGATTGACCTTTAAATCCGACCCAAAAATACAAGCAGCCAGCCGGAGAGCCATAATCTGACAGCGCAGTGATCCCCTGCTCACAGGGAGAGAGAGGACAGAGATGGGTTTTACATTTCCACATGAAAAACCATTAGACACTCTTCCCAATCTTTCTCTCGCTCCTTCTCTCTCTCTCTCCCTGCTGTGAGATACAAAGCTGTGTGTTTCCTCTTTGAAAAACCGAGTCAATAATTCAGCACACTGAACTGTGGGACGGGGCTGAAGAGCCTTTGTTTACTTTTGACAAAAGTGGGCTGTCGCACCACCGTGGTTGTGTCAAGGCACCCGCGGATGGAAAATAAACCACCGCGACAACCGCGGTTGTTAAAAAAAAAGAAAAAAAAAAAAGTCCTGTATTTTGGTAGTTTTTTATTATTTGTTTTCCATTTCATTATTAAATTAATCATATTCATGTGTATTTGGTGTAATGTATTGTAACAACCCTGGTTGAAATATGTGATGCTTACTGTTAGTTATGGCGAGTTATGAGAGATGTTGTTAGCGGGTTCGTACCTCCCAATGGTTGCCCATCACCAGTCTTAGTGTGCTTAGTCTTCCTGTGATTGGTTGAGAGGCGGGTCAAGAGAGTTAGGTTGAGACACCTGTGTTGTGGTGGTACGCTCTGGCGCTGGGTTTAAGAGTTTGGAGAGTTAAGTTATCGAGGTGAGCTGTTGTACGGCATGGTTACGGCCAACAGTAACTTAGCTTAATAAATGCACTGGATTGCAAACAAACTGTTTCGTTTGTCTACTCAAAGTATCCGTCTTTGATGGGACGCTACAGTATGACTAAACTCATTTTAGGGCTAGTATAATGAGTGTTTTTTCACATAATACACACTTTGCTCTGTTTGGTAATCTCCCTCAATTTTGTAGAAAAACTGCCACGAAGAGCTTTTTGACATTCGCCGTGTTTAGTGAGCCGGAGTGAATTTACGAGTGTGCGCATTGGCTGGTTAACATAATTAACTAACGTGATTGATTTGAGACGCTTGGTATTTAGTAGGTAAGTAGCGTAAGTAGTTTATTTCCCCATTTATGACAACGATTGTAAGTTAGGCTACAGTTTATGTTTTTTTTTGTGTAAAAAAATAATAAATTATCAATAATAATAATACTGTGGCGGACTCACCACAGTACCGGGGTCCGTGACAGACAGAGACATAGACAGGAGGAGAGTTAACTGGCCAGCAGGCCGTTTTATTCATATTCATTTATTCGTTTTATTTGCACACCAGCGATATAAACCCGGCCCCGGCGCTGACGGCCGTGTAGAGCGCCATCTTCCCCGGCGCGCGCACCTCCCCCCTCCCGGCAGGTAAGCCGCGGAGCACCAAGGCTGCCCCAGTCCGCCAGGCTTCCAGGGGCGTCTAAACGTTTATGATTCAAACTTCATGTACACGTTCACATCCCTACTTTTATCACATTTCACAATGTTGAGGGACAAATGGATAGATTATCAAACATGTTTGAAATTGTTTGGGACTCCTACGACGGACCCGCTAATGTCTTACACTGAACTACACTGAACCGATCGTGGGTAAACTCGCATGTATTAAAAAAAATGTAAAAAAAAATAAATAAAGTACGGTACCACCGCATCCCGCGGTGATGAGCCACATACACAACCGCGGTGGGAAATTTTCAAAACAGCGACAGCCCTAGGTCCGTCCTCGTTCTTGGAAAGGGAGTGTAGAAATGAAAGAAAAGAAGAAGAGAAAGGAGTGCAAAAAGTCCTCTCTAAAACAATGACAACTTTTCATGCCTTACTGGGAGATGAAAGGAGTGTTGGTGTTTTTCACATCGTATTTGTTTATTCCACACATTCATTCTGCTTTGCTGACGGTGGCAGAGCTTTACCCATTATAATCAACGAGCCCCCCCCTTTCATTGACCTGTTAATGTGAATACGATGCACATTTTGCACATCATGTATGTACAGTAAAATGTAAATTCACATATTTGTTTGCTTCATATTATTTCTCAGTTGTATATATTGCATATATCTTGATATTTTTTGTCATTTTCAATTATTACATACTGCACATATTTGGTATATTTTTGCATAACACATATTTTTAATCCTTTTTCAGGACTTTTCTGACCAGCAGTGCTAGATACATCTCCCTGCTAACAACAGCAACAACTCATGTGAAAGCATCTGAAAGGCTCAGTACGGTGGCCCTGAGAGCTCAAAAACACATGCAAATTAAGAAAACATCTTCATCAATTTGACAACACACACAACACATTACAGACAACACAACACATTAAGACAACACAACACATTACAGACAACACAACACATTAAGACAACACAACACATTAAGACAACTTAATGTTTTTAGTAGTTTGTCAGGATTCAACAGTAAGCTGTCACGGCCCCAGCCCCGACCCCAGGGTTCCCCTATGTTTTTACCTCCCCTGTCTGTCTCTATGTTCTGTCTCTATGTCTGTCTCTATGTGGTTGTGTGTGTGGGGCGTGGGTGTGGCTTCCTCTCCCGGCCCTGCCTCTCCTCCACACCTGCCTCCTATCAAGTCATCAACCCTGAAGTACTTAAACCCCGGCTCTTCAACCACTCTTTGCCAGATTGTTCCGCCAACTACAGTGGTAGTTGCGCTCTCGGCCGCTCTTGATTATTATCAGAGTTTATCTCTCTGTGTGCCTTCGGGTTTGTCTAATTGTTTGTTCTTGTCTTCAGTGATCCCTTGTGTGCCTCCTTCCTCGTGTCTCCCCTCCGAAACCCACCAGCCTGCCGGTCTCTCCTGTTCCTGCCTCACCTGCCTGCTCCAGCTCCTGCCTGCTCCAGCCTCATCTGCTTGCCCCAGTTCCATCCAGCCCAGCCACTGCACCCCCCCACCTCCCATCACCTGCTCCCTCAAATAAATCCTCTTTTCTCATACTCCCTAGTCGTGGTCTGCATCTTGGGTCCAGAATTAACCTGCAATCCTGACAGTAAGCACCTAACGTCCAATTGGTCTTTCTTATACGTTCCAAAACTCCTGTAGTATAGAACCTAGACTAGAAACTTAAAGTATTGAATGTGATGCTTTGGCTTAATGCACCACTGCCATTGTGGGATGTCACTGTGGACGGCGATGACGTATAGAAGTAATAATCAATTAATCTGAATGTGATTTCAGCTCTTAGGCTCCCTAATTGATCAGCTGCCTTCATCTGTTCCATTAAGCTACTGTTGACAAACAGTCCTTATAACTTATTACACACATACATAGAAGCACCACTTACATCGCTTATATGTAATCTATTATAAAATGCTTGTGTATGTGTTGTCTTACCATAATACATTGCTATATCATTGTATTGCAGCAGTCCCTTGGTGAAAATGTGTTTAAGAAATGTTTATTTTTCATACTGTCTTAAAAAAGTATATTGGTATGAAGATATGAAATGTAAGATACCAAATATCAAAATTAGTATGGGTATTGGAGCCAAAAATCTCATTGGTCGGGCCCTACTACTCTTTCTTTCTTCTAGCTAGCAGTTGTTGGGTGAAGGGCTTATTGTGGTTCTAGCTGTTGCTATCTGAGGTGCAGCAGCCTTTTACTGGAGTTGGTTTTAACTTTTAACAACACTTGCACTGCCTGCTAAAATGAGCTAAAAAAGCTGGGGTGGTAAAGGACGTGTTCTACTGGACATGCAACCCATGGTTGATTGCCTAAATAAAACATAATTAATGTTGTGTTATTTTTATGATCTTAGGTTGGTCAATAATACCTGTGTTATTTGGGAAAATAAACAGCTCTCTCCGATTGCTAACAGCTAGAAACCACCTGATCATAATCCTTGGATATGGTGTAAAGATCTCCAGCTCTGTTCAGCTCTCGAGGATATCAAGGGACAATTTTGGTGTGTATTTAAAAAAAATTTTGGTCCAGGGTCCAGTTGAATCTGCAAGTGTTTACATTTGCTTTACAGTCTCCCATTCACTTCGATGGAGCAACTCTAGGATTCTGTAATGAGTCTCCGCTTTTGAGTTTCTAGCTCTGAGAGAAGCTTTTACCTGTTTACAAATCACAAGGTGAATTTTTGTTTTTTTCTGATTTCCCCATTTACGCAACCGTGTATGGAAGTCAGTAAACAGACAGCCAAATAAAATGACGCTTTAAATTCGCTACAACATAAAGCCTCCGCTAGTCTAACTTATTCAGTCAGTTGCCTTGTATAGTTCGGTCCCAATCTCCCCTCTCTCTTTTCACCTTATAAGTGAATGAAGCAGGCGTTGCAGTTAGAGCTGAAATCCCCCATTGCATCCCCAAGAGTCATCAGCTCACTTCTGTACTATCATACACACACACAAAAACAACCGCAAATGCACGTACACACACGTGCAAGCATCCATGCAAGCGAGCACGCCCGGCACTGACTGTCAAGATCTTCATGAACCAATGCACCCGTGTCCAAACCTATCAACATGATTGGGTTGACAAATGATTGGGTTGCTCAGAGAGAGAGATGAGAAGGCAGTTTCATTGCAGATTTTCCAGACTGACACCCCTAAAAGCACCACACTGGAATGATTTCTCTGGTCAGACATCTGATATAAAAAAATAATAGTAATAACAATATATTGACTAGTTGTGCTCGACCAGAGAGACCAGAGAGGGAAAGAGAAAGAGGACTCGCCCATCTAATCTTCTTAAGACTATGATGTAAACTGGACGCAACGTTGATGGTGAGACACAATGACAGGCCCTTGGAAATAATAAATGGGTTGTTGCCGACGTGTAATCTTCTGAATCCCTCACAGCCGTGAATGTGAATGCCCAAGGTTGGCTTTTTCTTCAATCATTCATCTATTGTTGGAAGTCAGAGGTAATGTTACGTAACTCTCTGTATTTCTCACCAAGATTATTGGCACCCTTGACCGACATTTGTCAGAGTTGTAAATGTCACATTTTTTAAGTTGAATATGTGATGTGAATATCCCAGGTCTTATTTCTGGCTACAACTATCACTTAGGATCGATACTATCAGGACATTTCTGATCTGGGTTTTTATTCCTCAAAAGGGAAGTGGATCAACAACCAGCCATGCTTCACATTCAACATTTCACTGGTTGGAAAATTACATTTCCATGACATTTCCAAAACTTTACTTTAAAATGGATAATTGGTTCATTTATACCATGTGGGTGCCTGCAACCTGTCACAGGGGGGTTGAATTATATTTAGAAGAATCTATTTCCTCCAACACATATTGATTTAAATTGTTCTAAAGGGTGCCAATATCCACTTGGGAAATTTGAAACCATAAAACTTTCTTTTTACTGTTTGATCATGTGCTGTTGTAAATCGATAGATGGACCGTGTGTTTTGTATCCAGTAGTCCGTTGGTATTACGTAGGTATTGTATGTATGCATTGCAGTGCTATATGTATGCTGTATGTATGCATTGCAGACAGTGTGAGAGAGAGAGAGAGAGAGAGAGAGAGAGAGAGAGAGAGAGAGAGAGAGAGAGAGAAAGAAGAGAGAGAGAGTAGGAGTGTGCCCACTACCGATGATCCTTTCCCCCGTCTCATCGGTCGATCAGTTCACATCCTCGGAGGTGTTGCGTAAATGACAGTGACACCGGGCTGTTCGATAAGGCGAAATGCCACAGATTTTCAACTGTCAAAGCTGTGAAAAACTCTCAGAAACCCAACTAGAATTTTTTACCAGGCGCGGTACAGCTGAGTCACCGGGAGACGGCAAATTAACTGTGACTGTACTGTCAAATATTTCTGTTTGCTATCTAATTAAATGGAAATAAAAGCAGAAAAGAACACGACTTCTTGAAAGAACTTCCATTTCTCGCTTCTACCTGAACCCTGTTAGACTTGGGGTGACGCCCATTATCCACTCTGAACAACCAACTCCATAACCTCCATGATAATATGCCACTGCAGGGTTCCTTCCTTGCTTTTCCTTTTCTTTTTCCTCCTCTATCTTTCTGTTTATTATTAATATTAGTAGTAGCAGTATTTTATTATTATTTTGTTGTATGGACTGGATTGTATAGGTTACTTTTACTCTGAAAAAATAAAAATAAAAATAAATCACAAAAAACACATTTCTTATCGCTTAACAAATAACCCAGCTGTAACTGATGTCAAAATGCACCAAAACAATGTTCTGTGAATACATTGTCAAATACTTTCCGGCAGTGAGTATATTAATACAAAATACCATTTTAAGCAGGTAAATCTGGGAATAGGAATGCCCACTGTGTTTAACGGTCTTGCTTAGCCTTCACAGATGCGTTGAGAGACAAACAGTAGGTAAAGAGGTGTGGGTTCTCAACAGAGATGTTTTTTTCTCTCATAGGTCTGAACACACACAAGTACCTTCTCACCCCACACACCTTAACAAGTCCCTCTGTCAGCTGATGAGACTTTGATGGTATGTGTAATGGCCACCGTTCATCGGTCATTTTCCAACCCAGCAATAGCCAGTAGAGCTTTGTCGCACAATATGGCTGTGAGTGAGATGGGTGTCGCGGAGGAACTGTGCACTGGGAGCTGAAGGCAGCAGTGTTAACTACAATGTACTGAGGAGGTAATCAATGACTGCCACCTCATATACTAGGAAGAATTTTTCATTTTTCATTTTCGTTGATTTAATCGGATAGTCTCGTTGAGATGGAAGCGAGACCCCAACACTCATTAAAATGACCAAAGAAAAGCACAATACAATTCAGTCACACATTCCAGCAGTCAAACTGTCAGCATCCTACATCATGCATTATGAAAAGCAATCGCAAACGTTATTGAAAATTTGAGATATGTAAGTGCCTTACAGTCGGTTCCATTTATAGGGTAGCATAAATCGGCCTTACCAAGTTGAGCAGTAGAGTTGTGGCAGACTTGGTGGGGGGGTGTGGTTGAGGCGTGGGCAGGATGTAGGAGAGAGTCAAGCTAGTGGGCTGGTTCTCTCCTGCATCTGGTACTGCTACTGGCCAATCAGGCTTAATTGGCCGCAGCCGGGAACACCTTCTTAACCTGCCTTTGTCTTCCAGTTGACATGGAGAGAGAACTGAGGCTCTTATGTAGGGTCATTAGAGTCCGGGGCTGACTGAGAACCAAAATGGTAATGGTGAAATATATTGATGGACGGACAAATAGGTGGCTATTGACCGCAGCTGGCAAGCTTGGTAAACTGTTGTGACGCTGGCCACATGGAGACATCATGAGGAAAATGTAAGCAAGCAATTAGCTTTCTGATTGCAGCTGTATACCATAAGTATACAGCTCAAACTAAAGCTCAAACTAAATGGTATCGGCATGGCCTTAAAAGGGCGGCGCCTGAAGGAGAAAGTTGGGAACCTCTCTTTGATGACAATTAAGACAACACAATTCTTTCCCAACTCAATCTTCCCAACTCCCTAGTCTCCTTCCAACTTACCTAAAGACCTCCCTCGCTTTCCCCTCTCCCCTAACTCCATTGTCTATACCTAGTCTCGCTTTTGTCGACTTGAAAAATGTCTAAGTAGGGACTATCAGAAATTAATTCAGTTATGTGAGACGTGGAAAGCCACAAGGAGTCGTCAAGGTCAGGAAGGTGCCTCAAGCCAGATGTTATCTAATGAAGATGGCACCCTTTATGTGTACAAAGCTCGCCTCGCTCCATGTATTCCCTGACTGAGCAGACCTGTGTGTCGTGTTTCCTCTCTCCTTACGGCCGCAATGATCTTTTGGTTGTCTTGTCAGCTTGGCCCGCGACTTTTCTTTAGGTATCAACTCCTCCACCAAATCCTCCTCCGAAATGGGATCTGGTCCCAGTCAGGGTCGTCCGCCGAATTCCACACACGTAAATATGTTTTACGCAAAAGTCGGTATCTCGAAAAGCCCTTATCGTTCCAACCTTACCTCAGATCTGTTCTGCGCTGCACGCCCACCCCCCACCCTCCACCATCTCAAAGTTCCCTTAATTTTCAAAAAAGACACACTAAGACAGCGTGCCATCTCATATCCTGAATAATATGTGTTTACTGGGAATGGATTTAATGAAGCAGAGAGAGAGATAGGAGGTGTAATTACTTTAATTACAATGTGTGGCTGTGATCTGCTAAACTGTAAGGTGCACCTTAATCCACCAGCTAATTATGCAATGTTTGGTGCTGGTGGTGCTGTGTGTGTGTGTGTGAGTGAGTTAACGTCAACTTTGTTCTTAATTAAAAGCAGGATCCGTGATCAGACGAACAACTTATCTGGCATTATGCTAAAAAAAAAAAAAACAACAACCGCGTAAGCTTTTAGTTTGAAAAGATGAAAAAACACACCGTGAAAAGAACGCCTTGTCTCGTCAACGCAGAAGCCCCGAAAAAAAGACAAAGTGAAGTGAAAGTCACTGCAGAATTTGTACGTTCTCTGGCCTGGTTTTGGCAAGCCGTTCCAGTTGAAAGCCAATTTCTGAAGTCTTTTCAGCACTCTGTTGAATAGACCCGGAGACCTTAAATTAACACTCAGTACCTGATTCTATGCATGAAATAGCACTGAAAAAGAGGACGGTGAGATAGTTCTATGAATGATGCATATTAATGGTAAATATTATTCTTGCCAGCTAATTTTTTTTTTTTTTTTGCCCTTGGCAAGTGAGACAAAACTTTGGACACTGGCTGGAGTCTGACCAATGCTGCCAATACACTTACAACTTACAATCATATGGCCATAAATCATATGGTTTCTGAAGTGTGTGTGCATGTGTGTGTGGTGGTGTTATTGCATAATCTAAACAGTGGAGACATGTCTAATTGAATAATAAGCACCATCTGGAGCCAACAGCCAAGTTTTGAGTGTACTTTATTGTTCTCTCTCTCTCTCTCTCTTTCTCTCTTGCTCTCATGCGCGCAATTTCTCTCTCTGTTGCGTAACCCTGGAGCTGTCTTAATCATTTGTGTAGCCGGATGGAGAGATGGATGGAACGATGAACGAATAGATCTGTCCCCCACATCTTCATTACGCCGCTGAATAATTTCACAGCCACCAGATCTAATATAATCTGCAGATGCAATATTTATGTGTGCGCACAAACACCCACCCACACACACACAGAAACACACACAGCGTGTAGACAGTGCCATGAGTGTCTCTCGTGTCTCTGATGGATGGATGGATAAATGGAAGCCGAGATGGGGCTTTTATACATATTGCATTAAGGCATGTTTAATTCTGTGACACATGCAGGGGCTCCAGAGAAGGTGATAATGTCTTTGTGCAGCACACACACACACACACACACGCACACACACACACACGCACGCGCAGGAAGTGGATTAAGCCTTAGGTAGTGAGTACAGGCCATCTGTCTGTTGCTGGCAGCATCATGATAGCGTTAGCTTTTTTATCCAGGGTAGCTAACAAAGACAATCAGTAGAACAAGTGAAAGTAATGATAATAATAAAGTGTGTAGATTATTACTAGGGTTCAGCTGATATGGGGTTTTGGGGTTAATACAATATCAATATTTTTGGCGAAAAAAAAGGAAAATAAAGCCACTATATCTGAAAGCGGTGAGGCTGAGCTTTTCCAAAAATCAGATGAAAAAAAGATGAAAAAAAAAAGTCTTATGTCAAGGTGAAGTGAAGTCAAGACAAGCGTGTGGAAGTCAAAATAGCTGCCGGCGCATTTCAGCAATCTAGGTTTTCATCAGGGCACGTCGACACCTTGAAAACGCTCAGCCTCATCGTGTACTGTTTCAGCTACAGTAGCTTTCTTTTCCACCTTTTTCATGTTTCATGTTATATCAGACCCACTTGTCTTTTAATATTTTTGCTGCCAACGTTTTGTGCCGATATGAAATATCTTTAAATTTGACATTTTTCTGTGTAAGTACAAATTTTATTCTTGGCAGGGTGGAAAAGCCTCATTTATACGTGTCATGGGACACTAAAGCTCTAAAAACAAAAACTAAAAATATGCTCTAATTCTAAGAGACTTTAAAGAGTTCAAACAGCTTAAAACACATAGTAATGTATGTACAGGTGTCATTCTACAGGGGCCACATAAAGATTAGGGTCAGGAATCAGGGTCTCTCAGCTTTTCTTGGTGTCAGACCACAATGAAACAACTGGGAGGTGCTGTCAGTAGCCCAGGTGTGTGTGTGTGTGTGTGTGTGTGTGTGTGTGTGTGTGTGTGTGTGTGTGTGTGTGTGTGTGTGTGTGTGGTGGAGGCCCAGACTTGATTACATCCTATCTTGTCTCCTTTCATCTTTCAACAGGACTCAGCGGTGACAGGCTTTTACAGCAGCTCTCTACCCAGGCTTCATTAAGGGGCTGGTGGAGGGAGGGGGGGTTCATCTCTCTCTCTCTCTCTCTCTCTCTCTCTCTCTCTCTCTTTCTCACTGTCTTTCTCTCTCTCTCTTAGGATTCAGTGTGGAGCTAGATGGATGGACTACTCGCCTGACTCTTTCCTTCTTTAGTTCATTGTTCATCTTCGACACCTCTGATTGGATTTTGATGAATGATGCGTCTCACCACCATGTTCTGGCATTTTCAAAAGTACAGTCACGTGTATATGAGTTATGTAACATGCTCTAGGCTATGTTCTATATATATGATATTATTATGTTCTCCACAGAAGAGTTAAAGGCAGCAGATGCAACTAGTGAGCCGAAATCACATTCAAACAAGTGCGCTAGAGCACATACCGTAATTCCCCTAAGCACTGTGCATTACAAAAAGCATTACACACAACAACCAACCGATCAGCGAACACACAGAGCCCGGCTCTTAAAGAGGTGCTCCGCAACGCCTAATAAACTAGCCACCTTGTTAGCATTGTTGCCTCACAGCAAGAAGTATGGCGTTTGCCATTTCTCCACGCATCAGATGGATTGGGGACTAGGCTCCCGCCCCCCGTGACCCCGAATAGGTCTTAGCGGGTAAAGAAAATGAACAAATTAATAATTTACAAACCGGTCATTAATTAATTGGGTCTATATGTCATCGGCGTGAATGCGCTGTGGGGCTGTATGCCATCTGTACTCTGTTTTCTCCTCTTGTTCACCACATTAACTAACACTGTGTTCTAATCGTTGCGCTGGAAAAACACGGTTGATTTGCTTCTCGAAAACTCCTGATCTCAGCATAGTTGCCTTGCATCTGCAGCTGTTCTTCCAGTAAGTGGAAAGACTGTCTGGTCTTATTATTTCTCGCCTGTTATCTTTCCTTCTCTGCTCTGCCACTGGCCAACCCTCCTCTCAAATCAAAATGTCTAGCTTTGTCTTTTAGCAGCTAATACCAGGTATTGATTAAATTCATATGGTCCTCTATGTGGTATTGTCGCTACTGCTAGTGCTTTAACTTTGAAAAAGGACTTCCATTGAAAAATATTTGTAATTATTAATTCAATTATTTTTCAAATGATGTAATCTTGTGTATATCCTACCAACAGCAATGATCCAATCATAATCTTCGGACTCCTGCCTCAGAAGAGAGCAGGTCCAGACCCACTGAATCGCCAAATAAGATTTGAAAAAGTGGGTGTGGCAGCTATTAGGTGGGCAAGTCAAATTCCATCACGCAAGTTGTCAAGTCTTCTGTGGTGTAGTCAGTGGTAGAACCGGCTTCTGAAGCAGGGAGACGAGGGGAGGAAAAGAATATTAGTAGAGGGAGGGAGAGAAGAAGAATAGAAGGGGGGATTAATCTCCGTCTTCAAGATGCAGCTCTCCTGCTGGAGCACTGCACTGTAAGGTCGACACACGGGGACGGAAAAGCCACAAGAATACGGGGGGGAAAGAGTTTCTTCTGCCTCAAGGGACCTTGGTGGAAGGGGTGTGGTTGTGTACATGTATGCAGGTGTGTGTAAACAGCATGCATCAGCCGTAAAATCTGACAGGAAAAAGAGAAGGTAGAAGCCACTTTCATGCCTGATAAGCATTGAATGGTGTGTATGTGTACTCGTGTGTACTAGCAGGCCTTCATGTTTTGTTGATCGGTCTCTAAACGGACTCTTGAACGGGATTAAGCAGATGGAGCTCATACATCTGAGCACATTCTGCTATGTTCCAGTGAGTTTTCAGGCTGAACATCAACGCCACGGATTAATACTGCAATAAAAGCATTTCCTGGACAGATTCTCGCCCTGTTCCTCTAAGGAATACGTTTGAGAAACCCGGGAAATTAAACACTGCAAAAAAATATTTTTGCAGTATTACCTGTAATGCTAAATCATTAGGTCATTCCGAGGAGGAAATGAGAAACAAAGCAAATGTTTGCTCACCACTTAGCAGACAGAACAAGCTTGCACTTTAGGCTTCTCATTGAGACTGTGCTGTCACTGCTGTCAAATTTTCCCACAATCCCTGCACGGCTGTTTACTTAGCTGCTGTAAAGGCATTTCATTTCAAGGCGTTTGTTGTTGCTCCTCTTTTCCTGCAACTAGCCAACCAGCCATTGTTGCCTTATGTTTGCCATATGGAACTGCAAATGCCTGACTGATCCTGACTTTGGTGTTAGTGCATTAAAGTAAAAATCTGCAACATTTTCATATAAACAAATGTTTTGCTACTCTCTACCACTGATTGACAATAGAGATTCAACCTCTATCCAGTTCATGCTTTTACATTTGCAATCTCTTCGGGATAGGGAAGGTCAGGGAGGATCCTCACAGGAAGTGATGCGTTTTACATTTTTGGTTTCTACAACTGGGTAGTTAGCATGAGCAGCGATAGCCACCATCGCTTATCAGACAATGAAAAGAGCGCCACCTACAGAAACTTCAGCAACAGAAAATCCAAGGAGAAAGACGTCACAGTACTGGACACACTGTTTGATTGACAGGTGATCTCTGGGAAGTGCAGTGCAGAAACACCACAGCGATGAGCACCAAAGATGGAGAGGGAAACTTAAGATCTTTATTGTTATGCAATAAATTTGATTAATCCTGTGGCATCCATCAGCAATGTTAATAAAGTAAGGAACTGTTGCAAAAACTCGCTATGATGAAAAATGTCTTTGTAAAGTGATAGTCCACAAGTTCAACAGCACACTTTTTTTTGCAGCTGTCGTTGCCCTCGTCCCCGTCATGGTCTCATAAATTACCGTTGCCTGACAAACTGATCTCATCGTCACAGTAAAATTCCCTCTCCGACATTTCAGCATTCAACCTCAGGCATGGCTGCGCAAGCAAATGTCAACCTGAGATGCCCAAAAAATTGCTTAACAGAAAGCTTTTTATGACAAGAGAATGAACTATTAATACTGTCAACAGTAGCATAGGGTACCAAGGGTAATACGTTTGTCAACATGAGGTTCATAGATTGATGAATGGTTGTTCATTCAAGTGTATTTCTGCAACTTATGAAAGAGGTTGGTCTCGATAGAAGCCAACTGAATTCCCCACTTGGCAAAGTGCAGTCCTTGGTTCAGAGTTAGTGCTGCACCAGGCAACATTGTACGTTGGCGGCTCCAGTGGCAGCGAGAGGTAACTGGTTGAATTTTGATGACTTGAACACCCAGAATTCCTGTAACATGACACCAGTAAACCACACACAGCATGCTCTTGTTTACCAACCCAACCCATCTCTGATCATTTTAACCCAAAACATACCAAAGGTATGAGAGAGTCAAAAGATGTTGGTGAGTCTGGACTTTGTCTGTCTGTCGAGTTTCTGTAGGTGGCGCTCTTTTCTTTCTCTGACTCACCAACAGCAGCGCGAGCTCGCTCATTGCTGTTCATTAGACAGTTTGCATTTTACTTTTCGTTTCAATTCCTCCCTTCCTGTGTGTGGAGAAGTGACAGTTGCGGCAGCAACAAGTTCACGCCCGTTCTCTGGGGGTGGTCAAAAGGCATTCTGAGAAACGTAGACACTCACTAATTGAAGTAGAAGCAGACAAGGCAGGTTGAGGTAAAGTGGGTAAATTACAAAACCTCATGACAAAATAACTTCTGGAATGCATTGAACATCAGTTTGATGATGTATAAAACAGTGTAAGGAATTTTCCATCTTGATCATGTTGATTGCAAAGGTGGCCAGCCCATAAATATCCAGCACCTCTTTTTGTTGCTCCTCAGGTCTCTCTGTGCAGCAAGGCATTTGTTTTACATGGTGCACTGTGATTTTTAAGCAACCCTTTACAGAGTGTTTAAAGGACAAAGGGAGGCATAGGTCTGTAACATCCTCTCGAAGTACCTTATGGTTTACATGCATTACTTACCACCTCCCAAAAAACATTTTTCATTTCTTTATCGCTAACTTGCTGACTTCCATGCAGTTTCTCGCTGGAGATAATCGCACCGATTTAGTCAACATGATCTGCACTGGGCTAGCCGCGGAATAAGAATGAACAGAATAGGAAATTAGATAGTGGAAGATGGCAGGATCACCACAACGCACCAGAAAGTGTCTTTTCAAGCCATTATCATGCAATGGGCACAGCCTTGGATGCTTCCCATTGTTCAAGCAGAGAGTAGCAGGAAAACCTAACAAGGTAGTTGGACGATTACACACGCCTGCCATTCGTAGGTCTTTCTAGATAAAGGTCATGGATCTGGCTTTGGTTGGTTGAATGGCTTTATGTTGAACAGTGGTGAAGATATCTTACACTACAGAAAATACAGATATATGGAAAGTGATGACATAGAGGCCAGTGTAAGCCTATTGTACAATTTAAACCTTTAACAAGGGTACATTTTGAGTGGTGTTGACAGATGGGGTGCTGTTTGGCAGTGGATCTAGATTAAAGATGCCAAGCTTTACAGCTAACTTATTGATTCTGAGCAGGCAGGTGAGTGTGCGCCTGCCTGGGTCCCTGCAAAAAAAATAGTGTCTGACTGGATGACATTGAGGGCAATCTCTGCTAATCAACAATAATATAATAGCATAATAGAAACATATGATGAGCATGGACACTGCACACACACTGCACACTGCTGAATTTACTCCCCAGCTCCTAACTTTACATCACGTTTTTGGGAGATTGTCCCATTGGTCAATTTAGATGTTAAGCGATGAGAACATAAACACCAAAATCATCCATGTGTCCCTGATAGATTGTTGGCTCCAGTACTCCATGCTAGCATACACTATATTGAGTGGTAGTGGGCCACTAGAATGATCTAAATAGTGAGAAATGTATTTACACAGCGGTCATATTTGATTTACGTCACACTCAGGCTGGGAAACCCTAAAGGGCGACAGTGAAGCCGATGTAAACTAAAATTTCTTAAATATACATCAAAATGATCCTTCAATATCACTGAGTTGAAGACCAAATTACCCACAGAGGTCCAAATCAAAGGCTACCGCAAATGGATTGAGGGGAATATCCACAATGTTGACACATTAGCTACATGAATTTGCATCTGCTTCACTCAACTCTTACCCTAACCTAAACTAAAGCCCTCAAATGCCTGCTTTTCAAAGTAAGGGCCACCCAACATGTCCTCACTGCTCTTTCATCCAGAACTCGCACTGGTGATTACAAGTGCTGCTGCATATCATATTTTCCCGAAGTGCTTCCGATAACGCCGCTTGAGAATAGCTTAAAAGTAACTTCTCATCTCCCCCCCCCCCCCCTCTCCTTCCCCGTTCTCATCCCTGGTTCCTCCTGTCTCAGCAGGTATCAGAACAGGGGAAGAGGAAGACGATTTTCTTGCCTTTTTGAAGGGAAAATGAAAAAAGTGAAGCTCTCGGGAGGTCCGACCTGCAGCTGACAGGGAGGTAAGCAAGAGGAGGGTGAGGAGAAGGCCTGTGGAGAGGCATGCTGTGACAGAGAAGCTGTCACTGGCGGTGGGCAGCACTGGGTAGAGGCACGGCATTATACACACTCGCATACACAAACAGTCCCGCTTTTGTAGCAAGTGCACGCAATACAATCTAACCGGTACATTTTCCCATTTCCCCACATTAATGATACAGGTACCAGTATAATCACTCCATCGTTTATTTTCAATATTACAACTACCGTGATCAGAATCGTTTTGCTGTCTTTCATTCTCCTCTTCTGGTGTGTGTAGTCAGGTGGCGGCCGCTGGGTCCTAAAGCGAGCCGCTGTGTCCGGGCTGGCTATATAGAGCACAACAGTGACCGCCCACTTTTTTTACGGCTCTGGTTCCGGAAGTAAATTTCCCATTTACTCCATAGACATTTCAGAAAATCCTTATATAAAGAGTTTTAAGGCTGGAACCAAGCCAACCAGCTAGACGATGAATCGTGACCATAAAACATTTGATTCTGAGCAAAAAAAAGATAGGAAAACGGAAGAAAAGGCAAAGGTACAAGACTGTGTACATAATTATTTTATGAAGTGAAGGAACTACTCATCCCATAAACCATTGCGAATGATACTTTTCCAAAAACTTCCAAACTAACGATAGTTTAGCGCGCTTCTTCTTGAATTTAACATTTGTCAATAGTATAGTGTTGATATTGTTGTTGTTTTGTGTGCGTATATATAGTGTTTCATATAGTATAGTGTAAAGTGTTGTCATCGACATGGTACAGTGATTCGTTCCAGCTGGATAGGATAGGCAGCTAGCTAGGTTACGTTAGTAGCTAACGTTAACGTTAGCTGACAAGACGTTCGCGGGTGCGGTAAACATTTCCATGTTAACAGCGAGCTCCACCAATCAGAGACGTCGCTGTTACACTTTAGGATTGTGGGTAGTGTAGTACTTCTCCATGACATCGCGAATAAAACATGTTTTTCTCAAAACAAGGTTGATATCATACGGACTTGTGGCTTCTACAGGAGCATACACTATCGTTTCACAATCTACTAGCTTGTGGTGAGTCTACATTGGATGGTTACGACATTATGGCTAATAATCAAAATCCCTATGCAGAATATGAATGGGATTTTCACTTCCGGAACCACACTGTTGAGCTGTATTGTGCCATTTCCCGCCTCACGCATGCGCATTATTTTGGAATGCGCCAATGTTTATCGGTTGTGGAGAGTTATTGTATTTTGATGTTTATGCAGGCCTTTTATTTGTGGAGTGTGTCATTACATATATTGATAATATACATTATATATATACATACATAACAACTGTAATGGAGGGAGTATTTATTTTGATAGTTGGTATGTTCTGGGGGTGGGGCCAGGAGTACTTATATGGGTCCCTCTCCAGGGAGAAGGTGTCGGGTTGTGCCCAGGAAAGTACCGTTATTGCTGCTCCTGTGGTCATTGTGGATGTTGTGGATATTGTGGATCTGGATGTTGGATTTTCGTGGCTGTATATATGTAAATAGTTTTCCCTTTTTGGACACTCACTTTTGCACACTGTTTTTGGATTTTGGGAGCACCAATAAATCACCTTGCACTACAACTGCTATTTTGTGACTGCCATTTGTTGGGAGGGTTGAGATACGCCTCTCGGCTTACACTCCCTAACACATGCTGATACATCTCTCTCCTCTCGTTATGTTCAGTCAGTCTCCTTTGTGTATTCCTGCATCATATGAGTCCCTCGCATAGACCTACCCAGCCACCCACCCATATACACAGTTAGCTCTTTTCATTAATCTCTTTGGTTTGGTAGTCGACCATTCGTGTTTTTCCCCCAGTGACAGTCCTCCCAGTGGGGTTCACTAATGACAATAGAACAATCAGTAATGGTTTCCATCAATCTAGCCTGTTCATTTTGCTAGACCTGGCGTGCAGCTAAAACTCACACACTATCAGTAATATGAGTAGTAACAGCTACACTTCGATTGAAACAGCATTTAGACCATGATGGAACACTAAAACGCTCCATTGAAAGAATTACATTGTTTTAGGTGGGTTAGCTGCTGCTTAAGACAGGGTGAGACAGGTTTCATTGCAGGTTTCACAGACTGACACCCCTGAAGCTGTTAAGTAAAATCCTCCCACACCACTGGAATGATTTCTCTGGTCAGACATCTGATATAAAAATAATAACAAAAACAGATTCACTTGCTGTAGTTTATTTATAAATTGAATTATAACACACAGCTTGCATGATGCTTGACCACTAGCTGTGGTCAGGGAGGAACCTCCCATCATATCAGAAGTGGACCAGACCCTCAGGCAGATTTTTAAGAAAAAGCCAGTATCGGCCCATATATCAGTCTAACCTTTCTTTCTACCAGCAGTACCTACAGTAGCTTTGATCCTGACAGATGTCAAATTAGCATTTCTGAGGGAATGAATCCAAAATGTTGCTTAAACCCAGTAACCTAATAATCCTGGCAACTGTTGAGAAACTGTTCAAACCCCACAGCTCGCTGTAGCCTGTAAATCCCAAAAGCTGAAAGCAACCCAGCAAATGATCACTGCTGTGGACTGGTTGTCTCTGCTAATTGCGGTATCGCGGCTCCATGTGTTTAGTTCTGAGGCACAACAAGGTTGGGTCCATTTGACTCTGATCAGCTGGGGATGGAGACAGCACATCACACATATGCACACACACACACACCACAAACTAAAGCTATGTGTGTGTGTGTGTGTGTGTGTGTGTGTGTGTGTGTGTGTGTGTGTGTGAGTGAAACAGTCACCGCTAATGATGTATCCTTAGCTGTCTCTATCCGCGTGGAGTGAGTGGAGGAAGAGAGGTGAAAAACAATACTTTGACTTAATATAAAACTGGATTTAATGATTAAGGACACTTATTCTATGTAAGTACATTATTGTGTTTGTAAATTATGGGCAACCAGTTTTGTGGCATTGGCATTAATGAATATTTAAGCCCCTATTTTTTTTTTACAATAACAAGCAAAAAAGAGAAAAAGTAGTTTGCCGTCTCAGTTTACCACGATAATAATGGTTGATCGTATCAGGTTGTAGAGATCAAAGCCTCTCAATATCAAAATCCATGGTTGGACCTCATATACAGCCCTGGAAGGATGAGTGGACAGACACTGGTGCAGTGATTAAAGCTGCACTGGACAACTTTGCACTTTGGCACCCCCAAGTGGCAGCAAGAGATAGTGTATGTTTGAATTTTTGACGTTTGAAGGACTTAAAGGAGAATTCCGGTATTTTTAAACCTGGGCTCTATATCTACAAAATCGCCATTTATACCACAAAATAGATCCAAAAAGTTTCGGAATTGCTCCGGTAGATCGGCTCAGTCGGCAGTCGACCAAACGGGCTCAATGGCTACAACGTAATCTGTAGGGACAAGTGCGCGCGATCAAAGTACGTCCACTAAAAGTGCTTGATTTTGCCACTGACAGGCTCAGATTGTTATTCGTGTGTCTGACAAGTGTCTGACAACATTAATGAAAGGATCGCTACAGAAATAGACCTTTTTTAACCAGAAAACTAAAGTCTAGCTCAAGAAGCTAGGAGCTAGGAGCAGTCTGCCTGCCTCAATCAGAGAGGCAGGCTCTATCGAAGTCTTTAAGTCAAGGCTAAAAACCCATTTATTCTCTCTGTCATTTGACCAGCCTTGAGGGAGTGGCTCAGTCTCTTCTCAGAGTAAGGCTAGACCAGTTAGCTCATCCAAGCTCAGGGTCCTGCCGATGGATATTAGCATCCTGCCTACATGTCCTATTCTCCTGGTCTACCTGCTCCTGTCCACTGATGCTGGTCATGTTTGTCTGTGTGAGTGAGAGTGTGTGTATGGGTGTGTGTGGGTGTGTCTCCTATCTGTTCCAGGCTGCAGCCCGGCAGAGTTGGCGTCTGGTTGGTCCCGCCTCTTAGGACGATGCTGACTGAGCGGACGTTGCGTTCTCCTATCTGGGCAGTGTTGGCGCCTGCATGGTCCCCTAGTCCTATGATGACGCTGACTGAGTTGCCGTTGCTGTGATGCCGCCCCATCAGATCTGGATGTCCCACCAAAATAAACTTTCATATATTGTGTATACGCTGCTTGCCCAAACTCGGCATCTATTGCACGCCCAACCGTCCTGGTAGGGGGATCCCTCTCTGAGTAGCCCCTCCCAAGGTTTCTCCCAATTTTCCCTATAAGGTTTTGTGGGAGTTTTTCCTTGTCCTCTGTGAGGGTCTCAGGCTGGGGGATGTCGTGTACTAATCATTTATTATTTTCACATGTTGGGCACTGTGAAGCCCTTAGAGACTGTAACGGTGATTAAGGGCTATACAAATAAATGTGATTTGATTTGAGGAGAAGTCTCGCTCTGAAATGGACGGTGGACAAAGGTAGTGAGCTAGACTTTAGTTTTCTGGTTAAAAAAAGGTCTATTTCTGTAGCGATCCTTTCAGTAATGTTGTCAGACACTTGTCAGACACACGAATAACAATCTGAGCCTGTCAGTGGCAAAATCAAGCACTTTTAGTGGACGTACTTTGATCGCGCGCACTTGTCCCTACAGATTACGTTGTAGCCATTGAGCCCGTTTGGCGACTGCCGACTGAGCCGATCTACCGGAGCAATTCCGAAACTTTTTGGACCTATTTTGTGGTATAAATGGCAATTTTGTAGATATAGAGCCCAGGTTTAAAAATACCGGAATTCTCCTTTAATTACCCAGAAATGCTGTAATGTTATGACCGTAAATGCGGTACTCCTCAGACCGAAATGTTTTCTTCTTCGTGTGTAGTGCCGGTGGAGGTGAAGAGATTCAGCAAACATTGGAGTCCAGCTTTCACAAGCCCAGCTTTCTCTAGACACTGCAGTCACTTTTAGATTGCAGATTGCAGTCACTTCCTGTGGGCGGAGATTTCCAGCCAGTGACCACACCGGACACCAGAATTTAATTTGGCTATGTAAGGCGAATCCACATAGTCTCAAATAGGGGTGATGGGACATTCCTCTCTGTTGCAACGCCACTTTGTGATTTAAGCTGATAAAAATGTCTAGCACAGCTTTAGGGATGTACTTCACAGTACCTGTCTTACCTAGCTATTGTACACAGAATCCGCTACACCTCAGACAATCGTGGCTTACTATTCAATTTGCAGCTAATCTAAATATTTGTTGTAGAACTTGGCAGATTACAAACAGCATGCCTCGTGAAAACCGATGACAGGTGCCACAACCAAGCCCAGATAAAACTGGTGAGAAGGCATTATCTTTCATTCACCTAGCAGAGCTCCCCTGAGCTGAGCTTCTATTTCCTCTTTCCTGCAAAGCACAAAATCGGTTGGACGTGGGCAATCCCAGTGTTAGGGATGCAATATTTGGATTCAAATTTACTGACGAAATAGCTCACAGAGAAATCTCTTTTCAGACTGAAAACTTAATGCATATTTGCATAGCATCCTATGGGTGTAGTGAAGGCACCAAAAAAACAACATTCATATTTGTTCTCTGTAGAATTCACTGCAAAAAAAGATTTGAAGCTGAAAGAGACAGTCGTTTTTTGGTGAGTTTAAACTGGAAGTGAAGGATGTTGTGGCAGACTCAGTAGAGAGCTGCCTTTGCTTTGTTTAGTCAATAATAATGAAGCTGCTGGTTTGATAGTGGACTTATGGAGCACTCACAGAAGATAATTTGTTCTTTCTTTTATGTGATTGTATTTTGATTTAGGAAATTGGGAGCTTTGGGTTCTGTCCTATAAAATGAAGCTATAATGTAACACCTTAATTTTGACCAATTGTATTATACTCATCTGTTGACTATTGACTTTCTTTTTTGTCATTCATAGAAAATATTTCAACAAATATGTTACAAATGTGACATTTCACAGTACCATTATATTTGGATGGCTAAAGAATTCAAAAGGAAAACTGTGTGTGTGTGTGTGTGTGTGTGTGTGTGTGTGTGGGAACAGATTGAGACGGAGGTGGCCAACTGCCCCAGAGAGCAGAAAAGGCCGATGGATAGAGATGACCTTCAGCTGCTTTCACAAGCCAAGTAATAGAATAGAATAGAATAGAATAGAATAGAGCATTACTTGGCCCAATTTACAATGGAAACGTATCATTTTGCCAATACAGTACCCAACACAAAATACATAAAACATGCAGGGGGTGAAAAGAATACTGCGTACATCAAATGATAAAGGACTTTAACTTTGAAATAAATATCACACCGTTATAAAGGCAGCAACACAGGTGTGTATTATTAAGCTGAATGCCAATTAGCAGCATGTGTCATCTTTAAAAGTCTGACAATAACTACTTTTAAATGCAACATGAAGCAACTAATAGACTTCCAAAGAGGCCAAATAGTCAGTGACTGGATTGCAGGCGACTCAATCATAAAAACTACAAAATTATTTAATGCGGCAAGAGGAACAGAATCATGTCAAATACAGACAAACTGCATCGGCAAAAGAGGAACAAGTCCAGACTCGACAGGGATAGGATATAAACACTTAACAGCATAGTTGCTAAACACCACAAAACAATTACCGCAGTACTGAACCAGCATCTCTGTGACACAGTCTCAGCAAAAACTGTCATTGTGAGCTTCACAAAGCTTGTATTTGGGGCAAGGGCTACCATTCAGAACCCACTTGTAACCCAAGAATAACATGCAAAGACACAACCTGGTGCAAGGAGCACAAAACCTGGGGGCCCTGAGTGATGGAAAAAAAAGTGGTCTGAGGAATGGTCTTCTGTCGTCATTTTCCTGCATCCTCATCCCCAAGAGAGGAAATTCTAAAGTGAAATTCCAATTTCAAGCAGCTTGTGGTGTGGTCATCGACGAATGATTCTGTCCTTCATTGTTTGTAAGGGCAATTATTGGGTCAAACATCACCTAGGTAAGTAACGATTTAGGGGGAATAACTAAAGAAAACAAGAAAGCTGGCCCAGTGGCTTCATTGCACATCTTGCTTTGTGCTACACTCAACAGTTAACTTAGGATGGGGACACAGTACATGACCTATATACATTATACAGCCATGATTTGGATTTTCAGTATTATAGCAGATGATTTTACAGTGTGTGAGGGTTCAGGGCTTGAATATCTTGCCTCCTGATCCAGTTGGACCATCACCCTTATTTCAAACAAGGCTCAAATCAGATTTTTAAATCCCCAAATCCAACTGGTCGTCAAGTGTGTGTCCCCCAAATACAACTGATGGTCAAGTGTGTGTTCCCCAAATCCAACTAGTCGTCAAGTGTGTATTCCCCAAATCCAACTAGTCGTCACGCGTGTGTTCGCCAAATCCAACTAGTCATCAAGTGCGTGTTCCCCAAATCCAACTAGTCGTCACGTGTGTGTTCCCCAAATCCAACTAGTCGTCATGTGTGTGTTCGCCAAATCCAACTAGTCATCAAGTGTGTGTTCCCCAAATCCAACTGGTTGTCACGTGTGTGTTCCCCAAATCCAACTAGTCGTCACGTGTGTGTTCGCCAAATCCAACTAGTCATCAAGTGTGTGTTCCCCAAATCCAACTGGTCGTCAAGTATGTGTTCCCCAAATCCAACTGGTCGTCAAGTGTGTGTCCCCAAATCCAACTGATGATCAAGTGTGTGTTCCCCAAATCCAACTAGTCGTCACGTGTGTGTTCGCCAAATCCAACTAGTCATCAAGTGTGTGTTCCCCAAATCCAACTGGTTGTCACGTGTGTGTTCCCCAAATCCAACTGGTCGTCAAGTATGTGTTCCCCAAATCCAACTGGTCGTCAAGTGTGTGTCCCCAAATCCAACTGATGATCAAGTGTGTGTTCCCCAAATCCAACTAGTTGTCAAGTGTGTGTTCCCCAAATCCAACTAGTCGTCAGGTGTGTATTCCCCAAATCCAGCTAGTCATCAAGTGTGTGTTCCTCAAATCCAACTGGTGGTCGAGTGTGTGTTCCCCAAATCCAACTGATCATCGAGTGTGTGTGTGTGTGTGTTCCCCAAATCCAACTGCAAAAAGGTAAACTTTACACAGGTGTCTGTTGAGGGTTGAAATATATTTAGAAGTGAGTGGGTGGACTGTAATTACACACTGCATAGACAGGTAGGGAAGGAGGGGGGGGTTTAAACACTGAAACACACACACAAGTCTGATTGGCAAGGCTTATCGAATGGGTTGCCATGGTAACTAGACAGCTGCCTCTATAAAAAAGAGGAGAGGTTGAAAAGGTGATGGAGACCGAGTGATGTGGGGGGGGGGGGGTGAACAAAAAAGTAGACAGAGAGATGTGGCTGTGCATATTTCTACTTCAACCCCCTATAATTTAGCCTCAGCTGGTGACGCACGTGCTAAAAGCAGTGATTGAGTTAAGACAGTGGGGCGGGAAGGGTGGCAGCCAGGCAGTGTCTAGCTAGCGAGGGAATTACAACTCTGTGCAGGCAGCTGTTGATTGAGCAAATGGGTGTGATTATGACCAATTAAGGCTCCTGCTGATTAAAACTAATGGTACACGCAATCTGGAGTCTGTCTGTCTGTCTGTCTGGTTGGTTGGTTGGTTGTCGGTCAGGGAAAGACGAGGACGTACAGTATCACCATGGAAGGAGCACAACTTGTGTTAAAGCAGTAATCCATGACATTTTCATATAAATAAGCATCAGTTTGGAGACTCTCTTTACTGATTGATATAACGCAATTGCGATTCAAAATCCTCTGACACACAGGAAGTGATGCGTTTTATGTTTCCAGTTTGCCTGGAATAAATTAAATAGCTAATAGTCAAATAGATTTGAGCGTAGCACAATGCTTGGAATACATTTACACAGGCACTGGTTATTTCCTCTTATCTTATTCCTCTGATCCAAAACACTGCTGTCGACTTTGACGCTAGACTTTTCAGATCCCCCGTGGTGACCTTATTTCTCAAAAGTGACTGGAGACAAAGCTAGCAACTTTTTCCGACCATGGGGCACAATGTTTCTGTGTTGACTCCCAAACAACAATAGCTACTTTCCTTGGAAAAACAGTTGGCAACATTTTGTGCAAGATGTGAAATTAGTGTGAAGATCTTATGTGAAGGCAGTCCACTTTCTACGCATCGCCTTGTCTGCTCAGTCCAGACTTTGCCATACTGTAATATCTCTTGTCTTGCTTGAGCCTTAATGGGATCTTACTGGAGTAAATACAACACCTACAGTTATCACACATAGGCTTCCTCCAGGCCAAACACATCATCACATCATCACTCTCCAGTGGAAAAGTGGAGATGGTTGAAAAACCTTTCTTGCTGCTTAGCCATTGTGAACCTTTGCTCTAAAGAAAGAAAGAAACAAAGAAAGAAAGAAAAAAAGAAAGAAAGAAGCAAAAGAGCCTGCCACATTAACAGAAACAAATTGTGCTGGGCTGACACTGGGCAATCAAAGCCCCATTACATAGACAGCAGGAACAAGCCCACCAGAGCTATGGGTTTAATGTCAAGAAACGTTATCAGTGCAATGCATGTATAAAAGCGTAGGATCTTGCATGTGGTTGGAGAGACAGATAGGAATTCATGTATGTTTCTGTGTGTTTTCCTGCCTCCATCGATGCTGCTCTGCAGAATCAGGTCAGATGAGTCACCAGCGGCAGAGCCTCAAAGCCACAATCTCTTGCTCTCTACTAATCCACTCTCGGCTTGCTGTGAAAATGTGATCTCGTTCGCTTAACTTCTGTTCACCGCTAACATGCCGCAGCTTGTGTGGCGGTGCATTGATGGTCATGTGTTTAAATTAAGGTTCGGCCGATATGGGTCTTTGAAGGCCGATACCAATCGTGAGCCAAGTGCACTCTACCCAGATAGAACCTTATACTTCCAAGCTCACGCAATGTTTTTGGATTGAAGGTGCCAATAGGTGACATTTTGTGCCCATATTCAATGACTTAAAATTTGACCATTTCCATGACAAAAAAATCCCAAAAATTCCAATTCCATGTATTCAATGTTTTGCCCAGAATTTTATCCTTGGCAGGGTGGAAAAGCCTCAATAGTAGCCGCAATAGACCATAATGCAATGCAGCCACGACATGTTGTGTGCTGTGTAAGGGGCGTGGCTAACCCACAGCTGAAAGATCAATTTTTTTTAAAGCTATTTATATGTCCATACGCCCATCTTTGATTGAAAAAAACAAGTTCACGCTCCTTTTGTAGGGGTTGGGAAATGTAGGAAATCACTAACTTAAGTAGACGTAGATGAGGCAGGTTGAGGGAAAGTGGGTACAACAAAAAAGATTATTATTATTACAAGAAAAAATTCATAACAAAACAACAAACTCCTGGAATGCATTGAACACCACAGATTGATATAACAGTATATATGATATAAGAGTATCTAAGGATGACTTTTCCTTTAATTATTGGCACAAAAGTACAAATCGTTCACTTGATTTCATTTTCTCTAACTCTGGCTGCTACCAAACGATCCCCGGATGTTGCAGGTAGCTGTGTCTGTTGTAAAATTGTATTGACACGGGCATAAAACCTGCCCATACTCTCTGTTTAAGACTCTATTGCCGATATTCGCTTGTTTCTCTATTTCTTTTCTGTGTGTGCGTCTGTGTGATTGTGCGTGTCCAGGTGACCTGCTTGTCCAGTCGACCATCTCTCTCCAGCTGTCTCTGTTACTGGGTGGACTAAGCCTGACTGACATCGACTCTGCCTAGAGGCTAAACACGGCGCTTTCAACTTCATCCAGCTCCAAAAACACTGCCTCACAGCTCTTCCTACATGCATGCACGCACACACACAGCACTTGGCTCTGGTGACGACAGCTTGATATAATCTGGCCGCAGTGTGTGTGTGCGTGTCCGTGGCCGGTGAATGATAAGGCCACTGCATCACCTGCCTCCCGGTCAGCCGCCTGTGAAATAGAGGATGACCTATGGTTTTCCTGCACACACACACTAACACAAACACCTCTGGATTTTGCTCCCACCTACTGCCTCTCTCTATCCTGCGTCATTTCTTTCTTTCTCTCTCTCTCTCTCTCTCTCTCTCTCTCTCTCTCTCTCTCTCTCTCTCTCTCTCTCTCTCTCTCTCTCTCTCTCTCTCTCTCTCTCTCTCTCTCTCTCTCTCTCTCTCTCTCTCTCTCTCTCTCTCTCTCTCTCTCTCTCTCTCTCTCTCTCTCTCTCTCTCTGGTTTTAGATGTTGTTAGTTGTGCCTACAGGGTGTTTTTATCTCAGTAGTACAAGTATTTTGGAGCATGCAACACCTTATGTCTCTCTCACTCTCACACCCCTACCTAGGTTGGTGATATATCAGTTTACCAACATTGGCCTATTGACCGATATATTGGTTTGGCAATATTTGGGCCAATATTGGCCTTTTATCTGGTCATGTCATGTATTCAACCTATAATATGATGGATATGATTCAGTGTGATTGATGAATGCCAAGGATGACTCATACAATCCAGATCTATGACTCACATCTATGATATGTGGTCTAGTGGCGTCACATGTTAGCTTTAGCATACATCAGATCACGCAGAGAGGCTTGGCCCTGGGGTACGATGTGATGTATGAATGGGACAACCATTATAGGGGGAGAAAGCCTTAAGAATAGCACAGCACTGGGTCTCTGGGAATCGCGTAGACTAGCTAGCTCGCTGCTCACTTCCTCTCTCTCTCTCTCTCTCTTTCTGACACACGGCGCACAGCATTCCATTAGTGTAGCACTTGTAGCCTGCAGATCCTCTTTGTGTGTCTGTGTCTGTGTTTGTGTGTGTGTGTGATCTCCTCGTTAGCTGTATTTCAGACGCAATGGGGGCGAGTGAACTGATTAAAGAGCGGAGAAAAACGTTGAGCCTGAACGAGACTGGTCCGCTTTGAGTGCGCGTGTGTTTTATGGGGTAATAAAAACCTGCCTCAAATTACGTTCTGAAGTAGGGGAAACACTGAGCAGGGATTCTAAGTGAGGGAACACACAGACACACACACACCCGCACACCAACATCCACCACACACAACGCACCTAAGAAGCCGCAGGGCATTGAACGGTAGCTTTATATCCATTCTCTTCACTGCCCGCGAACCTTGAACTGCACTCCGTCCACTTTCACAGGCTAAAAATAACAGATAATTACTTCTACAGAGGTCTGACTTGAGGTAAAAAAAAAAAAAAAAAAAAAATATTAAATGTGCGTAGTGGCTAGCTTACATCGCAGGATTTTGCTCAGAATTAGCCCCAATTAGACCTTCTCACTCTATTAGGGTGAAAATCCAACTTCCTAGTTTTTCTCACACCACCCTTATCTACTACATTTGGCCAGAGAGCGGCTATCCGCCCGCAGCTAGGCTCGGTGTTTCAGCTGCTTTAGCTAATCGCCAGGCTCAAGTCAATCCCCTATTTTAGGGATGCACCAATACCCACACTGGTATAAGTCTTGCTATATTACTAAAATCCCATAGCTTGCTTTTCTGCCTTTTTCATACATTGTCCATATATGAATGGTGGTATGTACAGAGATAGAAAACAAAGGAAAAAAAGGGCCTCTCACATGGGAAAATGACTGCATCATAAATACACTGCTACACATATACCAGGGTCAGGGATTAACAACATTTTGAGTGTCTATTTTCCATATGTATCTGTTTTATATGTATCCAATGAATAAGGCATCGGACACCTTCAGACTCAGCGACATGCAGCGACATCCTTCAGACTACATTTTCCCCTTGAAAACAATATTATGTATTTACGAAAGCCACAGCAGGAGACAGATCATTTCTGATTTAGGTCACTGCTTTTTTATTTAGCTTTATATTCCCCTTTCACTCTCCCTTGTTCACGCTTAACGCCACAGAAATAACTAGTCTCTCAACAGGCAGTGACAAATTAAAACTGCAATACTTTTTCAGTACGAAACTGCCACGAGTAAACAATAATCTCTCTCGGCAATGATCTCAGCTTGCAAAAATAATTAAAAAGCCACAGTCAGCTACAGCTGCGTGATGCAGAAAGTTTGCGGTTGGATTTGTGGAGAAACATTCATTATTCCTGAAACTGAGGCAGCTGTGTAGGTGTTTATCTTCCATCTCTCAGAATCAAGTTTTTCCATGCGTAATAATATTGACCTTTGATTTCTACAATATAAACTAATATACTATCCACCCAGCTGAGCCTTATTTCAGAACTTAAACTTAAATTTTCTTTCCAAATCGGGCTTATGTGTAGAGCTGTGACCTAGTAGAGCAAGTGAGAGATGTCTGCGCTCTAAGGAAAAGTCCTATGATTTAGGTTACGATGTCTGGGTTAAAGGAAACACAGAATGCAGTTCATGATTTATAGATAATGGCAGTGACTAATGGCAAACCAGAACGAGGTATATAAGGAAGATTCCAACTGAGCTTCCTATTCTAGCCTTTATTATGACCTGTTGTAGAAAAGAGATTAATAGGCAACATATTTATTAGTATGTGTAAAGCAGTCTGTGGACCATTGTTTTCTACTGACCCCCTCAAGTGCCTCTAGAAAAGTTGTTGGGGGCCAAATTGATGCCTTTAAAAATCGTATGTTGGTGGCTCCAAATGGCAGTGAGAAGTAAATGAAACTTCAAACTTCAGACCCCTGCAATCCTGTGAGGTGACTGTTCCGTGTTTTTACGGCCTGTGATCGCTTTACTACGCTTTACTACGCTTTACACTTTACTAAAGGATACCAAAGGGACGAGAAAAGCAAAAGGTCAAACGTTGGTGAGTCCAGCTTTCTCTGGAAGGAGCGCTTGCTCGCTGCTGTTGTAATTTAGGATGATAAGACAAGTGTGTTTTTACATAAAAACCTTGTCTGGTGTAGCTTTAAATTACAATTAGAATAAATGCGGCAGATACCCAAGAACTCGACACCCATGCATACTAAGAAAGCGACCCAGATCATTGCTATATTCATTCAGCAGCAGTGAGCCACCACAGCAGTAACACAGGCCTTGCATGGGGGTTAATGTTTATTGTTGATGCTTTTACCATTGGCTTACCCAAATTAGAACAGTTGCTGTTGCTGCAACCTGCACTGCCACTAAAAATAGGGACAGACAAAGAACCAAAATTACACAACTGTCAACACAAGAAAAACAAAAAATGAATGAGGGAGACAGTGGACGTACTGTAAGATACACCGAGTGGACAGAGAAGCAGGGGAGGGATTGGGGGGATTTGGGGGGGGGGGGCATAAAGCACCACACAAGACAGCTGATTGGTTTAAAAGGAGTAATGCTGAGTCATAAGGTCATCAATCAGTCAGCCACCCAGGGCAAAGACGGGTCAGGGAGGGGGGTGACTGCTGTTGTTTTGCACACCCTCGTGATGCTGTAATTTTCCTCCACTCATGTTCTTGACATGTTGAAATTATTGAGTTGCGTCATGTTTAATACTCCCCATTTGCTCTATTATTATTTATAATCTTGGCTGCATCCTGTTACTCTTTTGCTACTGCAGGGGCCCAATTTCATTCAAGTCCCTTCTTATCTTAATAGGCAGACAGACACATTGGGTCGAATCATTTCGTTGTTTGGGTGTCTTGTGGCTCCAGCGGCTCCAGCCAGAGGGAAGGACAGAAAGACAGATAGAAATATAGACATATAACAGAGAGAGAGAGGGGTAAAGAGAGAGAAAAAGCCTTATGGGTATGGCCTTTAGTAGAGGAAAACAAGGTAAACAACTGGGAAATAATAGGATAAAACCTAGAAAAATAGAGAGTATCCTAGAGTATAAATAAGAATGTAACAAATGAGGGTTATGTAAACATACACAACCGACAATTTCAACACAGCGGTACTCAGTGGTGAAATACACCAAGTTTTGTCAACATGTGATCAGTGTTGGGGATATTGTTTGTGACAGAAAAACAAACAAACAAACAAACCCTAATATTAATCTATAATAGCTAGTGGATGTTTCGGTTGAAGTCTCAGCAGACTCTTTATGACATGACAGCGCATCAACTGCTATCAACTCAACAGTCAGGTCATTTGAATTTCAACAATAGACCGTCTCGCCCCATAATAACTCCCATGGAAATCCAACAAAATGACCTTCTAGGCTGTTATTCGCACAAAAATGAATATTTTCAGGCAGTGCAAGTCAACGACAGAATTTGTTCAATTTCCAACTTGGGAAAAGGTGACCTATCCGTCCCTGTTGGGTTGTTTCAATCAGTATGAGCGGCGAAGAAGTGGTGTGGATGTATCTCTGGTGAAATCCCTCTCCGCTGAGCTGGGCCAACTCTCGCTCCTGTCTGTCACACACGATCCGTCAACCCACGGCAGCCAGAATAAATGAGAGCAGCATATAGCTTGCATCTTATTTCTCATAGGGGAAAAAAACGGAATTGCAATATGGTTGACCGGGCAAGCGCTTGAAAATATGATGAAGACTTGTCACCTTGGAATGGGAACATCGGGCTTACAAGGTCTATACTGTAAATCCAGATATGATGACAATCCTCTTAAACTTGGGTACTTTCTTGTGTGTACTTTCCTAATAGTCTCACTAGCCCAATAGTAGATAGAGGGCAATAGGAAAACAGTGCTGAAAATAAATACATAAATAAGTAAATAAATCAGTACATGAATAAATAAGTAAATAAATAAATAATTAAATAAATAATTAAATAGACAGATAGATAAATAGGGAAGAGGGAAGAGGGAAGAGGCTAGACGGAGTGAGGGAGGTGCACCATCAGCCAAACGCTTCTGTGCTGGGAGTCCCTCAATAGCACCCTAAACCACACCAACATGCACACCCACCCATGCATTCACTCTGCCTACTCACATCCACAAATTCAAAAAATTAAATAAAAACTATGAGCAATTCTCAATTCTGTGTCCTTGCTTTAATGTTTTGTTGCAAAAAGAACTTTCTGGCCCAGTCTAAAGTGGCTCAACCAAAGTTGATACAAGCTATTTTTTTCAGTACCAAGATTTCAGTTACCTTCTTGGATTTCAGCAGCATGGACTAACACACATAAAGCTTCAACAGGTTAACTTGAATGAAGAAATATTGATTAGAAAAACATTCATCTTTATGCGCATGTTCACATTTTGCAAGGATATACGGGATAAAAAAAGAAACGTGGGAAAATGGGACTTACGATTTTACAGATATCATACAAGAATGTAATTAGAGCCATGCAGATAAAAATTACATTCTAAAAATAGATGTGATGTGAATTGACACATTTCCACATAAACACAGAGCACAGAGCAAACAGAGCAAACACAGATCATTTATCGTCACTTTCAGTCATTCATACTACACTGCATGTGACTATTTCTGGGTTCTTCATTGGGCGGCAGCTTAGAGGTTAGAGAGTCCTTCCTGACCCCGATGGTCTCAGGTTTGATTCCAGCCGTGTGTCCTGTCAAAGTGTCTTTGAGCGAGACACTGAACCTGCTTACTCATTATAAGTCACTCTGGATAAGAGTGGCTCAAAATGTAAAAGATTGTGTGCATGAAAAAGATTTTTGTTGAGGCAGCATAGGCTCTTGCCCTCTGTCCAATAAATTCAACTGTTTCTAATGATATAGGCAATGAAATTCATATAATGTCAAAAAATGAATATATGTGCACTATCAATGTTTAATTACAGTTGAAAATAGTGAGTGAATACGATAATCAAACTGTTCAGAAAGCAATTAAATTCCAACCAATTCGGAACATCACGATTATGATGGTGACTGATGGATTGATGCATCCTTACTTTAGGTTCACCAGGCTCCTCTGCTTCACCCAGCAGCGCTTCGTATAACAGGCAGCAGCTGTGGCTTCTTCCAGCAGACTAGATTCTTAACTGCATTATGAAGCAGAATTATGAGAATTTGCAGTCTTTTTGGGATTTTTCTGATTTTTCTTATTAATTTCAAAATACAAATGCTTTCAGTCGGCCATTTGTCTTGCCTCATACGTTCTAGCACTGAATGAATGAGTGGAGTCACATAGAGGCAACTATTTAGAAATCTCTATGCTACAAATGAATGGACGCAATGCTTCCTGAACCTTGGTGATGTTGGGATTACTGCCTTTCCAGCTCTATTGGTGAGGGTTAAGGCTAGGATCAGGAGTTAGGGAATGCATGCAGGCTTTACAGATGTGTCACAAATCTCCCAGCAACCACACCTGCCGCCATGATAGAGATCCATTGGAGAATTGGATGTACGCGTACAACCAGGCTAGAAAATGAGAGAAATGTAAAAAAACAAAACAAAACATTGTTATGATGTGGGTGTAGATCCATTCAGTAGTGTTATGAGTTAAAGTGAATATGAGGTAGATTTGTTTCCAAATGTAAGTTACTGTGACACAGTAATCTGTCTTGTCTTTAGCCCTAGCCTCTACTCCAAGAGTCAGCTCAGTTAACCTGAACAAACCAGCCAGCAGGCTAATTCAGCAAAGCAACTAATGTTAACATGCAACGCTAGCTTCTACTAGATATTTTAGCCAGTGCGCAACATCATCAATCAACAATCAACAAGACACTGATGGTTAGCTGACCAGATACTATGGTTAGCTAGCTAACAAGTTGACATTATCTAAACACAAAATTGTTCAGATAAATCACTAAACAAATCAGTTCCCAGTGAAAAAAAAAGCACAGAAATTAACCGTGTCTACTGGAGTCTGTTGAGACAGCCAAGTTGTACCTTTGAAAAGGCAATCAGCTGTTCAAAGCCACTGTTGCCCATGAGCAGAGGACCTCTAATATGGCCACCAGAGTGTGTGTTACATTATCTAAAAGCCCAATGTAGAGAGTCCTAACAAGCCCGGTATTACAAGGCTATGTTGAATGAGGCCGGTGGAATCCAAAGAAATATCCCTGGGCAGCCTGTTCTTAGTGTTAGCGGATGCTTGCATTTGAATGTAAAAGAAAAATCAACTTTGAATAGGCTAAATGCTGACTCAGCCGGGACGGATCCCTCCTGTTCTGCCTGACAGCCATGAAAAGAGGAAGAAGGACTACAACAGAGCAAGCAGACGGGAAAAGGGGAATAGACAGGTTAAAAACACCCAAGGCCTTGTTAGTTAGCACAACAGAGGAAAAACATGATGACAAGACCAGGTTCTTCCTTTCTCTCTCTCTCTCTCTCTCTGTGTGCATCTGTGTGTGTGTGCGTGTGCGTGTGCGTGTGCGTGTGTGTCTGTCTAGTCCTATATGAAAGTGTTCTCTCCCTGCTCAGTGTACTGGCCACAATAGTAGATTCCTCTGCAAGAGAAACCCCCTGCTGCTACTGCTGCCTCTCTTCTCATTCATTAGGACGCCCTTAGGCGTGTGTGTGTGTGTGTGTGTGTGTGTGTGTGTGTGTGTGTGTGTGCGTGTGCGTGTGCTTGCGATAAGAAGGAGGGACTGTACAGAGATCTGTATTAGAGGCAGAAATAGAAATCTGCCAGCGTCAGTCAAGCAGATTCTGTGAGAAGCATGACTGTCCATGCCCAGAATGATGCAAGCATGGAGTAAGTCAATAATTTCACACTTATTATAAAATATATAATTCTGGTTATTTGAGGAGACGATTATTTTGCAAATTGGAAAGCATGTTCGAAATCATTTAAAAACATATATGTGCTGGCATACCAGTTATGGGACTTTTCCCTGGTTTCCCTACCAGATGATTTGCACGTTTGCTCCAATATATGACTGACAGCTTTAAAAGTAAAAAAAAAAAAAAATATTCCGTTTAAAAATCAACACTGCGGAAACAGAAAACGTTCTTACTTGATTACTTTAGACCTTAAAAATGTAGATGTATTTCAGTGGAAGTTGCATAAAAACGCAGCTGCCTAACACTTGCACACACGCGCGTACACACATGCACACACACACTTGCCTTGATATCGCTATATAAAAGGAAAGGGACTTATTCATTGAGGACCAGAAGGTATGAACCTGCCCAGGAGGTTTGATAAGGTGAACAGCTAGGCTAGTCGTGAAAATGTGCACTTTCTGCACAAGTTATCTACATCTGCAAATTGAGTATAGTAGGCAAAGTTTTTTTTAAGAACGCATGCCTGCACACTTAGACAATTTATTTTCTTTCTTTTTTTTTTTTTTACATTTATTTCACACTGCATATATTTCATTTTGGGTACAATGTCATATTGTACAAATTTTCACACTGCAGTTAGTTCGCACACCCTCATAATGCTGTAATTCATATTTTTTCCTCTTTTATTAAAGTATTTCTACTTAGTATGTCGGAATGGTCAGTTGTGTTATGTTTAACCACTCATTTGCTTTATTCTTATTTATCATGTATTTTTCTTTGTATTTGCTGCTGCAAAATGTGAAATGAGTGGCCCTCTAAGCAACTCCATCAGCTGTTTCCATAAACCAAGACAAGTTGGCTGATTTTGACCGCAATTTCCTCATTTGGTGGTAAGATTAACTTTTGGGCAATGATGGACTTTAAAACTAGGGTTCACAATTATACACATGCACACACAACAAAAAAAAAGACGCAATTAAAGATTGGCAGTAGTCTTTAACGGAGAGATTTTATGCCAACATCAATACAATTTTACGACAGACACAGCTGTTGCTCAGCTACCGGCAACATTTGGTGATTGTTTGGTTGCGGCCACAATTAGAGAAAACTAAATAGACTAAATCATGTGTTTTTGTGCCAATAATAAAGCAAACTGACCGTGGCTGGTTTGAATTTAGCTTCATAAAGCACTGGGTCTCAGTTGCCAAAAGTTCTCAGTAGGGATCGACAGGTATGGAGTTTTCAAGGCTGATCAGGTGAATCCAAGTGAAAGCTGTGATTCCTTTCTGACTTCACCTTTAAAATTCACTTCGATCACGAAGGGGAGATGGAGATGAAGGTGAGGAGACGTTAAAGATTTTTAGTCCTCTTCACAATCATGGACAGAATGGGGTGCAATTCTTCCTCCCCAGATTTATTCTTGTCAGGGTGGAAAAGCATCTGAAACAGTATTTAGACCATTATAGGACACTAAACCTCCCCACTGAAACTCCAGAAACAGAAAAAAAGGGTGAGGCAGGTTTCATTACAGACATCTGACCAGAGAAATCTTGAAAATGATAATAAAAGCATTAGCTGTGGTCAGTGATGAACTGCCATCATATCAGGGGTGGACATTTATTGGCCAATATCTGATTCTTGATTAAAGTGGTAATGATATGGCAGTGTTAATCAGCAGCCAATTAAGTGCTGGTGTTGCTCTACGTCCCGCCTGTCGCTGCGATACCATTGGTCAGCACAGCTGCCAAACAGCTGGATAAAAGGGGCCAGAGAACACTGGTAGTAATGTGGCTTCCGGCTGTCTGAAGGCAGAGGAAACATTCAAGGTCAAACATTAAGAATGACTCATCAAATCACCCTCCATACACACCTCACTATCTACAGCCCCCTCCAGCACTCTGTGTGTGTGCGCACATGCATTAACAGACACGTTGGCAGAGCTTTATTTGTGCCAGGAAGTGCTTTAGGCCAATATTCTTTCTCTCTCTCTCTCTCTCTCTCTCTCTCTCTCTCTCTCTCTCTCTCTCTCTCTCTCTCTCTCTCTCTCTCTCTCTCTCTCTCTCTCTCTCTCTCTCTCTCTCTCTCTCTCTCTCTCTCTCTCTCTCTCTCTCTCTCTCTCTCTCTCTCTCTCTCTCTCTCTCTCTCTCTCTCTCTCTCTCTCTCTCTCTCTCTCTCTCTCTCTCTCTCTGTGTGTGTACGTATCTTAATGAAATCTGACAGAGGATTGTGACAATCAGTGAAGAAGCATCCTGCAGAGGTTAATAAGCTGTTCACCTCGCCGCAGCGGGGCTCCACACACACACACACACACACACACACACACACACACACACACACACACACACACACACACACACACACACACACACACACACACACACACACACACATCTTCGTTGTGTTCTCGCGCTCCTAAATTATCTTTAGAGATTAGAAGATTAGAAGGATTGAAAAATCACGTCCAGTACCCTCAGAGCGCTGTGAGGAATGATCTTTCCAGTTTGTCACTTCCAGAAAACTCTTACATCGCCAGAACCTTGACGTCTCCCTGCAGTCCCCCTGTTTCTTGACAATTAGCCACTCGTCTCTCATCTTGTCTTTTTGATCTCTCTGTCACACACACAGCAGGTGTAATTAGTTTCCATGATGACTTCTTAGAGAGACTGTATCCAGCGGGTGTTGCTAGCATTACAATGACTTGGCGTTAGACTGATATAGATATATGGGGCCGATATCGGCCTTCTATTAAAATCAGATCTGGTCCAGTCAGTTTTGTCCACCTCTGATATGATGGATATGAAGCAGTTTGATTGATTACATATTTATTGTAGAATTGACTGGATGTCTATGGGGCACAATAAATGTTAACTGATACTAATGCAACATTTTGATCAGATTCCACACAATGCATGAATATGTTTCATTATTATTATTAGTAGTAGTAGTAGTAGTAGTAGTAGTAGTAGTAGTAGTAGTAGTAGTATCCTGGGTTTCAATGGAGAGTTGTTCCCATGATCTAAATGTTGTTTCAGAGGCTTTTCCACCCTGACAAGTACAAGGTTCTGGGGGAAAACACTGAATACTTGTAATTTCTTGGAATGTATTGGCATAAAAATTGTCAAATTTTATGGTGTAATCACAAAATATTGGGAGCAGCTTAATGTAGTAAAATCTCCGTATCGACCCTCACATGCCCATATCAGTCTCCAACTCCTATCCTTAAATCTGGAGTCATGTTGCTCTGACCATCTGTTCTCTAACCCTGTCCATCACTGTGCTATAGAACACACACCTTGACCTAATGCTGCTTCCAAGTGACGACAGTGTTTTTGTGTGTCTTGGACTTCATGGGGCAAATGAGAACAGCACTCCTTCTAGCCAATGCAGTCACTCAAACATAAGCTGAAGCTAGAGCAACCAAATTTCACATACGTGTTCATTTCAGGCACTGTTTCATCCACAGATGCAGGACTTTCACCGAAATCTTCAGTCTTTGAGATGTAGAACTTTTCCAAAATGATGAATGAAGCTTGTATTCTCCCTATCAAATAATTTACCCCATGGGCTTGGACCCCACTAATGGCCGCTTGTGGCTATATTTTATATATCACTTTCTGGATTCCAATGCATTTTATTTTTTTACATGTAGGCTATTTATTTTTGTATTTATGAAGAGATTCATTATTACTGGAGATTTATTATTATCATGGTCAGACTGGTTGTGAAAATGTTCGTACATAAGGATGCACTGCAGCACAGCAGAATGTTACACAGCAAACAGCAAACACTGCACACACACACACACACACACACAATTTCACTATCTCTGTCTCTTTCTATCCCTCAGTCCAGAAATGCATGGACAGCTCAGAGGTCTATTTCTGCCTCACTACTTCACTACTAAAACCAGTCAGGCATTGCTAATAACACACACACACACACACACACACACACACACACACACACACACACACACACACACACACACACACACACACACACACACACACACACACACACACACACACACACACACACACACACACACACACACACACACACACACACACACAATATAATGTATCTTCCTGAAGAGGAGAAATGAGATGCTGTCTGCCCTGTGTGTTTCCCAGTACTTTGACAAAAAACAGAAACTTCATGCCTCACTGTGGATAGGCTCAAAACTCTAGGCTATTCCTTAATGAAAAACATCGTCCCACTTCTTACATACCATTGGCCTGAATTATAATTTATATAGAGCTTGTTGCCATAGCAGCAAAACCCTACTTTACCTCCTTCTTGACAGCAGCGCTGCAATAAAAGCAGCGGAGAGTAAAAAACAGGTCTGAATTATGAAATGCAGCTCTCTAAAAAATTATGATAGCAAAAGCCTTACAGGGCCTAAAGCTACACGAAGGACTGGAAACCAGCCGTGTGGGATTATAAGACACCTGCAACAAGTCTTTAATAAAAGTGGCACACAAGTGTTGTAACACAAATCGTTAAATAGTAATGCACCGGAGGAATAGCAATCGATGACTGGCTGACTCACTGACTGCACATGAAAATGTCTGCAAAAGATATAGCCAACATTTAGGTCAAAGTTGGGCCTTCTAATGTAAGGTGCACTGATTTGCACTTTGCTGCACTCAGCGCTGTTGTATTCATGCAGAGTTAAAGGCTGGCTGATGGATGAAAATGACAGTAAGGCAATCAGAACAGAAATAGGAAAATCCAACAATACGAATAGGAGTAGGCCCACTGGCAAATAGGTCGATTAGAACAGGAGTAGGACAATCAGAATAGGAAGAGACAAATCAGAATAGCGGTAGGAGAATAAGAAAGTAAAATAGGGAAGGAGCAGGAAGGAGTAGGCCAGTCAGAGTAAGAGTAGGCCAATGCCCGTTGAATAACTCGAGGTCTAAGGCACAGGAGATGCAAGGCTCAGATGTGTGGCCTGTGGGAATATGTTGGAATTATGTGACGTAACCACAAGGCAATGACCGATGACCTGATGTGGCTTTCGCTGTATTCGTGTCACATGGGGAAAACAGTAGATACGAGCTTCATACTTCAAAATACAGTCAGCTTTCAGGTGGTAAATACTACTTGGGAACTCAGGGTTTGGCGGTCGACCCCGTTTTCTCCAAACGCCTGGAATCTGATGTCACCAATAAATACAGGAAATACTTGTACTTAAGTGTAGGGAATGATGTTTCAAATAAAACCAACAACATGAAAGTTTTTCATAACTCATTTTGAGACTCTTAAAATGACATGGCGGGACACAACTACTTACTGGATTTTTGGTTACAAAAATCTCACCAAGTGCATGAAAAAGCTGATCAACAAGTTTGAAGCGTGAACATTTCCTACTTATTGTTTGGTCAGCATTAGTATAGGCATACTGTATATTGCCAATCCCCGAAATATTTGTTCATTTCAGACACACACACAAACACACACACACACAGAGTTTATGCTTTCTGTCAGCTGTGATCGACATGGCTTTGGTCACAATGAAAATAGGGGATTTTACAGTCAAAGCGGGGTGTTCTTTTGTGAAGGCCGCCAACCTTGTCTATGAAGTGCTCCAGGAAACCCTGAGTGCCTTGCACTGGAGTTCAGTTTAAATGACCAAATATCATGGTAATTTAAATCATCACGAAATTGCCAGTCCATCGCAGATTCCTGGTGTATTCGTCCAATTGCCACACAAAATGTTGCCAAAAAAGGCCCTGTTTAAGGTTGCATTATACCTCATAACCACCAAAGGGTGTTTAAAGGACTACACCGACTTTTTGGGAAATTGGTTTCTTGGACAAATTACCATTTCCATGTTATGATAGGAGAATCACCAAAAGTCACCAAAGTCTCTGGTACATTTCTCTGTCCTGTGCACATGCTAATGTGTTAGCATACAGTACATTGAGGGCCATAGCATTATCTAACGTAAGAAGAGAGACCTTGTAGTAATTCAGAGTTGGTGTTGGTATTTTTCTACCAATCCTCTCATCACACATGGGTAAGTTGACTGAAGGGCCAATTTCCCCAAAAGTCGGTGTAGTCCTTTAAGTATCTGAAGCATTGTGGTATCTCTAGTATCACAATGTATAATCAATCCTGGACAGAGATAAAAAAAAATGCATCCATGCCCACATTTCAAAGACATTGGCACTATGCTTAGCCTATCTCTAAACTGACACCAGGGGCATTGCGCATGATGGGCCCTTGGGTTCAGCTTTAGGATGCAGTTTTTTTGGGGCAAACACCCAAAAACGCACTGCCGTACCTTGTTGCCACTATGAAACAACTTTGAAAGTTGTGAAGTTGCAGGTTTTATATGATAGGAGGGGCAGATGGAGGTGTCCAAAAATCTGGGATGATATTATTCATTGCAATTTTTATGTACGCGTATTGGTACGCCAAGTAACCTAAATAAATATGCTGTTTTCCAGGAAGTAAAAGTAATGGGAATATGAAAAAAAAAAAAAAAAAAAAAAACATTTCTGGGCTTTATTGTTAAATAGGTGTACCTTATGATGCATACATTTTTCATTTCATTGTGACTTTAAACTACCCCGTACTAAGGCTTGGTGCAAACCTAGCCCAAAGCTGTTGAATTGTGGTATTTTTCAACCTCCGCTTTCCGGTACAAAGAGAAATACTGAGAGCTCAAATCTATGGTAAGTGTCAGACAGCAAATCCACAGAGGATATAACTGACTTAAGGTGTCAAACCCTTCTGTAGCAAAGAGCAGGCATCTTCAAACGGCCACCTAGAAGGAGACCTCCAACATACTGGAGCCTCGCACATGTTGTGGCCCTGAGTGCATGTTGTGGGGAGGCTGGGGTTTTACAAGTTGGAAACCTGTCATTTTGTCAAGCGCAAGATGAAAGGACTAATCCTCAGGGGAAAACTCTGAAAATGCCATGGAAGGCCCGAAAGTACACAACTGTAGGAATATAATATCCTGGTCAGGCAGGCAATAGCAAATGAGATATTTCATTTCACGGGTTCATGCTCATCAGTGAGCTCTCAAAGGCCCATTGTGATAGATACACCACATATATGGCTACATATATGTGCTTTTCACTTGAATTAACGATTATATATAAATAGAAATGTATAACATCTACAAATGCAACACACACCTCACTGAAATAACAACACAAATTACAAGGTATAGAATAAAGTGTTCAGAATAAGCAAATAAGGAGTGGAGGCAAAGCAAAATAAAGGCATATTAAGGCTTAACTAGATATTCAAGTGTGCTGTTGTCTGGTAGCCCTTCTCCATCTAGGTCTAATTTTCTGGTGGGGCTTGTCATGAGGGATCAAAGTTTGGAGCAAGCGCCTGATTTAGCTGCATGATTATTTATGAATCATCAGCAGCACAACACCACAAGGACGAATGAAAGAGAATTCCAGCATAATTTCATGCAGCCCATGATGACTACCTAGTTAATGATTGATGATTCATATTGGGGCGAATGACCCCCTATCGATGGATGCAGCATCCGAGCGGACCAGTTATCACCTACAGGCGGCTGATCCCCGCCAGCGTCCCGTTCTTTCTCACACCGCGCCAAACTCGATTGAAAATCTGATATTTCCAGGCTTCCTTGCTTGTCGTTCTAAGTGCTGACCTTCTAGAACAGACTTAAGACATCGATAGGAGCCGTTCTTCAATTCGGCGTACATCTAATACACCCAACGGCAAACATTTCAATAAAATTGCAACTTTTATAATTTGTTCGCCTGTTATTCCCATCATTTTCCTCCACCAAAAGACACCGTGGCGGGCGGTAGTGAGCAATGTGAACCGATAATAAAAGTTGGAATTATATTAGAATAAGTGCCGCTTGGTGGACTATATGAATGCCGAAATTACCAGAAGACCCTCAACATTCAGAAAAAGCCTTGAGTCATGTTCTATCAGGTATGTACGTTCGCCGATAAGCAAAGTAATATTAAAAGGCCAGATTTTAATGGTATTTGGCATGATGTTCACTCCAGAATATGATGTATCAGGGCTAACCGTAGAATAGACGGACTGCTCGGCAACGGGCTGTGGAATAGGCCGTACACATATGTCCTACCTTTGTCAGCTGTGCTATTTTCTTGCTCATTTTCAGGTGCAGGTCCTGGGTATATTCCATGGCGATGCCGGACTGGAAGGACATGCTGGACGCCGAGGATGAACTGTATTTCCCCTGGCCGGCAGGGCTGTAATACTGCTGCCAACCTGACCCAGTCGCCATCTTCACAATGATGCTTCAGATGCTGTTACTACAGATATGGGGCTGTAACAGCGAGCTGGGAAATGGCAATCAGGCGGCCAGGACAGCACCGGGTCTGTGTCGGAATTTTGCCAGATAGCCTTAGCTTAAACCCGCGGCGAAACAAAATTCGCATCAAAAAGGTGAAGCCTTTTTAACCCGCACCTTGTTAAAAAAATTATCATTTTACGCAGGTTGGGATAATAATACACCGTGAAAGAGAGAACGTCTATTTTAAAACCCCCAAAACGCTGCCTACTACCATATTGTCAGTTAAAAATGTTGCTATTTTCTTTCGCTGGTCCTCGGAGGGCTTGTTAGATTAGCGGGTCCTGTCTGCTGTCACCTGCCCGCTGTTTAGAGCTGTTTCTCAGGCAGCTGGCTGACTCCGGGTCGGTCACCTTGATAGCGAAATTTCTTCCTGGGATCCGTTTAGGCTGATCTCTTCTCAGTGCATACCGGCTACACAGACTGATAGTGAGTGTAGAGATTGTAGGTACGTGTGTATAAGTGCGCGCGTGTGTGTGTGTGTGTGTGTGTGTGTAAGGCTCAGCGGTTGGTTGCCGCTCCTCTGTTGCCATGGATCGCCTCAACAGTCCAGGCGCTGCATTCACGTGCTGTCTGAAATGTCGCAATTACGACCGTCTGCGAACATGAACGAGCCATCAATGTGATAAATATATATGGGGGATTAATTCACCCAGAATGAAAATGTACTCGTTGAATGATAAATGCTTTACTTGAATGATCATATCAAATAGAAAAAGAGAAATTGAAAATAAAAAAGAAATGGAAAGGCAATTTGAATATGCAAAGTGAAATAGAAAATGCAGAATCACATCTGACCTCCCCATTTTTCTTTTTCCCTTTGCATTTTCAAGTTGGCATTTAATCTTTTCCATGTCTCTTTTTATTTTCAATATCCCTTTTTGTATTTTAATTTTCACATTTACATTTTATTTTGTCTGTTTATTATAGAGAAACATTACGGAAAGGATCGCTACAGAAACCTTTGCTTAACCTCTTCCTGCAACAACTCACCTCATCTTTCAGATTTCAGAGCGAGACTTCTCCTTGAGCAAGACTTCTGTTTCTGATCGGCAGTAGCAAAAACAAGCACTTTTAGTGGACATACTTTGATCGGCGCACTTGCCCCTGCAGATTACGTTGCAGCCATAGCAGCCCGTTTCGTGACTGCCGACTGAGGTGATCTACCGGAGCAATTCCAAAACTTTTTGTACCTATTTTGCGGTATAAATGACAAATTTGTGTAAATAGAGCCCAGGTTTAAAAATACCGGAATTCCCCTTCAAGTTTGTAAATGTAGTCATGCTTACCCGTGATTTTTGCAACACAACACAGGGAGCTCACGCACCAAATAGCGTGTGTCTGTCACTGTCATTTCAACCTAATAAAGTAACCCCTATCACCCTTACCTAGCAACTTCATTTCTTGGGAGTTAAGGGACAGAACTTAATTCAGCATTTCTCGTGGTACTAATTCATTGTTTATATGTGTTATTGATTAAATCTCTTTAATTATGTATATTTGTTGACTGGATTAAAGTTGTGAATTTTAATCTTATCATGCAATGAGGTCTTTCCATGAAAGTTTCTTTTTTTGTTGGAGTGTGTTGGAGACATGAAACTATCGGGGAGTTTGTTAAAATTAAAGTCTCACGTGTGACAGGAGAATAAAGATAGTTTATTTTGCTGATGATTCATGATGATATCTACAACAGCACTACAGATTTGATCACATCAAATAACATTTGCATTTACTGTGACCACAGCATGCTAAGCAATCAACAATGTGGTTAAAAAGTAAGAGGAGATTTAGTGAGTTGGTAGCTGATAAATGGGTGAGCCAGATGATTTGGTTTGACGGTAAATGATTAGACTTAGGTCACCAAACTGTCAACTTATAACGAACGTCGATCCTGAATGGTCATTGGTGCAAATTCTTTAGATATGGCTTCCAAATAGATTTCTGTCAATTTTGCTTGATTTTTACTCTGTTATGATAAAAAAAAAAGAAACACCTCAAATTTGGACTCACTTACACTAGGGTATGAGTGCCACACCTCACAGCCATGCCCGAGGCTTGTTATCCATTCGTCACTTTGGTTAATTGACTAGGCCAGGGCTACTCAACTTTACATAGCTCAAGGGCCACACAGCAAGATACAGCTGTGTCAAAGGGCCGCAACGCAAGTTTTTTGGTCATATAAGAAACTATTTTGTAGTGTTATTTCAAGCCACATGGATATCAAATGATTAAATGACAAAATAAGTAGGCTTTATTCACTAAATGTAAAAGTGTTAGATTGCTGTTGCAGTAAATCACAATAATGTTTAATAAAATAAATATAGGCATATTAAATTGAAATTAGGTCAGAGTATATCAAATTATTCCCAGATGGATATGTAATTCCAAGTCACCGTGAACGTTTGCCCGTTTTGGTACTGCTATTGTTCTCTGGCAAAGAAGGCACATTGGTTTGTTATTTACCTCAACAAAAGCGAATTCTTCCTCCCATGTTTTTTGAAATACCCTGTGTTCATCAGAAATGTTACGTTTTGCCGGTTTTGCCATGACTTGAGAGTAGACTAGGCTAGACTTCCTGCACAGTTCGGGCTTTCACATGATCCATGCAAAGCGTCGGCGTCAACACCAGGTTGAGCGCGACCCCTTCACGTGGTCAGCCCAGGAGAATTACATTACATTCATTACTTTCACACTGTCGAGTTTTTAAAATGACAGCATTCAGGAAAGAATAGAGTGGAGTTCAATTTAGGACGACAGCCCGCATCAGCTGTAGCTAATCACATCGCCAATGATCATACTAGCACAGCCATAGAAGTGAATATAGACTGGCTGCATATACGAACCTGTACTAAACTGTCAACCACCCTGGTAGTCCCATCTGTAATCCGACATCATTCCATGCCACAGACTTTTTAGTCAGATCGTGGTATGATTTAAGTGTCATGTTGTATAACTCGGGATGCTCCGACACACAGAAAACAAGTTTCTCCTCCATTGTTTTGTTTTTTATTTCGCGGCTATGATATCAAACTGCTGTGATTGGTTTCGAGTCGCAGAGATCAGCGTCGCGAATGTCAAAGTTGATTATAGTTGAACTTTGAGCGCAGCGCCAGGGACTCTGCCAGCGTCTGCGCCCAGGTGCACAACGCAAATTGACAAATAGGAAATCAATGCCAGCGCCGAGCGTTTTTGTCGCTGATCATGTGTTGGTTTATCTTCTTTGTTGATCCCACGATTGCTAAATAGTGATGGCCGATTCGTGAATCGTTCAAAAGAACCGAATCAGTTAAGTGAGTGAGTTGATTCGACTCGCACACGCGACTGAATTGATTCAGCAGCGGTTATAGCAGCGCCAGAAAAAAAAAAATTTATTTTAAAAATCACCAGTTAATTTATCAAACAATCACCAGTTAATTTATCAAACAACATCTTAAACATTACAAAAACTGTTGTCAATGTATATAGAATGTAATAGATCACTACATTGGCCTTTTTCATAATCCAATATGGCTCCTTGATCCGGCGGGTAAGCGGAAGTAGTCTCTCTCGTTCATCAGACGTGAACCGCTCGGACATCTCGGACATCTGCTCTCTCGGTTCGCGAGATGTCCGATTGAGTCCGAGAAGTCCGATATTCATCTGCTCTCTCGTTCATCTGCTCTCTCGACTCGTTCGCGAGCCGCTCAGTCTCTCTCGTTCATCTGCTCTCTCGACTCGTTCGCGAGCCGCTCAGTCGCTCTCGTTCATCTGCTCTCTCGACTCGTTCGCGAGCCGCTCAGTCTCTCTCGTTCAGCTGCCCTCTCGTCCGATGAACGAGAGAGACTACTTCCGCTTACCCGCCGGATCAAGCAGCCATATTGGATTATGAAAAAGGCCAATGTAATAATGTAGTGATCTATTCTGCACACATTGACAACAGTTTTTGTTGTTTAAGATGTTGTTTAATAAATTAACTGGTAATTGGGTAAACTATAAGCCATTTAACATTTAACATTGGTCAACAAAACTCTCTATTAGAAAAAGAAAGTCAAGAGCACACGAAATAAAATGAAATGAATAGCAATACTCTGTGTAAATACTATAAATATTATTATTATCATTAACCTGTGGTTTAGTTGGTGTTTTACAGTTGGTTACACATCTGGTTTGAAAGGGGTGGCGCTCATGTGATGCCATTACTAGTATAGCTCAGTTAGTAGAGCAGCAGACTCTCATGCTGAGGAATGTAGGTTCAAACCTCACATGGGATGGTATGTTTCTGTTGGTGAATCATAATGAATCGATTCAGAATCGATGCACTTCAATCGGACGGCTCGAAAGAATCGAGTTAGTTAAAAGAGTCGGTCTTCCCATCACTATTGCTAAATAAGCACAGTATGCACGATCGCCATCTTGTGGTCATTAAGAATTTAGTTTAGAAATGGTTTGTGTTCATTGAAATGAGAATATTATATTTTTATTGGCAGTTGCTATGACAATAAAAATTCAACCAAGGGCCGCAATAATATTAACCTTGGGCCGCATGCGGCCCGAGTGTTGAGTAGCGCGGGACTAGGCTATTGAACTTCATGAACTTTTGTCTCGTTGCCGATATTTGTCACTATACACTAGGGCCATATTAGTAAGCAGAGCAATTATTTTGTCACTCCGCGGGCCACTTTCCTCTGGCATCATGTGTATGTCATTGAGGTGGACTGCCAAGGGACATTTTAGCAAGCTGGATTGCCAGGTTCCTCCTCTCCATATCAGTAAATCAATATAACTTAAATGCACTCCGGGGGCGTATCATCCTTGGCCTTTGTTCTTTGTTTTTTAACAACGTCTGTCATCTCTGTTCTTGTTTGCTGGAGTAAAAGCATGGATTCTTTAGAAAAACAGAAGTCAGAATAAGCCTCATGTGCTCTTATTTATTAAATCCTATCTTTGGACAAAGACCAGGTACATCAAGATGCCTGTGTCCCCGGACCGATGTCAAGAGTAGATATCCACATTTGGATGCTTTTCCAGCTTTCAGGTGGTTACCCAAGTAGCGGACATTTTATCTCTCCAACCTTTTATAAGGGATCATGCACAGTGAACTAGTTATTGCAAAATAAGGCCTGCCAGGGTGAATCACGACCCCAACCTGATCACCCTGTAGGGGCTTATTTTGCAATAATATGGACCGCAGAGTGACCGCAGAGCTGCAGCGGTCCACTGTTCAGAAATAATGGCTCAGAATGGCCTCTTAATCCATGCTCCTTCACTCCTCCATCTAGACCCAAGTAGCACAGATTTTGCCATTTTCATTTTCTGAGTCTGTGTTTCACTGTTACATGTGAAATATTCATTGCCCATGTCCAGAGTCAGGAGAAGAGTCAGGAACAATATTCCCCCTAAAGGCAGAAACAGAAGAGAATCACCTTTCCAAGAATCGAGAATCGATTCCCCCCCAGTCTAATCAGCTCACTTCGTCAGGACGGAGTGAGCTGATCGCCTGGGACACCCCAGTAATATCAAACCCAGTAATATCAAACATGTTTGATATTTATTCGATATCAGTGCGGGTCCTGTAGTGTGTGGGTATTTAAGATTCACTCGGACATTGCCCTGTCTGCCTCCATTGTTGTTTTGCCTAAATTCACGTTGGTTTGCGTGAGTTCCTGGCAGACCTGAAGTGTCAAGAATCTTTACAGCAATCTTAATGGTATCGTTTAGTGTGTGACCCCTCACCGTAACACAGTGTGAGTTTCTATTTTAACGACTTGAGGCGAAAACATCTGTCAAATCTGTTGTTATGTGTGTTATACACTGCGTTTTCAAGATCCTTTAAGATTTTAAAATTTGTGTAGTGTGTAGCTAGCGTTCATGTGCGATGAAAGAGTCTGCAGGTTTTCATTTCACCCAATGAAAAAAGCATGTTTTGGGTCAGGACCTTCCATTGACACCCAGTTTTCTGACACTTGGTAGCACATTTCCAAAATGCTCCAAAATGCTTTGGTAATTTTTTGATGTCATGATGCCCTCAAGACGTCCTGTACCCGAGTATGGGGCGCCAAATGTAACCAACTGAATTTCGTCCAAGAAATCCATTTTGTGCCATGAAATGAATTTTTGTCACACAAAATCCAAAAACACCTTGTTTGATTTCGTCCACGAAATGCATATGGGTGCCTAATGTTACACAGCATGCACAGCATGCGTGGACGAAAATGCATTCTGTGGACTTAAAAGGTTTGCATATGCATATGCTTTCACTGATCTATTTACACTGCCCATTTTCACCCAGTAGATGAAGCATAGGTGCTGCAGAAAGCTCGGCACACTCTTAAAGTGGCATATTACAGCACTCAATTCACTGAATACTTCATTAAACTAGAATTTGAAGACAAGGTTTGAAACCATGGAACAAGGCAAACGTTCTCCAGCAGCAACAATAGCAACAGTGCTGCTTAGCCTACCATTCATAAAAGTCATTATTTCTTTTAGTGAGGGAATCGCTTTTAGACACACAGCGCTACAGCTGATGTCGGCATGTAAAACTATCATTAGAATAGAAACCACAACCAAATTCAACAATATATCCAGAGGGGTGGGGGTGGCTCTGAGGTGGGTTGGAGCTGATTTGTGTCCTGGAAGACGGGCAGCTTTGGTCTCTTCTTATAAGAATAAAGTCAGAACATTTCAAGAATAAAGTCGTAATATTACGTGAATAATGTCATGACAATAAAGCATCAGCTTTTTTTGTTAAAATGGAAGTGGACGATTTAGTTAAATCATACAGTCACAGTTCTTGTGACTCCGCTAATGATGCTTCTGAAAACTCCGTTGTTGTTTTCTCATGCACACATGCGTGCAACACTTCCATTTCGGACTCTGCCAAGTTCCTCTTTTCCCTGGTTTACTTGCACACGACCCTTCAGTTTGCAGCCTTTTACAGTGTTGAACAGGGTGTTTACCTATGAAAATTGACATCATCCAACATCCAATTTACGAACGATTGGCATTCATCAAATATACCCCTTTTCTGCAAACAAATCGAGGTTTCCCGCACGTTTCATGAATCCCACGTTCGTGTTTTCGTATGCACACACATACGACAAATTTACGAATAATTTATGAAAACATTCCTGAATGAGGCCCATTGGTTCTAATATTAGCAAACTGACTTGATGGGGTATAGAGAAAAACATCATGCATATATTGAATAGCCAAACAGAATATTAGCTGTGCCTCCTATCAAATGTTACCCAGTATTTTTCCATAGTCTTTTTTATCCTTTGGTATAAGACATGTCTATGTATTCCCTCTATTATTCCACTTCAATGAACTCTCCAATTCTCTCCAAGGCCAGCCAACAGCCAGCCAGCTAGCTGTAAACAACTGTTTGGTTGATAACTTTTCTAGCTGCTGTTTCTACTTCTTGGAGACTTGATTTTCCCTCAGACTGCAACAAAAACCTTTTCTGTTTTATTCTACTACAGAGGCGAGTCTTTTGTTGAGCCATTTGGCCTGAATCCAACAACCCAGTCCAAAAAAAAGGATTAGGTGAGGTTTGGATTAGTTGTAAATAGTGTCAGCCTATTATCAGTACCACTTTTAATCGGATTTTTCAATGTATTTGTGTATCCAATGTCTTTCCTATAGTATAAAAAAAGATCTTATTTTTTTTTAAGGTGGGTGACCTGCCAGTGGAAAAAAAAACATGTCAACCGCAACCATTCCAGCAGAAATTGTCATTGTGTACTGCTGACATGTTACTACAGAATACTTGCTATATACTTGCTGAACTTGAATCTAAAAGATGTTGATTTTATGGCTGTTTTCAGTCCATGTTCAATGTTGTATGATGCCAGGTCAGTGAGCAAATCAACGTCAGATTTCAATGTTGACTCGTCGACTCAGCATACAGTGTAATGCCGGTGTTAAATGTCCTCCAACTCTCATGGTTCAGAACTAAGTTTCCCAAAAGCACCTCGATGTACCAACCATTATGATCTGCTGGACTATGTTGGGCTGATCATGCATCCATGCTGGCAGCAGCTTGGTTGATGGGTTGCTCTATTCTGATCGATTACAGACTTTGCGAGAGGCTCCGATTGCATCTATTTTGTGGTCTTGTGCAGGTACATATGAGTTAACATATTAGGTAGAACCAGGGGTTAAAGTGAGATTTGGCAGGTGGGGGAACCCTAAGATCCGGTGTAGTGGTGCAGTGGGGAAAAATGACTCACCTCATAATAATTATTGTTTATTTATTATTTATTTAAGACATTTCACAATGTACCAGATAACATCAACAACACATAGTGTACACAGTGTTTCCCACAGAATTAGATTCTATTTGTGGTGGTAGCTGACCGGTTGGGCTGGCACCCACACACTTTCTTAAATTAATTATTAAATAATACTGTATATAAGGTGCTCCACTGTCAATATTTTAATTGCCAAGTACTTTGTGACAAATAACAATATATACAGCTCAATTGCTTCACGTTGTGTCAAACATGTAACAAAATATATACAGGCACAGAAGAATAGAAATGAGGCTTTTCTGCCCTGCTTCTACATCTCTCTGTGTTTGCTGTCAATCTCACCTGTTGCTTCTGCCCTAGCTGGCTGCTGTGGGAGAGCCACGTCCGCTTCCTGATTGGGTCTTATCAGTCAGACGTATCCTTCCCTGGCGATGGATAGTGCTCCTGGTACCGCGGTAATATGTCGCTGTATTTGCTTTGCGACGACTCCCAATCTATAATCTCCGCCGCGTTTACCGCCTTATACTCGTTTGTTACTTTCAGTAACAGTCCCACCTCGTCGTCCGTCCAAACAAAGACACCTCTGCTCTTACTTTTCGCTATTGCTGTTCTTCATAACGATATTTGCTGCAACTAAGCAGAGCAGACAATCTGCTTCCTGTTTACACCGGCACACGCATACCCAGTGTAGGTGAATGGTAACGTGATATGCGTTTTTATGGACGGAGATAATTTCTGAAACGGTGCTATAACGCTTGTGTGGACCGAGATCGTTTTCGTTTTAAAATGGAGTTTTGAAACTGGATGTAGATTCAGAGAGGAGGCTATACGGAAAGTAGGGGCGGTTGGAAGGAACGCCAGGCTGCAGCACACGAAAATGAACTCGCTTGACATTATTATGTATGAAACTGCCACTGAAACACCGTTCCGGACCGTTCCAGCCCACTTTAATCCCTGCGGTAGAACATAACTAAACATGAAAAAAATAAATAAAATTACTTCAGCTTTTATCCAGCCATTTTGCACTTGCCAGGCAGAATTATTTAAAAAAATTACATTTGCAGGGAAACAAAGAAGCATGGCTATATCAGGCATGTGATTGGCAAAGGATAAAAAAGCAGGAAAATATACAGAGCGCGGCGCGGCACACACACACACACACACACACACACACACACACACACACACACACACACACAAAAGAGAGAGCTACCCGAAAAAATGATATGCTTAAATAAATATGAAATTCTATTTAATATACTCAGATCAATAAGAGACAGACGTTAAGTAGTAAATTACGTTTTTTTATTTTCAGAACTAGTTCAATTATGCCCTCAATGTCCAACAATGTCCTTTCCTTAAAACACACCCTCAGGCTGCCTAAGTGAGGTCTTACTAAATCAAACACTGTCACACTTTACTCTTTATGCCTAGTGTACTTTGATCGGGCACAGTTGCCCCAACGGATTACGCTGCAGCCATAGCAGCCCATTTCGCGACTGCCGCCTAAGGCGATCTCGCGGGCAATTCCAAAACTTTTTGTACCTATTTTGGGATATAAATGACAAATATGTACATATAGAGCCAGAGGTTTAAAAATAGTGGAATTCCCCTTTAAGGCTTCATGGATGCAGCACAGTGCTACGTTTCTCAATACTGAAGCTATCAGTGAAATTATGGCCTGTACTAGTCAACATCAACAATGTTTAAATAGGGCCTGTACCATGGTAAATTATGTATACAATAATTACCATGGTACCATGGTAAAACTAAAATTACCATCAAACTACTATGACAGTTTTTTTGTTAGGGTAACCTGGCCTCTTTCCAACACTAGATGGCACTCTTCTACTAATAAATGAATGGGATCCATCAAGTTTATTTTACAAGTGGAAATCTAGCATAAGAGAAGCTGCTCTGACACGGAGTACAATAACGTTAGCTGAAAAGACATAACATACATAACCTACAGAGCTAATGGTATTAGTCAAAACCATATAAAATAATGGTTTTAATATAAAATGTCCTTACCTCAGGTGATCTCGCCACTCACTCAAAATGAGCCATACAGTGCAAGAAGAGAGTGGTGTGTTCACAGACAAGCTGTGTTTGCTGCTGTGTTAGGCTACATCCACACTAATACATTTTTGTTTTAAAACTGAGTTTTGAAACTAAAAGGATCTCCGTCCACAGAAGCGTTTTAGCACCGTTTCAGAAATTATCTCCGTCCATGCTATTACGCCTGAAAACGCATATCACGTAACCATTCACCTACACTGGGCATGCGCGTGCTGGTGTAAACAGGAAGCAGATTGTCTGCTCTGCTGTTGCTTAAGAGCAGGTCCTGACAGTTGAGTAGAATATTTTGCTCAATGCAGTTCACTCATATGAGCTGACAGAAAAACACTGTAGGAATCATTAAGGAGATTCGTCCGTCCGTCCAGAGATAGACCTTTTTTTTTTAAACCAGAAACAGAAGTCTCACTCAAGAAGTCTCGCTCTGAAATCTGAAAGATGAGATGAATTGTTGCATGAAGAGGTTAAACAAAGCAGGGTACCCCCAGGATTCTCCAAGTTAAATTTAAGGACTTTTTAATACCACTTAGAATTAAATTTAATGCCAACTTCACGGCCATACTGGCAAAAGTATGAAGGATATAATGGAAAATCAGTATGGATTTTAAGCCCTAGAAAATAATTATTTACCAAGTACTTGAATTTGATAAAACATGTTATTATAATACTCACATTAATATTTAACACACAATAGCTTTGTGAGCGCCCTTCACATGATCAGCGACAAAAACGCTCGGCGCTGGCATTCATTTCCTATTTGGCAAGTGTCGCCGCCGAACCTAGCGTCGCCGCCGCCCTCGGCGTTCTGCGCCCTGGGTACAGACACTGGGAGACCCCCTGGCGCTGCACTCAAAGTTCAACTATATTCAACTTTGACCTTTGCGACGCGCAACCAATCACTGGAATCTAATAGCTCTTAGTTTGCTATTCATTAGTGATCGGGTTAGAGATGGAGAGCAGTGGGAAAGAGAGGCGTTTGATATCATAGCCGTGAAATTTAAAAAAAATATATAGAAGAGAAACTTGTTTTATGTGTGTCGGAGCATCCCGAATTATACAACATGACCTTAAATCATACCATGATCTGACTAAAAAGTCTGTATCATGGAATGATGTCGGTTTACAGACGGGACTACCAGGTTGGTTGACAGCTTAGTACAGGACGTATATGCAGCCAGTCTATATTCACTTCTATGGCTGTGCTAGTATGACCATTGGCGATGTGGTTAGCTACGGTCACCGGCTGATGCGGGTGACGCTGATCATGTGAAGTAGTCTCGTCCAACCTGGCGTTGATGCCGACGCTTTGCGCGGATCATGTGAAAGCCCCTTAAAACGACACTTGCCCATTCTGAGACGACGAGCTAGCTTGTTAGCAGCACACTCCACGGTCAAGAGCGTCAATACACTGACGTAAACATTACCTGTACTGTCGTAATGTCCAAGACACACCAAACAGAGTAAATTGTAACGTTACACACAAAAGATTTTATACATTTGACAGTTATTCATGACGTTACGGTATTTATTTGATCCTACGAAAGGACAAGAAAGAAACTTAAGACCTTTGCAAATGAAATTCAATACTTTGTAAACGAAATTCAATACTTTTAAGGCCTTATTTTGAGAATATTAAATTTAATGCTTTAATACTTTTAAGACCCCGCGGGTACCCTGACAAAGGTTTCTGGTTAAAAAGAGGTCTACCTCTGTAGCGATCCTTTCCATAATGTTGTCAGACACACGAATAACGATCTGAGCCTGTCAGTGGCAAAAACAAGCACTTTTAGTGGACGTACTATGATCGGCGCACTTCCCCCAACAGCCATAGCAACCCGTTTCGCGACTGCCGACTGAAGTTGATCTACCGGAGCAATTCCAAAACTTTTTGTAGCTATTTTGCGGTATAAATGATGAATTTGTACACATAGAGCCAGGTCTAAAAATACCGGAATTCAAAGTTATCTCGCTAACCCACTAATCTCGCTTCGTGGCCTCTGGCTAGTTTATTAATTTAGCAGGCTAAATTTGCAGATACGCAAACACTAGTAATTTAGCGACATAAAAACAGTGAAATAACAACCAACATGGCAAGCCATGGGACCCTGCGATAAGTGAAAATCAATCAATAACTGATCAATCGACAACAAAGTCAAAGTAGACCTGTATTTTAGACATATCACAAGGAATAATCTTGACATAGCTGAATTATCCGATCCGAAGCGACGATCTTCTTGTCAAGTGACGATGTACTGACGCACGAGCGCGACTGGGGTACCAGGTGTGGAATTGGGCATGTGGAGCTCGAGCCGAGCTGAACGCTAACAAACATCCTCGTGGATACTTGGAAAGGAAAAAAATCTTCACGCACTTCAGCCTATAGATGTCCTCAAATCCTCTCCATTTCACTCGGGCAGCTCATAACGCACACCACCCCCAACCCCCCCCCCCCAATTTTTTTTAATGGATCTGCATGATTCACGTGTGTCACATTTTCAGGTCGGAAAATCCAGAATTCCGGATTAATCCGGAAAAATCACATCCCTGCTATATGATTGGCTGTTTACGGCCCAAGGACATGAAAAGTTGGCTGTCCACACGTCAGCTAACGTTACCTGTTCCAATGACCTGTTGATAGAGGTGCACTGATAGCGTAATATTGGAATTGGTGCTGATCCTGCTCCTAAGTACTCATAATTGGATCTGCAAGTGATGTCGGGGGGAGGAAGAGTCCCGGTCAGGGCCAGTGATAAGGACTGGACCTCCTCGCCAACACTTAATCTTCATAATTCAGTTGTTACTGGAGTCTCACAACAGGTTCAAAGAATTCACTGGAGATGATCAGAGTTCGACGCATAGAGTTTTATTCTTCAACAGAAACAAAACCCGGGTTGGCGCCGGAACCAGACCAAAGTACAACTGTCTATGCATGATCTTATATATCCTAAAAACTGGGAGGAGAATGGGAGGAGAATGGGTGGAGAATACTGATTCTACGCCCTTTTCTCATTCATTTCAGCTTTGTCAGCAAGAAAGTTTTCTTTGTATCAAAAAAGTAATGGTGTCCCATCGCGGCCGAAATACCCATGAAAACCATGGCGCTGGCATTCACCATTATACATGGCCACCTGGGCCTCTCTTGTCTGCGCCTGCTCCGCCTGGTTTTTTAAGGCCTCTGCAGCCTGACCTTGGACACCCTTATTGCAAAAGGGCCTCAGACTGTATTTTTTTAACTTTATGATTACTGTAGGGAAACTGTTAGACTATGTTTTTGAAGCTTTATTGAAACTTTATGATTACTTTATGATTACTTTATGATCTTTTAGGTTACATGCTTAATCAAACATATTCTATATTTATGTAGATTTATCATAACACACACACACTCTGGATTATATTGCTTATTACAAAGCATCTCATCGCTTAATACAAAGCACATTATTTACAACATTTCCCCCCTTTGGGACTTACCAAAGTCCCACTAAAATGCTGCTTATCAGGTTCAAACATGTTTCTCTAAAGTGCACAGAATACACATACCGAACATGGCTCCTGGGTAACCAACACAAAGAGAAAAACGTAAACAGAGCAAATTCAGGATATCAAGTCACTGAATCAAGAGCTTAAGCTCATACTCGTCATAATATAAATTGTCTTAACCAATCAGAAATAGTGTATAGATTATATTGTCACTCTGTGAGATTATATTAACAATCAATTTTCAGTGTAAGCCACTCCAGTGTAGATTACTTAATTTGTGTGGATATTACAATCAACAACTCTGTTCAAACAGTATAATGTCAAACAATTTATCATCAATCTATGGCACATCTATGTTAACTATAGGTGTTAAGAAACCTATACTTCTAAAAATAAGTCATCATTTAGTCGTCGTTAGTCATCTTCATCAGTCGTCTTCAACCCAGACACTTTGCGTGCCGTAGAGAGTCACTAACATGAGAGGATACTAGAACCTCGTCGTTCATGTTAGTATGGGTATCTTCCAAGTCAGTTTCAGTCCATATGTGAGTTGGCATCTCGGTTTTGATAGGGGTAAGGTGGCTTAGGGGTTGGATGGTTGTAGGGGTAGGATGGTTTGGGGTAGGATGGCTTAGTGGTAGGGTGACTTAGGGGTACGGTGGCGTAGGGGTAGTGCGTATGCCAGTGCCACGCAGCCGTTGGTATCCGCCAATGACATCATAGCATGAATTCAGACAACGGGTCCTGAGATCCTTTTCTTTTGCCAACTCATTCACTTGGGTCTCCAGCTGTCGTTGGTGTTGGTTCATCTCAACCACACGGGCTTCCAGCTCCTGCAGTCGATTCTTCTTTGATTAGAGTAGCTGGTCCTGTCGCATCCTGCTCGATGGTGGGAGAACTCTGATGGGTGCCTCCTGGATCTGATGCTCTCAGCTGCTGCGTCTCCCACTCCGACTCCTCTGGTCCTGGTACGGTGATCAACACATTTCCCTGTTGGTACCACTGGTTCATGGTTTGGCGTGGTTGGTTCATGGCTGGGGATGCCCTGTATGGATAGAGGTTGCATATCAAAGCTCTGATTTTGTGGGACTGATGGCCACGTGTATCCTGGGCCTTCTTCCATGATTTATCTATTAAAATAAAAAAGAATTGTTAGTTTTATTTTTTATTTTATTTTTTATTTTTTAGGCAACCCTGGGCATAGTTCATATACATCGGCTTTGTGGAACCCCCCGTATATATTTGCAGTTTGTCTGCATATAGACCATAACTAAATCTATCTGAAAGCTGTCTTACACCTTTCTTTCCTTGTCTTGCTAATGAGCCATGAGTGCTAAATAATATATCATGTCCGAGTTTTAGGGTGACTACTTCTATTTTGGTCTTGGTGTATAGGGGCGTAAAATGTGTTCATTCTATAATCTAGTGTGGATAAGTTCAATTAGTTTATTTGGTGGCAATTTTCCTTGTTTTACTGCCGTAGCTCCGGCTGTTAAAGCACAGTCAATCAGCTGCCTCTGTTTTGTAACTGCTTCTTTTTCCCTAACACCCTCATATATTAGCCAAATTGTAATTGTTGCCATTATTCCCCATAACCCCCTTCTATTTACTCTCTCTCCCTTATGTTCTAGATGGCCCTTCCCCTGGGTTTGTTTCTCGTCCCCTTGGACTTTCTGTTGAGCTTGTGGGTGATTCATTATCTGAATCTGCTTCACTTTCCTGTCTTGATGCTAACGATCCACTACTTGCTGGGCTACTTCTGGCCCGTCTGGCAGCCAATCTCTGGGATCGTCTTTCCCCCTGTGGGCTCTGGGACCATCTAGTTTCTTGTGGGGTGGTGTCACCTACCCCTTCTGACCGTGGGGTGGCGTCGCCTTCCCCCTCTGACCCAGGGCGTGCTCTCCTTCTGTACGCTTCAGCCGTCCCTTCTGGGTCATCTGCTCTGCAGCAATGATTTAGGTGGAACCAAAACCTCTTACCTTCGACCTTTAGTGCTGTTGGGGTTGCTAGAATGATTTTAAAAGGGCCTTCACGTCTGGGTTGGTCCCACTTTTTTGAACACCTTGACGTATACCCACTCTCCTGGACGCACTCTCTGCAGTTGGTCTAGGATGTCAGCGTCTCTGTCCTCTGCGGCGCCTTTTACCTGGTGAAATATCAACTTATGGATTTGGGTTAAATGCTGCACATAACTTACTAATTCTTGTTCTAACTGCTCCAGTGGAGGACCTTCATATGGGCCTCTAAGATATGGCACAGGCATTGGTCGTCCTGTAAACATTTCATGCGGTGTTAGATGCGTTAGTCTGTTAGTTTGTGATCTCATGCACATTAGCGCCAGAGGCAATGCTTCCACCCAATTAAGTTTCCCCTCGTAGTCTGCCAATATTTTAGCCAATTTTGCTTTTAGAATGCCATTAGCTCGCTCAACTGTTCCCTGTGACTGGGGGTGGTATACACACCCAAACTTCTGTTTTATCCCTAGCATCTTAAAGGTTGTTTTGGTAATTTCTGCTATAAAATGTGGTCTGTTGTCTGAGCTAATAGCATCTGGTATGCCAAATCGTGGGAAGACTTCTTTGCACAAAAATTTTGCTACCGTTCTAGCATTCGGGTTTGCTGTTGGCACCGCCTCAACCCATCTGCTGAACCTGTCAATCACAACCAAAATATACCTCATTCTTCCTATTCGTTGGGTCATATCCACGTAGTCTATCATTAGATGTCTAAAGGGACCATCTGGTGGAGGAATGTGTGCTATTGGGGCCGAAAATGCTTTCCTTACATTATATTGAGCACACACGTCACATTCATGCAATGTTCTGTCTACTGTGGCTGCTAAAAACGGCATCCACCAGACTGCCTGAAGGCGTTTTATCACTTCCCCCCTTGCGCAATGGTCCTGACCATGCGCATTTCTAATAGCATAACGCAACAAAGAAATAGGCAACACAAAATGACCATGGGGGCTTCTCCATAACCCTTTTTGGGGTCCGTCCTGCGTTACTTTGACAGCACCTCTTTTTAGCCATACTGATTGTTCATAAATATCAGCCCTCTCCTGTGCCAGTATAAGAGAGGAGAGAGTCGTAAGTGGCGCACAATCTTCTGCAAGCAGCAGTGGCGCCATACTGTTGCTGATTGCCGCTCGTTTAGCTGCTTCATCAGCTAAGTTATTACCTGTGGCTATCAGAGAGTCTGTTTTTTGGTGAGCTGGACACTTGATGATTGCAACCGCTGTTGGGAGGTGTATGACATCTAGCAGAGCAGAGACAGCTTCTCCATGTCTTACCGGAGTGCCATCTGCTCTACAAAATCCTCTCTGTTTCCAGATGCTACCGTCTATATGACACACATCGTATGCGTATTGCGAATCTGTATATACATTAAGTCGCTGCCCTCGAGCCAATTTACATGCGGCTGTTAAAGCCTTGATTTCTGCTAGTTGTGCAGAACATAGTTGGGCAATCTTAGTTGCTTGAATGTTTGTAAAGGTGTTATCTTTATTCAATTGTACTATGCCATAGCCGGCATGATTTTCCTGTAGCATCTCTAAAACAGGAGCCGTCTACAAACAATGTGAGATCTGCTGTAATAGGTTGAGCATGCAGGTCATCACGTGCTTGCATAAAATCATGAGTTGCTTGGACACAGTCATGTGGAGATCCGTCCACAGGCAATACCATCCGAGTTGCAGGATTTACTGTATTGCATCGTTGGATGTTAAGTTCGGGCGCTGAGAGTATATCCTTGTACCCAGTTTTTCTAGCCTGAGTTAGAACGAACCGTGGGCTTGTGAGCAAGGCGTGTAACTGATGAGACGTATAAAGGGTCACTGAGTGGCCCATAGTTAGTGTGGAGGCTTTTTGAAAAGCGAAAGCAGCTGCAGCCAGTCCCTGATAACAGGGTGGCAGACCGGACTCAATGTTATCCAATTTGGTGCTATAGTAAGCTAAAGGCTGTTTGCGCGTTGGCGTATCCTGCATTAATACTGCATTTGCATATCCTGCTCGTTCTGCAACATACAAATGGAAAGGCTTTGAATAGTCCGGATTTCCGAGTGCTGGAGCCGATTGCAGGTCCCCTTTAAGTGCGCAGAAGGCCCCCTCAGCATCCTCAGTCCACTGTAAGTGGGCTGAGCTGTTATTTTGTCCCGCCGCTCGTATGAGGGCTCTCATAGGTGCTGTCTTGACAGCATAGTCACAAATCCACTGACGGCTGTATCCCGCCATCCCCAGAAAAGAAAGCATCTGTCCCACCGTTTGCGGTTTGGGAGCGTTAGTTATGGCTTCTACTTGGGAGGGGGCAATTAGCCTTTTATCCCCGCTCAATCTCCTTCCTAGGTAATCAACTTCCTCTTGGCAAAACTGCAATTTGTCTCGGCTGACTTTGTGTCCACCGTGTGCTAGCGCTGTCAACACTGCAACAGAGTCTATCTCACACTGCTGTTTTGTAGGACTACAGATCAATAAATCATCCACATACTGGAGCACTGTACTGGGGACGTCTAAATGTTGCAGATCTTCGGCTAACACCCTGTTAAATATGCTGGGACTATCAACATAACCTTGAGCGACGCGTGTATATGTGTATTGTTGCTGCATGTATGTAAAGGCAAACAGATATTGTGAATCTGGATGTAGTGGCACACCGAAAAAAGCTGAGCATAAATCAATTACAGTGTACCAGTGTGTGTCAGGTGGAATGTTGGTCAGCAGTGCATGTGGGTCTGGGACAATGGGTGTCTCGGCATTCACAATGGAGTTGATGGCTCTCAAATCATGCACTAATCGATAATCGGCAGAATGTGGCTTTTTAATTGGAAAAATCGGAGTATTGCAAGGGCTTTTTGTTTTTATCAATACACCTGCTGCCAACAGGCCCTCAATTGTGGGTCTAATTCCTTCTATAGCATGCTGCTTCAGCGGATACTGTTTTCTATAGGGGAGCCTTACCTGTGGTTTAAGTTTTATGCGTATGGGTTGTGCTGACTTAACTTTCCCTACATCTGTCTTATGTTTTGACCATAGTTCCTGTGGTACTTGTTTCAATAGATTTTCATGTTCGGCTATTAATGGCAACTGTGTGAGAGTTCTTTGATTTACTAAAACTTTCTCTGCCTGTCCTTCATCAACTGTGCGCAGGGATATTCTAATGTAAAGTCCATCAGATGACACGTGAATGTTTTTGTTTTGGGTGGCTTTCCATTCATGTACTTGCAATGCCGCCTTCACCATTGGGCCAAGTTCATGGGATTCGTGTCCTTTTGTCACCATCAATGTGACATGGGGGGTGGAGTTTGTCACTTGAAACCAGTCTTTCAATTTTGAAGGGAGCTCTATGGCTGCTGCTGCCCCCTGTGGTCCTATATACACGTTTTGGCTGACCACATAGTATGGTTTTCTGTTAATCAGAGCATCCCAGCATTCCTCATAGTCTGTCTGTTGTCTCTGTTCATCATACATAAGAGTACAATGGAGTGGTAGTTGTGGTTCGATGGTTTGTCTCATTTGGGTTTTCACGCATGGTTTCCACGTGTTCCACTCTTGGAGCAGACTGGATTTTGGCATTAGCCGGAGCCAATATACCAAAGGCTGGGTTATGCTGAGGTCTCTCCAAACTGACATCATTCTTGCTGATGAGTCTTCTGGAAAATCTACATAGAGACCTTCCTTAGTGCACATAATGTTGGCTTTTAGTGGACACAAAATGTCTGCCGCTCCTTTTGTGATCCTCTGATGTCATGTAGCCACTCATCTGTACTTTCCTGTGTTCTTTCCTCCAAAAATGGACGCTGCCCCTCCTCCAGTTCTTCCTCCATTCTTGTTAGCCTCATAGCGTCTTGTGTGGCTGTAGTAGGCTTTGATGTTTTCACACTCTTTTCCCTGTATGATGGCCAGCAGGCATCCTCCTCCACCATGTCTTCAAAACTCACCCTGTTCAATACTTTAGCAGGGCCGTTTCTTCTATCAGACCTGGCTGCAAGTGTGAAATCGGCAGGGGTGCTTGTGTAGCGGGGACACTCCGCTGACCGGCTCCTTCCAATGCTGCCTTGACGTGGAGGGAGCGGTGTTTCTTCACCCTCCTTTCGATAGTAGTCATTTCCGTCCTTGCTGGCTGACTGCCAGCTCTGTTGTGCTGCCTGTCGGCACTGCTGCACGTCTCCCTCATCTTCGCTTGTTTGGCTACTCCTCTCTGCTGCAGCTCCCTAGTGGCCCACCGCTGCTTTCCGCTCTCTTCTTCAGGGGAGGGTTGCCATTTGATGGCGTGCTGCGTGGGCGGTCATATATCCCCTCCTCTTCAGGGAAAATGCTCTCCCGACTCACATTGCTTCCCCTGTCGCTTGCTGGTGCGGTCAGTGTGATACTGAAATCCCCTTGCAGCTTGCCTTGTATTTTGCATTCTTCTTCCTCCTCATCACACACTCTTGATACTGGAAACTGTCCCACTTTGATTGATTGTTTGCTGGGGGCATATGGTGGTGGCGGTGCTGGTGGTTTGACAGACGGTGGTTTGACAGGCCATAGTGGGGCAGTGGGCTGCTGTTCTTGCTCTTTTATTTTTTCCTTTACACTCTTCCCTGGCTTCTGCCCTCTTTTGCCCTTCTTGTCTAAACCATCCTAACACCTCCCTTTCCCTAGCTCTTCTGCCTTCCCTTTGATCGCTCTTATCTTTGGCCTTGTGGTGTTTTATATTTTCCTCCACTTCATCGCAGCATGCTACTACTGAAAGTGCCCTTTATTGGCCACTGGAGTCTTCCTGATGTCCGCTCATGCCACTCGGTCATGAACTGTTGGATCTGTTTTTTATGATCCAGATTTTGTTTGATTATCACCTCCATTGGTGTCGACACCCTTTGTTACTTTTGCCCCCATGTATCCCTGTTGCGCGCTGCTTGCCAGTGATCTAGGAATTTCTGGCTCTTCGTCTAACTCTTTTGTTCTTATTAATACAAGTATTTTACCAGCAGTAATGCCAGGCTTATATTTTCTTCCTTTAATATGACCAAATTCTAGTTTCTCTGTCCCGTCTCCTTGTGGAGTTTTAGTAATATATTCAAATTTACCAGTTTCCCACTTAACTCTTCTGGGGACTACGGAAATACACAGCCGTGGATTCACCGCTACTCGGCTTCGTCCTTGTAACCCGAACCCTCTGGTACTCCAAAAGCTGGATTTAAAGGGAGCGTTGCTACCGCACCAGGATCTCCGCACAACGGCTCCAACAATCTAGTCAAATTTGTTACAGTCCAATACCCATGTATTGCCCTTCTCCACGGTACGTCAGGAAATTCTTCCTGTATTTGCTCTAGGTTTACAAATTTTGTTATCTGCCAAAGTTTCAGATTGATTAATTGTTCGTCTTGCCACTGCTCCACACCTTCCTCATCAATATAGGTTCGCTCCAACCAAAAATGTGTCCTTATTCCTTTTGTGTCAGCAGCTCCTATATTATCAAAATGTTCTAACGAAAATATTTCATCTTCGCTACTATCTCCCTCATCCATTAATATTTACCAACTTATATATATAAAATACATACATTATATTATGATACTATTCTATTCAATCTCTCCTCTACTCCTCTTGGCACACTGTTCAACAGCCTGTACAGTACTCCTGGGTACATGCAGAGAGAGTTACGACTTTTATCTCACTTCAAGCCGCAACCTATTTGATCCCTCCTCTACTCCCTCTCAACATGCCCCCACCAGTCCGCACAGCACTTCTGCTCACAGGCAAGAAGCAAAGACCGTTATCTCATTCCGACAGCCGTAACTCATTCAATCTCATATAATTACTTCTTTAGGTTACAATAAGTACACTTGTTATTTACACATCTATTCTAATTGTTTATATAATAAAAAAGAAAAAGCAATATTTACATGCACTATAGTTCTTTCTCTTGGCCAAGTGTTGCAATTACATTTAGCAACAGTTGCAATTACATTTAGCAACTTGCGCGCCTCGCAGTCCCTAAGAGGCCCCTAGCAACTGTTTGCATACAAAACTCCTTCTCCTAGCGACTTTGTACACAAACCGACCCCCTGTTGCAGTCCCCGTCGGTCCCAGCGATGGTGTACACTCAAATAAACCCCTGCCTATTCAGACCTTCCCTTTCCGGGAGAGCCTCAGTACTCCGCTGAAACCCTACTGAAATGAGAAGCGGTATCCGCAGTGTTGTGCTAGCAATTGTGCAAAACAACTTTTATCTATTCAGTCCCCCCCTTCTCGGGAGTCCCCCAGCACCCAGCTGAAACACTACTGAGACGGAGGGCGGTATCCACAAAAGTTGGGCAAATCCTAATATAACCTATACACAAATTGTCCGGTTCTCACACTTACAACAAATTCACAGATTTTAACAACCTTACAAACGTCACACCGATACACAACAATCTTTATACACCGTCCATCTTCACTTTTAGCAGCAAACAATACTATCCTCATTCTGTGTGTAATTATTTCTGAATTATGGCCTAGCCTGAGCGTGTGCAGCCATCCAAATCATACCCCCGCTGAACACTAGGCAGACAATTATCCAGCATGCTATACACACATTCAATAGCCATTCATCCATTCTTTCTCCATCATTCATTCTTTCCGCACCATGGTGTTTTACATGCACACTAAACATACAGTTGCATCAAACTCTGTACCGCCAGCGACTCAGTTTTAGTTAATATTATTTTGGTGAACCTGCTGGGTTTTATACTTATGTTACACAAATGTTCCTTATTTTCTTTAAATCATTCTTTAACTAAGTTCTTTAGAGGAGAGACATTCTGATTTTTTCCCACCTGGGCGGAGTCCTGCCCTCAGACACAATCAAAATTTGCAGAATTTAGAAAAGGTTTCTGCTTACCTTTAATTTTGTGTACACTGACGTGTGTCTGAGATGCAGGCTTTCCTCCCAGGCTGGAGTTCTCAGAGTCTTGTCTCTCCTGGCTGGCTCGCCAATTGATGTCGGGGGGAGGAAGAGTCCCGGTCAGGGCCAGTGATAAGGACTGGACCTCCTCGCCAACACTTAATCTTCATAATTCAGTAGTTACTGGAGTCTCACAACAGGTTCAAAGAATTCACTGGAGATGATCAGAGTTCGACGCATAGAGTTTTATTCTTCAACAGAAACAAAACCCGGGTTGGCTCCGGAACCAGACCGAAGTACAACTGTCTGTGCATGATCTTATATATCCTAAAAACTGGGAGGAGAATGGGAGGAGAATGGGTGGAGAATACTGATTCTACGCCCTTTTCTCATTAATTTCAGCTTTGTCAGCAAGAAAGTTTTCTTTGTATCAAAAAAGTAATGGTGTCCCATCGCGGCCGAAATACCCATGAAATCCATGGCGCTGGAGATATTCTCATTCACCATTATACATGGCCACCTGGGCCTCTCTTGTCTGCGCCTGCTCCGCCTGGTTTTTTAAGGCCTCTGCAGCCTGACCTTGGACACCCTTATTGCAAAAGGGCCTCAGACTGTGTTTTTTTAACTTTATGATTACTGTAGGGAAACTGTTAGACTATGTTTTTGAAGCTTTATTGAAACTTTATGATTACTTTATGATTACTTTATGATCTTTTAGGTTACATGCTTAATCAAACATATTCTATATTTATGTAGATTTATCATAACACACACACACTCTGGATTATATTGCTTATTACAAAGCATCTCATCGCTTAATACAAAGCACATTATTTACAACACAAGTTAAGCTGTCATAATACCAATATTTTAATGAATAAAACCTAAAGTGGCAAATGTAATTCAGTTTAGGAAAAGATCCTCTGCAAGCAGGAATTCCTTTGCCATCTCAGTAGTGTGTCTACTATTTTCATACATACATTGAAACTAATGACAAAAGGTAAAAGAGTCTGGCCAGGCTGGGACAAGAATTCAGCAACAGAGACTTTGAAAGCATTCACCAGTGAATACATTACAGTGAATCAATACAATCTCTCTGCATTCCTATTGAATCTTACAAACGACGCACACCACTGAACATGGCAAAAGTGTCGCCATTTTATCAATGAATCCCATCAATATTGTACTATTCTACTCTACCAATATCTCCTGATACACAGCCTTAGTCACAGACGGTGCAGCAAACCAAAATCATATTAAATTTCAATATACTGTACCTAAAACTATATAATAGCAAATCATTCACTTTACCTTTATAAACAAAATAATTTGACTCATGCCCTTAATGTCAAACAATGTCATATGTTATTCACATGGGGTCAAGAGGGCCCCTATAGGCTGGCCTTATGTACACTCAACATTACATATAACATATAACCCATTACATATAACCCATTCTTATAACATGGATGTACTACTGTACTCCCTGTACACACATGACTGTGTGGCCAGGTTCAGCTCCAACTCCATCATCAAGTTTGCAGATGACACAGTGGTGGTGGGCCTGATCTCCGTCAAAGATGAGAAGGCCTACCTGGAGGAAGTCGCTGACCTGTCACTCTGGTGCCAGGACAACAGCCTCCTCTTGAATGTCACCAAAACTAAGGAGCTGATTGTGGACTTTAGGAGGGCACAACAACAGAGGACGTACACACCACTGTGGATTAATGGGATGACTGTGGAGAGGGTGAGCAGGTATAAATACCTGGGAGTCCACATCACAGAGGATCTGACATGGTCAATACATTCAGACACTCTGGTGAGAAAGGCAAGGCAGCGCCTTTACCACCTAAGGCAGCTGAAGAAATTCAGAGTCTCCCTGAGGATCCTCCAGTCCTTCTGCTCTGGAGCTGTAGAGAGCATCCTGACAGGAAGCATCTGGTTTGGCAACAGCTCCGCTCAGGATAGGAGTTCTCTGCAGAGAGTTGAACGCACTGAACGCACTATTGGAACTACACTCCCCACCCTGCAGGACTTATACACCAGGAGGTGCAGAACCAGAGCCTGTAGGATCATGAAGGATCCTCACCACCCTAACAACGGACTGTTTCAGCTGCAGGCAAGTCAGGCAAGTGCCTCCGCAGTCACGCAGCCAAAACCCCCAGGCCATCAGGACTGTGAACTCTGATCTCACCAGGGCCCCCACCAAGTTTCACACACTGCCCCTCTTATGCGCACACACACATACACACACATATAGACATACATTTAGTGACTACACATATTTATATATTTTTCACATATTTTTCATTTGTATTCTTAATATATTGTAAATAGGGTTGCTTCTTTTTACTTTTTACTGTAAATATTGTTGATTCTTTATATTGTATATACTGTTGTTGTTTTTTGCACAATCCTGTAAGCATTGCCACTTTCATTTCACTATACATCCTGTATGTGTATGTGACAAATAAAGTTCTTGAATCTTGAATCTTGGACATTTTGAACTGTTTGCCCTGCACTTGCCATTAACCATTGAGCTGGCACTGGGCTGTCCTCAAGGAGTATGCTGATGTTCTACTACGTCTTGCTATAGCCACTGACCTTCTCTAGGGGGAGAAGAAGTGCTACCTGGGGTCCCTTATTCCAACTCCCCTCAGCTTAAAGTCCAAACTCTGAGAAGTTACCTCATGTGAAGTACACAGTGCACATCATCACCGCAGCCATTGAGGCTGTAGATGAACGGTTTGGAGATGTAATCGGAAGCCATGAGGGAAAGGCGACAACAACCACTCTGACAAAGTTCTGCTTGAATTGGCTCATCTCCCGAATCCGATGGATCTGATGAGAACTTCTTCATTTTTTCATGACCCCACTAAGAGGGATGCCAGTACAGCAGAGGAGGAAATGAGGAGGGTTCTTGAAGGACAGAAGCTTGGAATCCTTACAGGCATTTCCTATTGTTAGTCAACTTTTCCTTAAGTACAACATTACGCTGCTTTCTAGTGCCCCAGTTGAACAGTTGTTTAGCCACGGGGGCACCATCTGTGCAACAGAATGTCGGACCAACACCTGGAGCATGTCCTTCTTCTTCTTCTGGCAATTGTGCCCAAAGTGGTACTATGATTAGCTTTGTTCGTAACACTGTCTTGGCCAACTTTGATTTTCAAAGCAAAACAATGGTTATGCAGATAGTCTTGTGGCCAAAGGAAACTCCAGTCAGAATAAATTGATTAGTAGGTCCACAGTGAGTACACTATAGAGCATTAGCCTGTATGCTGTAGTTATGTGCATACTTTTGTGCCATTCTCCTCTGACTATTCTTTGTCAGAGCTAATTTGTGTTTCATTGTTTCAACATTTCAGCAAGCATATCATTGTGAGGCTGGAAACAGATTAGTTTTATTTCCTGCATTCAACAAAATATGAAAAAGTCTTTGCCTAGCCAGAGATTGATTTGTTGTTTCCTGCATCCTGTTGGCAGTAAAAAGTGTATATTTGCCTGTTATGTTGGTCTAATTTATTAAAAAACACAAATAACTGCAAGGCCAGAGATATATTTGTTGTAGTTTCCACAAAATGTTAGAAGGAAAAAGGCTGTCTAGGTTGTTTTTGCGATAGGAATTACTCTGTGCACTCATTTTTAGAGCATTTAAAAGGTAATCAGGTTTGGTTACTGAGCTGCAGTAGTCGAAATGATTACGCTACTAATTACAATTTTGAGTGGGTAATCTGTAATCTGTCACGGATTACATTTCAATAGTAACCTTCCCAACATTGACACTATATATGGTCATGTAATAGTTAATTTCTTTCTTGCCTGCTATGCACACACACTCCCCCCATGTTGCGTAATTCCATCAGTTATTCATAGTAGGGCCATGTGGGGCTTCTCGTTTGCAGCCTAGTATCATATATGGACTGGTTAAATATTGTTCATTTGACATCACAGCTGAGCTAGCAAGTCACCTCTGTGGACATAAAAAAAAATTTGTCTTGCAAAAAATTGTTCCAATTGAGTAAGCATTTGCCTGGCTGAAAATGTGGCTCTAAGTCTGCGCTGGCGACTAGCTTCGCCCATGGTAGCATCATCATATTTCGACTGACCAACACTGGAAATGTCAGCACTGGTGGTTCTATACACATGATCCTCTTCTTTTTTCTACTTGATTTCTCTCCACTCCACCATTTTTCTTCTGACTGTCCATTTTGACTCACCTGTTGGATTCGCACTTCAGCAACACTTTGAAGAGCAAGCTAAATGAACCGGTCGCATTATGCTGCACAATGATCGATGACAAGCAAGGGCACAACCAAAATTGTGTCAGCTCTCCTGAAAGCTGCTCTCAGCTCCCTTGGCCACTCGGGTTTCTTTACGCTGTACTTTGATCACAGGCCACAGCTGCAGTGCAAATCAATGACCAGGCAGACAGGTCATCGGGAGTTGTCCCGAATCTCCGGATCTCCCAATCCGGGTTTGGAGACTGTCAGGAATTTGGGTCGTTGCTGCTCTGCCTTCTGATATCATATTGATTATTCATAATCATTCTCTCCAGGGTTTCACTTGGTTTTTGAAGGCAAATCTGTTTAGAGTGTGTGTGAGAGAGAGAGAGAGTGTCTGATGGAGTGAGCGCTGTTGATTGTGGCGATTTGTAAATAGGACACATCCTCATTTAACTTGGTCTTAATGAATAATGAAGAGGTAGTCGCTGGCTTGGCTTTCTCTGGTCAATTGCAAGTTTGCTCAGGAGATCGGCTTTTTAGTCGCGGCATTACAAAGCAAAGCAAACCATGAAGGAATGCAAGTGTGCATACTTGCAATATTTGCAATATTGTGTGTGTGCACATGTCTGACCTACATTGAGGATGACTATAGCAAAAACGTGGGTAGTATTTGAGGGAAAACAAAAAAAGAAGAGAGCTATGGGAATATGGATGGTGTCTGATGCAAAAAGATGAAGTACTATTGTTCTTTATACGGAGGGACGGGGGTGGGGGGGGCGCTTGTTTCTCGGCTTGTTCCTCATCCATTTGTGTTTCTATTTTTAGGAGCTATGAAGTTTAGGTGCACATTCCGCTTCACTTCTTCTATTTTAATAATTGGTATACATATTTCACAGGTTTGAGCTTCCTCTTGCTGAGGGGATACAGTCTAACACAATCCCATTAGGAATGGCTGGCAGCTCGCACAAAAAGTAATAAAGCTGACAACATAATAACCACAACAATCGAATCTCTCCCTCCGCTTATTGAAATATAGAGTGTACAGCTTTAACGCTGGGGGGCAAACGATCAAATTGAAATGTAATCGCATAACCACTGTGGAAGGATATTGTGTGAGCAAAAACTCAGATCACTTTACTATTAGTTGAAACAACTGGCGTTCTAGTGAAATTTGAAGTTGGCTCATAGCATCCTAGGGGCTGGTTTCCCAGAATGTGAAAAGCCAGATGTACAAAAGCACTTGAGACACCTAAATTACATGGGCGTGAAAATAGTAAGGTTACATCAAAAAATGGTTTGCCAATACATCATGTCAAAATTGCCCTTTTTATTAAATATTTTGATATTGGCCGGTAGGTGTCTTCACTCTAATTTAATATCAGACGTCTGACTAGAGAAATCATTCCAGTGTTGTGTGTGATGACTTTACTCAACAGAGGCCCCCGTTTAAAATTTTGACTAATATGGCTTTCAGTGAGTTTTAGTGTCCTGTGATGGTCTAAATATGGGTAGCACAAATATCTGTATTCAAAAACCCTTATTGGTCAAACTCCACTTTCCACTTTATTCAAACTGCTAGTGCCTTTTTATGTGCCATATAATACCCCCGGTGGAACATTTTGATCATGCCTGGAAGCGCTTGTCCAGTGGACTTACTGAGACTCTTGATGTAGTGCAAATAAACAGAGGACAAGTAGTTCAAGGCCTGTCTCTTTTTGGTAATATTTGCAACCAGATATATTTGATTGTGGCACAGCTGTTTGCAGCTATAATTTAGTCTGCTTACGAGTCAACATACTACATCGAATGCCATTGAATTAAGGTGACCAGATTTCTGAAATGAAAACCGGGAACATTTCCAGTTCGGCGGTCAATATATCATTAAAATATGCAATGTTATTATCTATGAAATAAAAAAGGGGGACAATTCCGGTTTCATGTATTTTGACCACTGTTGTACTGTCAGACATCCCAAGTTGACAGAACTGATTTCAGGGAGATTTGGGCAAGGTTTCAGGGAGACGCGCCGGACTCGCGCTGCAATCACAATTATGAGAGAACTACTCCAATATTCTTATCATTACCTCAATTACTCCTGATTAGGGGATCATAAGACACAAATCACTTATTCATTCTCTGTGTGACTGATGAAATCTCTCTGTTCCTGATGTTTGATCCTGATGACACTACAAAAATAAGAATTACTTATAACTAATATATTATATGCCTACCATCCATGTTAGCAGCCATTTTGTTGTCAGTGCACTTTAATTTTATAATCCATAACGGCTATTGTTTCCCCTTTATGCCCATTAACTTAAAAGAACCTTGACTGAACTTTAAACCAACCAGGCCTAATACTCACGGCTTTCTGGTCTCTCACTTAGCCTACTGTGTCTTTAGTGCATCACCCTCTTCTTTTCACCATCTTCCACCGTCAATACTGCAATCACAAGAAAACTACACCACTATTCTAATCGTTAATTTTATAACGAGTAGATTATTATTTCCCCTTATGTCTATTAACTTAACTGAAGCTTGACTGAACTCTAAACCAACCTGCCTTAGTAACGCGGTCCCGCGTACTATCCCGTCCAGTATCAAAGAATTGACCGATGTCCTAAGTGCTCTCCCTACGTTTAGCCTCCCTAACGTGCTGTTGTCCCTGCATAAAGAACAACACAGCAGCCTATAGCCTGGTGATCTAATCATATCACACATACCCAGGGGTTAAAGTGGGATTTGGCAGGTGGGGGAACCCTAAGATCCAGTGTAGCGGTGCAGCGGGGAAAAATGACTCACCTCATAATAATTATTGTTTATTTATTTAAGACATTTGATGAATCAGATAACTTCAACAACACATAGTGTACACAGTGTGTCCCACAGAATTAGATTCTATTTGTGGTGGTAGCTGACCGGTTGGGGGGGCACCCACACTTTCTTAAATTAATTATTAAATAATACTATATATAAGGTGCTCCACTGTAAATATTTAATTGCCAAGTACTTTGTGACAAATAACAATATTTACCGCCTTATACTCGTTTGTTACTTTCAGTAACAGTTCCACCTCGTCGTCCGTCCAAACAAAGACATCTCTGCTCTTACTTTTCACCATTGCTGTTCTGCATAACGATATTTTCTGCAACTAAACAGAGCAGACAATCTGCTTCCTGTTTACACCGGCACGCGCATGCCCAGTGTAGGTGAATGGTAACGTGATATGCGTTTTTATGGACGGAGATCATTTCTGAAACGGTGCTATAACGCTTGTTTGGACCGAGATCGTTTTAGTTTAAAAAAACAAAACGAAAACGTATTATTGTGGATGTAGCCTCAGAGAGGAGGCTACACAGAGAGGAGGGGCAGCTGGAAGGAACGCCAGGCTGCAGCACACGAAAATGAACTCGCTTGACATTATTATGTATGAAACTGCCAATCAGATTTATCTACTTATTAATCAAAGGTGCCGGAACGCCGTTCCGGATCGTTCCGGCCCACTTTAACCCCTGCACATACCCACTGACATGTAGATTTACAAACAAAAACGTTTTAGATAAATTAAATTGACATCGGCTAATTTAAGCCTCCCTCTGTACTAACGGGCTGCTTTGCAATGTGTATCGCTACCTAGGCTAGCTTAAACTGAGCTTACCTCAACATATCTTTTGCAGTCATTTAAACCTCCGCCCGCGACTGAAAAGCTAGAATTGCACACAGTGCAGTGTGCCATAGTCGTCTTATTTTTTACTGCCTTAAGACATGGATATGTTCATGAGTGGTCTGATGATAACTGTGTAGAGTATTTTCTTTTTTTGGCTCCGTGTTGTTCCATTTGGCTAGCTAAATCCCGAAATCACATCACCGAACATCACATTCCGCGCACTGTTGTTGTGCCGAAGTGCGTAACTCGTGCGTTGTTTTTTTTTGGTCGGGAGATTAACTCCTTTCCGGGAGTCAGGGAGATTGGGCTCATTTGGAGTAGGGACGTTCCGGGAGACTATGGTGCAGGCCGACTTTGTAAAAATTGGGTACTACCGGTAGGCTCTGCTGCCCCGTCTTTCTTGCCACGTAAAATATTATTTCACTTTACCGTCTGTTTTTAACGCACAGTTAAAAACGGGGACATCTCCGGGGACAGCTCCAGCCAGGGACAGGCCACCAAAAACGGGGACTGTCCCCGGAAAACGGGGACGTCTGGTCACCCTACCCTTAGCACTGAAGCACTTCCTATCCTAGAAGGAATAGTGCTCATCAGGGCACCATCTACCCAGTTACAGTATGAGAACAGGTGAAAACAGGCCAGAACAAAGACCCAGTGCATTGTTCTTTGCTTACAATTATTAGGCTTCTACAGTCCCTCCTGAACAATGGCTGACCAGCCTCTATCCTTAAGTAGTTTGTATGTGGCTGCCATTTCATTTTGGTATGTCAGGGTCTGCAATGACATTGGAGGGAGCCACCAGTTGGTGTCCCTCTTCCTAAGGGGAGCTTAGAGGTTACATCCTCCAAATACCCTGCAGGTCCCGACATGGAACTTGCCTGGTTTGGGATTCTCTGTGTTTGCACCCATTCCAGCCTTTAGCTTAGGCAGACCTGATGTAGCTGTCAGCTACAACTGCCTTTCTCCTCACCACCAGCAAAGCGTGTGAGCGAGCTCCATGCCTTATTAATCAGTGATTTGGGTTTGGGTGTCACACTGTGGCCAAATACAGCACAGTTGGACTCCCCACCAGGGGAGATGAACTGTGCTGGGATGGGATGAAAGGGCAAAACTAATATGTCCAGTGAAAGCTGTAGTTGATATATTACTTCTTCACTAGACGTTTCTGTTGGATCTCTGCTCCAATTAGCTAGCTTAGTTGACTCTAATGTGAAAATGTGGCTTGATTTGTGTCAATTACAATCTTCCATGAACTAAGCCAGAGACTGTTGATATTGTACTTTAATGCCCCTTTAACTTCTCCATTCTGATTTTGCGGTTTAAGTCAAAACTCCAAGTTCTGTGATCAGTTTGGTCATGATATTGCAACAGAAACGCCACCAGTATAGTCTGATTAGACTGACAAATGAACACTCTCTCTCTCTCCCTCTCTCTCTCTCTACTGCTCTATCTCTCACTCTCTGCCAAGCCTAATGAACAGCACACTCACCAGACTCAGTGTGACAGCCCCATGGCGAGAGGCAAGGATAACTGGGAGAGTGAGCTGGGTGTTAGAAATGGGGAGAAGTGTGTGTGTGTGTGTGTGCGCGCGCGTGTGAGTCATGTGGCTTGGATGGCTGGGTGTTAGATGCAGGCCAGCAGCAACAACATAACAGTAGGAATTAATGACTACGATGCTCTCTTTCCCTTTCTGTCCACTACAATCAATGATCCTGATTATCATTGAAAGATTATGAATGCTATCAATTAAACTATCAAAGTCAGTTCCCATGGTGAAAAGGTGTAGGCTAGCTTAAAACAGCTGGAACTACGCTTGCTTCGGTTTGAAAGGTTAAACAGTAGTAGTAGCAATACTAGTAGCAGTAGGGGTATTAGTAGCAGTCATAGTATAAGTAATTTTAGTAGCAGTAGTTGTAGTAGTAGTAGTAGTAGTAACAGTAGTAGTAGGAGTGATAGTAACAGTAGTAGTAGTAACCAAAGATGGGCAGTATTTCAATGAAATGTATTTGACATACATATTTAATTACTTTAGGGTATTTTGTAATTTGTATTAAAAAGTCATTTGCATCAAGATACTTTTGGGAGCAGTATTTTTGTATTTCAAAATATTCCAATTGCTTTTTAGAAAACAATTGTTTTATCAATGAAAATAAGCACTTTCCAATTCAGATTTACTTCTTCATATACACGTGGATGGATACGTCATCAAGCCAAGTCACTGATAATCTCATCTGTCACATCTGACCTCCGCTGATGGATGCAGCATGCTCACACGCTAAATACCGCACGCTAACGCTAAAGCTAAAGCCAAAGCCAACTGGGCAATGTTCAATATGGATGAGAGAAAAGTGACAGAAAGTGACAATTATTTTTAGTTAATACTATACAGGGTAAAATCTCATAATACAGCGTTAAATATAATAATACATACTCAATTGAATAAATTCAGCTATGAAAGGGTACTTGACTGTCATTTTCACTGTGTGGTAGTACCAGAAGCAGTAGTAGTATTCATAGCAGTTATAGTAATAGTAGTAGCAGTGTTTGTAGTAGAATTAACAGTATTAGAAGTAGTAGCAGTAGCAGCAGTAGCAAGGTAGTACTCTCTAAGCATTTTGTTAATATTGGTTTATCTCTAAGAAGATTAGTCAGACTGATGGCTTTCCCTAAGATTATATGATTATATCATGGGTATCTTTCATCACTGTCCTTTCTAGATGCAGCATGGTAACATAAAACAATCAACGATGATGATTGTGAGAGAAATGATTCACTGCATGTATTACCTAATGTACCATGTTTGACATACTGTGGTTTACCATGGCAAAACAAATTGGGACGAATTCAGATTTAAACAAAGACATCGTCACATTTCTCTTGTGAATAAAAACAACAGATAAATTCTTAGTTTCCTTTCAATAACATGTAATAATGATAATCGCTTTATTGATATACCACCTAAAAAGACTAAGAACTAATTTGTGCCACATTCCATCAGACTCCTGAATAGACAGGAAGACTGGAGGATTAGTGGGTGGGGGTGGGGAAGGGGGGGCATCTTATCAATTATGCATTTTATCAATTGGACTATGCAATGTGTTGTGATTTGGTATCTGTCATGATTGTAGTTGAATTTGTTTGTCTTTATATATTTCTTATGTTTCGATGTATTTTGACAAATTACACACAAACATTTTGTGTTATTTGTTAAATCACATTGTGTTTATCTATTTGTATGACTTAGATGAAGATCAGACCATATTTTAGGAGACATTTATAGAGGAATGCAGGTAATTCAAAAGGGTTCACAAACATTTTCTCGCAACTGTAGGTGTGTATGTGAGTGTTTTCTAAAGACCATGTGGACTCAAAAGTCTTTTTTCAGGGCTTATTTATTACATAACTGCCATTATTGTCTCTGGAATATTATATGAGCCTCAGTAAAATAGAGAGATTATGAAGCATTATGATTATGCATGCATTAGAGTGCATGTTAACAGGGTACAGTAACAGGGAAAGGTGAATAACATCACTAATATTTAATGGAGATACAATTGCGCTGCCATAACAAAATGTCTGAATCGAAGCACCAGAATCACCAATTACAATCAGCAGTTAAGGAAAAATAAAAGACTGAGGCCAATTCATGAAAGCTTTACATTTGTTGTTCTAAACACCCAATGTCCGGCAGGTCTTTCCTGAATAAAAATCTTCTGGTGTGCGATTTATGTTTCTAGTTTGTTTAGAATATCAAGAAGAAGAACTGGGTAGTTAGCATGAGCAACGATAGCCACCGTGGCTAAACAGACAAAGGAAAGAGCGCCACCTACAGAAACTCAAAACGCCATCAACAGAAAATCCAAGGAGAAAAGACGTCACAGTACTGGACACACTGTTTGATTGACAGGTGATCTCTGGGAAGTGCAGTGCAGAAACACCACAGCAATGGCTTTCTCTGCTATTGAGGGAACTGTCAGTGAAGTTCCTCTAGGTAAAACATTAAAGAGAGAAAGGTGAAGAGGAAGAGGGCGCTAGAGATACAGGTTGGATTGCTGTGAAGGGAAAATATTTTTCAAGTAAAGCCGCCAATAACTAATATTTTGATCTGATATTCAATATATTTAAATTTGACAATTTTTGGATATGATAACGAATATCACACAAATCAAATTGATTATTTGCATTGTTGGGCATATCAATTCAGTAACCAGAGCAACCAACTGTACTTCCATTTATGCTGAGCTAACATTAGCTAGCATCGATGGCTCACTGCCTGCCTACTGGGAATAATAGGACTTCATATAAAGAAAATTAAATTTGATTTAAACGTGAGATACAGCTATCCAAACCAAAAACTCAAAATGCCAAAGTACAAACAAACCTATCAATGGCAAAATCGATGGAGTATGTTTACTCTAAAGCACCTATAGCTTCTCATATTAAACTCGAAATTGCCAACTGAAGCTAACGTACCATGACGCTATCTTTCTAGCAAGCACTCACTCTAAAGACAACGTTAACTACAAATTCTCTAGCAATCATAGCAGTCATAAAAATCGTCAGCTTTTATTTATACTAAGCTTGCAGTCACCAACTGAAGCTAACGTTAGCCATAATAGCTATGAACTGGACCTACAGCCCAGCACAATATAACCAGGAACTCAAGGATTACCACTTTAAGTCACATGTCAAGTCACTGCAAGTGACACTTACCAAGCTTTGAATAATGCATGCATGGTACAGTCTTCTGCACTTTGCCAAAGTAACAGGATGGATGCACAGAGTGTATCTAGATGTAGGTTTAATCTATGGCATTCTCTATGGGCTGGCAGGGGAGTGGAGGGATGACAGGAGTGGCACATGGCCTTTGAATACATCCCCCCCACACACACAGGTGATAGTATGCATGTGCATGATTCCTTGGCATTCTCTGCTATCGAGGGAACTGTCAGTGAAGTTCCTCTAGGTAAAACATTAAAGAGAGAAAGGTGAAGAGGAAGAGGGCGCTAGAGATTCAGGTTGGATCGCTGTGGGTTTTTGGGGAAAATCCTTTTTTTTTTCAAGTGAAGCCCCAATAACTAATATTTTGAGCTGATATTAAATATATTTAAATTGGACCATTTTGGATATGATGCAGTTTGATCGATTACATATTTATTGTAAAACTGATGAATACTATGCTGGTTGTGTCACGGTTGAGCAGTGACCTATAGCTCCACCCTATGTGGTATTGCACTTCTCTCAGTACCCCATCCCACACAGTCTGTACAATCGTTGTTAAATGACAATAGTTTTCTTGCTCCAGGACACCAAATGTTGCGACTGTCAGTTTCAGTCAGTGTCGTGGATCTAATTGCAAATATTCAGGAATCACTTTATTCTGGCAGATAGTACCGAGCACAGGTGTGTTGCATGAGGCATGACTACTGCAGTGGAGCTCCGAAGGTGGCTTCCCCTGCTGACTGAAAGCGGGGGTGCCCTGCTGACAGCCGTAACATTTGGTGTCCTGGAGCAAGAAAACTATTGTCATTTAACAGCGATTGTACAGGCTCCCTTGCATTCTCAGCCATTCCGCTCCACTAGAGTATAAAAAAAACCCGCATCTGTCACGTTGGTGTTGAAAAGAAGGCTAGATCAATGCCTGATCGATACACAATGTTCAAAGTAGCCAATGAATTCATAATATAAATATATAAAATTTCCCTTGAACTTTCAGTCATTATCTTTACTTGTCAAAAGATAATTTAACTTTCAGATCGGTCACAGTGGTGCTGAAAACAAAACAAACAAAAAAAGGGAAAGGTGGGGATGTGCTCTCTCCACAAAAGAAAAAAACTGTACACTGCTTGGCCTGGGGAACCACGGCAAGGCACACCCTTGGTGCCTCGGCAGCCGATAGGTGGTACACCTCCCAGGGCAAGATGGCAGGGAAAACCTGTGGAGCACGGTGGCTTTCAATATCAGCAAACAGAGGAGAACAAAGGCAATACAACCAGGAACACCTTAAGACAGTTTTGAGAGCCTCTCTGTCTCCATCTCTCCATCTCTCTCCAAATTATTCTAATGTGACATTTTGATTGCATTCCACACAAGTATAGGAGTCCAACCCCATGGGGAAAATTATTTCACTACACCAGCAGTAGGCAAGGTGTCTGACATATGATGAATGAATGAAAAAAATGAACAAGCAAATGACCGAACAACCCACCAAACCAGAAGTTCTGTTGTCGCTGAGGTGAGTCACCATGTATGAACTGTGTGTGTGTATGTATGTATGTTCCAAGGTTTTGAGCCCTGCAGATAATGGACTTTACACCTCTGATGTGTTTAACCACATCCTTAGTGAACAAGCCACACACTAGCCCACAATGTCAAAGCAGACACTGAGTAGCTATGACACATGTAACTCTATGCACCCCATTGTTCTCCAACCTCATCTAGATAGTTATGTAATCTCTCTCCATTTACTGTACAGTACATCTCTACAGCCTCAACTGCTATTGAACGCGAGTGTTCAGTTCAGTACCTTGCAGTTTTTTTCGGTTTAGTTTGTTACCCAGTGACACAGGGTTTTATTCTGAAAATCAATGCAAGCTGTTGCTATGGTCTTCTCCAGCTGGTTCTCAAGGACTCACAACCAATTGAATTCATCAATTTGCATGAAAATAAAAAAAACGTAAATTGGTAAGCATTTCTATAATTTTATATCATATGGTGGAGCAATGTATGCATGCATACGCAAATGTTCAGAAGACGTACACATACATCTACTTTAAAAATGATTCCTACTCGTATTTAAATGACTGAAACAAGTGGCTTTTTAAATATTACAACAGTTGAGCATGAAACATTTTCCTTTTTTTGAAAGGTATGGAAATTAAGGAGTCCTTCAGCTCAATTTTCTATTATCAGCTTAATTTTCTATTATCTGTAGCCCAGTTTCCACCCTACTGGTTTCTCTATGAGGTCTCCGCTAACAAACCATTCACTCAGAGGCTGCTATGGACAATATCATATGATTATGATGAATCCCATATAAATGGCAATGACTATTTGTTATAAATGCAGGCATTGTTGACCATATTGATCTAGTAATCAGTCATACCTTTATCATCAGTGGCTCAGTGGCTACTTACTGGTAATAATAACAGGGGTTCATATAAAGAACTGTAGTTTTTGAAGTGCAATTCAGTGGGCAAAGTGATAGCAAGCCCAAGGGAACGACATGTGAGGCAGCAGCCAGTTTGCCCATAATGCATTGAAACAGGATGTAGGGAATCATCCTGCCCTAGGGGAGGAAGGGTGAGGATATTGTGCACATGCTGCACTGATGGGCAGGTTCTTAATTTGACAGAATCTAGGGGCCACAACAATGAAGATGATGCTCTGAGAGGGCTCAGGTTAAAAACACTTCCAAGTTGTAACAATGAGATGTTATCCCGTTCTTCCACTTCTTCCAATATGACATGAGCACCGAATTAGTTCAGAGTTCTAAATACATTTTAAATTTAAATTACAAAATTCTGAGGATCTCACTTTAAAATCAGATTTTCTTTTCAGATTGGAACTGGACGGCTGCAGAGGTGGGGCAAGGTCAAATGAAAGTTGTTCTTCCGATAATAATAAATCATAGCACCCACCATGCTGTAAATGTACTTGAAAGGATTAAAATGAGGCAACATAAAAGCAGGGTTATTATTTTCCACGTACTGAATTACAATATGCTTTGCACAAAATCAAATGGTTTACATGAAAGTATGAGAACAAGAAACCACAGAGAGAACATTAAAGATAAAAAGTATTAAAAAGTGAAAGCAAAAGGCTTAAATTCGCACCATAAAGTCTCTAAAGTCTCTCCCTTGTTCAATAAAAGATGAGAGAGAGAAAAACAGTTCCTCCTTCAGGGTTTTTGTGGCTCAGCACATTCTCTCTCTTTCACTTTCTCACACTCACACACACACACTTAAATTCACCTCGTCACTGCTATGCTTGAATCAGAGAATTTTCCAGACCGCAGATCCTCTATTCTGTAATCTGCTGCTGCTGCTGAATGACCACTGTTCCCTATGAACTGTGCTCCATCCTTACTATGTAATCTGACCATAATCTGGCTCCGCTGCTGTTCTGCAGGGATGGGATGAGAGGCGGAGAGGATGAGGAGGAGAAACAGGAGGTAAAGGAAAGTGGAAAGAGATAGAGGGATGGGAGGAAGGATATGAGGGAGGAGGTGAGCAGAGGGTAGGATATCATAGACAGCAGTAGCGATTTTAGGGGTTAGGGCGGGGGCAAGGGGGTGGCCAGGACTTCTATGGGGAGTGCAAGGACCATCAGCGCAACAAAGAGGTTAAAAAAAAACATAATGCAGTTAGAATTTATATTTTATGATTGTTAAAAGCAAGCATAGTCAAAACGAAATACATGCAGAGATACAAAAAGATGCACAAAGAATTAAAGTCTGCTGATGGTAATTGTTTTCCAAAGAAAAGTCATGGGACAGAAGGGAAGGGATTGGCCCACTACAACTGACCCACCTACTATCCTGCTCCTCACAATATGGATATATGGAGAACAAAGTATTACTAGAGATATAACCTATTATTTTTTATTATTTTTCTCTGCAGCTTGGGGATCATCTTTCCTTGCTTACCTTGGAATTCTGAAATTTCCAACAGCACTCGAAGGCAACACAACAGCTTCAATAAATGGCAGCATTATTCTGGTGCATGCTGTTACACTGCTGCATGTTGTTACACTGAAGTTACCAAATAAATGAATCAGTTTGTGACATTTGGCCACAATTTTTTTCAAATATAAAATAAAACTTGTGAAGACCATCCTTTGTCAACGCCACCGATTACGGCACCGCTCGAAGTGGTTGCAAAAAGACTGATGGGAGTAATATTAAGACTGACATACAATCGGATAAACTTTATTAAATGTCATGTTGCGCTGTTGGCTGTCAAAATAGAAAGAGCCGAAATCGGGAATAATATCAGAAAAAAAATGAATTTGAAAGAATTTAGGAAAGAATTTTAGGATTTAGGATATAGGACTTCATAGGAAATTCCCATGTTTGCAGTTAACATTTTAGTTCAGGTACTGTAACTAATGTAGCCCAGTTGACAATTCTGTCAATAAATAGTATATTGCTGGTCAAACTACACAATAGGGTTGATAGATGCAGTACATTGAAGCGCATTGATGTGTCAAATCACAAATGCCTAAAACGATTCCTGCTGTATAGCTTTGTGTCTCATAATGTGTTGCTGTTAATAAAGTTTAGTAACTTTAAATAGTTTGGTCAACAGACAGTATCACCAGTTTGGTGAGGACATCCTAATCAGTTCAGCTTGTCTATCTTGCATAATACTGTTTTGATTGGTTTAACGTGATTGTTCCTGCCTATCAGATTAATGATGGGCATGTGGGGCGGGCATTGGGGAGGACAGAAGCAGGTTGGAGGAGTAGCATGATATTGTCAGTTAAATAAGTGATATCCAAGCTAAGAGCCTTTTAGAACAGAACGAGTTGTTTCTACAGATACATTTAAGTAAAGTGAAGTACAGCACAGAGTTGTTCTGTTCCTTCTGGTCGGTAATTTCAAAGTGTAACCAATTAGCAATGTTTTTAGCCGCTAGCGTGTTAGCCATTACCAGGCGAGTTAAGTGTCACGTGTAGTAAAACTCCTGCTTGCTGCAAAAGCTTCGGAAGAAGATATCCATCCAGATAGCGCTCGGTGTGACGGAAGAAAGCACAGATTTCCTCTGGCCTTGCTGGAATTGCATCCCACTGTTTCATTCTCTCCATGCATAGCGCGCAGGTTCCTCCAACTTCATCCACCTCATCTGCCCGTTCTACATCCATGGCGAACTCATCCCTGGCTTTCAGCTAAGTAACAGCTACCCACTGCACAGCAACACACAGGCCTGCAACGTTTATTTTTATGTGTGTGTGTGTGTGTGTGTGTGTGTGTGTGTGTGTGTGTGTGTGGGGCCCCTCATTAGATAAGTTAATTGTACTGACATTTGTACTTTTCTGATATTTGATTGTTTACTGGCTTATTGCCTTGGAGGTCCTGATGCCCTCCAGAATTGGCCCCTCAATAAACCCAGGCAGGACGTGCATGCATTGCATGCACATGCATTTCTTGTCTACTATTCTACGTGACTGATAGTAGTTTGTTGCCAGTCTTAAAGGGTGGGGGGTGGAAATTATGATTTTATTACAAGCTCAAGTTAGTAATGAAACACAACAATCGTAATCGATATATTGTCTGTGCATTCTTATTTTATTTTTTGGCAAATTCAGTATACCATGCATACCACGCTGGGTATAATAAAGCCAGGACTTAAAATGGGGCATGTTGAGCCACTGCGGATTAAATCCTGAGCTCCTTTGTTTCACTATATTAATACATGGCAAAAAGCAATAAAATAGTCAGTGTTCAAGCCGATTTTTAAAAATGAATAATGTTAAATTTAAAATGGAACTAACCTAAATGCATTTATGTTGACCAAAAAATGTATGTGCACTAGAGGGTCACAAAAACTGCCATGCCACACGTGTCCCTGTGTTAAAAACCTCACCTGTTATCTTTGCCCTGCCACTCACCTCTTGTCTCGCCTCATTGCCACCACCTCTCTCTACCCAACCCGTTCTACTAGCTGCTACAGCGTTTGTGCTGGTTGAAAAGTAAAGAACATGGCTTAAACCTTTTATCTCAATGCGGTCCCATTCCATTGCTGTAATAACAGATACTGTTATAGCTACCCCTGAAATGAATTAATGGTGGGGTTTTAGGACTTTTCTTGTTGGGTTTAATCTACATGTTTTACATCTACCTCAAGTTTGTACTCCCTTTGTCTTTCTTCCTCCTCCTTTTTTGAGACGCTACATTTTCTTCATAGTTTGCCTCCATAGCGCTTTTCTGTGAAGTAAAGCTTCACAGTTTATGCAGTGCATGTAGTCATTTGCTTTTACGAGTGTAGTGGCTTGCTGACTTGGGATCAGTGTTCCACTCCCTGCGTTTAGAACCTCATTATTATGGGCACGGTTGCCTTTGTTTCGTATCCGATACAAATGTATCTTTCGCTTTTTGGCTTTTAAAATAAAACTAGAAGTGTTTGCCGCTGCGGCCTCATTTTTGTGTTTGCGTTGTAAATGCAGTGCCATTTTATGGCAGTGTGCAGGGCAATATATTTTTTATTGTAAACTCGGGCACCATTCACTGTATTTTTCGGCATTTTCATCACTGACACCTTGCTCCAATTTTTGTCATCAGAACACTTGTTTTCACAGTCTTCATTCTCTTCCTTGTCTGAAAAAGCACTTGACAGTCTTTCTTCTGTAAACTCTGAGATCCTTCCCTGGCTTCTTCAGTTTCATGACTGGAACTTGACTCTCCTTTTTGTCATCAGAACATCCCTCTGAACTGGTTTAACCTAAAGATGCTCTTGAGGGAATATACTCATCCTCGCTGCTTTCAATACTGCTTATTGAGGCGTCAGGGAAGTCATTTTCAAGGGATTCTCTGGTAAGCTAAAAATGCAATACACAAATAGCTTACAGTTGAATTATCTACAGACATTTTAACGTGCTGGTGTAACATTAGAAAGATGATGACATTGCCAGTCAGCTATGAAACAAAGTGAAAACCTTGGCTATTGCCCGAGGTTAGAACAACTGACAATTGTTTTTACAAAATTCTACAGCAAAGGATCCATTTGACAGAAAAGTTAAGTTTCCATATTCCTATAAAAGTTAAAGGGATAGTTCAGATTTTTTTTTTTTAATATGGATGTATGGACATTACCTCAGGCAGGGAGTCTTGCCTGAGGTAAGAGGTCTGACTGCTCATCTCAGCAGCAGCACACGGGCCAGCCAACAAAATCATTGTAATGAGGGCCAGGGGCTAGGGCCCAAGAGCAGAAGCACACGGAGGCAGGCAGTTGAAGGGAAGACTGAACTTTAGAAAACTGAAAAATCCAACGCTCATTAAATGTAACAAAAAGCAACCAGACACAAGCTGGGCAAAAAAAAAAAAAACTAAACTAAAGCAGACAAGAATCATCGCCAATGAGCCTCAGTTCCTAGAGCTGCTCCTAGGAGGGCGCGATCCGCTACCCTGGCTACTACCCACGACAAACATATAAAGCCACAGCACAACATGCAAAAGAGGTTTTAACCAACCACAACAGAATACAACATCTTTCCAATGCTTGATTCTCCACTCAGACCCTCTTGTAACTATTTTGTATGTAGAAGAATGTCATGATGTGTGAACAGGCTCCAGTGCGTAGTAATACACTGGCGTTCTTCAAATAACAAAACAGTCCCAAGATATAGTCAGTCTGAGAGGAGAATCAAGCATCCGAATACATAGACAGCGTTGTATTCTGTTGTGGATGGTTAAAACTTTTTTTTGCATGTTGTATTGTGGCTTAATGTTTTGGTTAGCTGGCCCCGTGTGGTGTTGCTCATTTTTGTTTGTTCGCCGGGACGAGCAGCCAGATCTCAGACCAAAGGACTCCCTGCCCAAGCTAATGTCCGCGCATCAATATCACTACCGACAAGTCTTTATGGAAAAAAAATCCAAACTAACTCCGATTCATCATATCCACATCACGATTAGAATGTAGGCAAAAAAAAAAAGTATTGCAAGCAGTAATTACTGGGATCCAGGAAAAATGGAGGGGTTATGCATGAAAATATTTATGAGCTGGAGACACTAGATAGCTGAGCATATGAACGCACATTACCATCTAGGGTCTCAGTCATCGTTACTCATATCTAAAGCTCTCTTCTTTGGAATTATAGGGAAATGGTTGCTCCGTGGTTTCCCCAACCACCTGTAATAGACAGCAATTATTTTTCTTTCCGTGGAAGGTATTTACAAATGTGTGATTAATCTTGTACTTTTTTAGTGTGGTATTTTAACTTTATGTAGCTCCCTAAAGAGTGAAATTTAAATTCACTCTCATATATTACAATTATTTTCCTTTACAAACATTAAAGAAAAACGGAAATCAACATTCTCTGTTTGAAACAACCCATACTTTATTTTCAGATTCAGAAGTAACAGAGCTCTTTCTCAATCTCACATTCAAATAAAGTCTACATAAATCTCCAAGTGCATAAAATATCAATATAAAAATACAGAATTATTAATTAAATATATTTCCTGCTGATTCAGAAGTGGTTGAAGCTTAGAATGGAATGTCATGGCTCTACCTAGTCCTCTTCTATCTACGCATGCCACCACCAAAACCACCACTGACTAAAAACACAGAAAACAGAGGGTTACAACCCTGTACCTCCGTGGGGTTTCCCCACAGGCGCCCTAGCATGACTCAAAGTAATCTCCAGACAAGTTATTTTATTTTTAGATTTTATATATTTTTATATTTTCCCTTGGCTCTGAATTTGTCTTCGTCTCCTTGGTTTTGGGGTTTTTGTAAATGGACTTCAATGTCTCCAAAATTGGTATATACACAAATGTATCTGTAACAACAACCTGGTCATAGGTTCCTGTGGTTCCGTTGTGCCGATTAGCAAATCTTGTTCCAAGTATATCCTCCACTGGGTCTCTGTAAAATGATGCATTCTCTTGCTTTCAGAATTCAATGCGGAAAAAGGGTTTACCATTTTTTTCAAAACACTGATGGATTTTTAGATTCATTATCACTGTTCAAAGATGGGCACTTCTTCACTGACTCTTTACCTTGATGATGAAAATCCTCAACTATCTCTTCCATGGCAGTAACTAAACTATGAAATGGTGTCTCACCTACACCTGCTCTTACCGATACTGATTATTGATCCGGTACTTTAACGGTACTCTTATCGGTTCTTTTTGTTATATATTTTTTTAAGAGGAAAAAACAAAACAATAAGAACAGAATTAACATTGCTTTATTTTCTCATATGTACTGTATATAAATTAACATTCTTGAGTAGCAAACTGCAACAGCATTGTTTTGAACAAATCACTATTAGACTATAATGTGATAATTGAAATGTAAAATAAATAAAATAAACAAACGCACCCATAGCTAAACAATCAGCTGGTTAATGGTTACTTTTATACTTGCGAAAAGTACAGCGAAAATGCATCATAGACGAATGTCTTAATCTTATTGCAAATTAGAAACTGAGTTGAGAGATAAAATGTGCAATATAACGTTTATGTAGCAATAATAAATAGGGCTTCAACGATTCGTCGACATAGTCGACTATGTAACTACGTCGACGTGTATATTCATGATCGCTGCGTCATTTTGTGTTGAACTTGTTGGAGGCGATCACAGGTAACATGGCGGAGGAGACAAAACGCGAGCATCCAAAGTCTGGGAATTTTTTCAAGAACAACCCAATAAATGTGTGCTGTGTCAGTTCAGACCGGGTGCAGAAGTGCTGGGAAGCACAGGGAATCGCAGCCAGTTTCCTTTCGGCTCCCATGTTAACAGATTTTGACCGTTCAGACCGGCTGTGCCGCGGCCAGGAGCTCCACGCCTACACTATTTGCCAGCAACCATAGATGTGCATCGCATAAATGGTAGTAAACAATGCAATCTCATTGCAAATGTGAAAAATAATGGATTGGAATGTCACTGGAAACAATATTTTAGCAAGCTAGCCCAATATAAATGATCAAACTCAACATTTATCTTAAAACTTGAAAATGACTTATTTCATGAATTACATGGAAATGCATATGACCTATGATAGCCAGTAAAACATCTATACTGAAATATAGATTGCATTATAGACGGTTCTGAACATTACCTATTTGCTGACGTTAGCGCAACACATGACCGCTTAAAATGAAACGCATAAGTTAACGTTACACACGGCAATAACATGAAATGTTGTGAAGTTGTGAACAATTTAGTTAGCTGGTTAGTAAATTGGCATTTATAACTAAATATTAAGTAGCTACAGGCTGCCTAACATTAGTCAGTAGCTAAATACTGACAGACCAGCTGTAGTCTGTAGCTAGCTATGGTCATATGTTAGCAAGCAGTAATATTAGCTAAGCATACCATGCTAGCAAGCACTTCGTAGTGAACTGTTCATATAAGTTAGCTTTGTGGCTTTAAAATGTTAGCCAATTTTAGTTTTATTTATTTTAATAGTTAGGCTACTCATCTTGGCTAAGTCCAGTGTTCCACGTTATTTATTTTGTTTCCGTTTTTTTATTGCTCAACGGCAGAGGCGTTGTTAGGATCTTGAAACATTGGGGGCTTAGCCCAGCCCAGAAATCTTTCGATTTTCACCCGACAATTGCACCATTTTCAAGTTATTTCAGAGTAAAATGAATGATGATGAAAGATGTGAGACACTGTGCTCTACCAAAAGGTTCCGGTCAGGTGCATAGGCTGGCTTTCACAAGATGAAATCAAAATAACCAAAATGAGAGCAATCTGAGTTCTCATTCAACTTCGTTATTAGGGGCCAAGCACCGAAGGTGCAGGTACCTATCAACGCTGTTCAAACTTTGAAAAATTCAGCATAGTCTGGAAGGAAGATCTGCCACTTAAATTTCTGATGACACTTTTACTTTTTCTGCAATTTAAATTTTTTTGCACTTTTTTTGGCCTCATAGGAATGCATTATGCTTTGACAATTGCTTGTGTCTACAAGTACAAGCCACTAGATGGAGACTGTCAAATGTGACCCTGGTTGTCTTTCACAATGTCCATAGACCAGAGAGTTTTACAGATGGATGAATGAATAGAAAATACAAAGCTGGATATGAAATATGTCTACATTTTGATTTGATGGAAGTATCCATCCAAATAACTATACGTTTAATACTATGTGTAATAGTATGATTTCTATCTATTTCTAGTCCATTTTTCAATCCTATTACTACAGCTGTAAATACTACCACTATTTTTGTTAATACTTCAACTACTAGCAGTCTCTCTCTGTCTCTCTCTCTCTGTCTCCCCCCTCTCTCTGTCTCTCTCTCAAGCAAGCACACAAATTTTCTTCTAAAAATGTAACCTTTTCTAGTTATTACAGTTTTTTACAATCGCTAACAAGCGTTTACCTATAATTAAGATACTTTTTCTAAACTCTTAACACAGCAATACACCTACATCACACAATTAGCCAAATAGTTAATTTTCTGTTCAAAACCAACACCAGTTTCCAAAATGAAAGAATACTTTGTCAATATACACTAATACTACCAAAACACTGCAAACATGCCTCAAAATCAAATAATTCTATCAAAACACTAGAACTATTTTTCTTCCAGCAGGGACATTTAGTCAATCATAGCACAATGACTTTCAAAATACTAACAGTTGATGGCATTACTTTTCATGTTTCAGTTCTACCTGCATACAATAGACAATATGAAATCCATTGTTTTTTATAATTCAGTTTCCTTTTACTGTAAACCACTCTACATTTTTTGGTTGAGTGTTGAATGTCTGCATTTTTGGCAACATACTATCATAAAGTGAATGAGTCATCTAAGTGACAGAGTTGCTGCAGTAAAAGCTTTATTAGCAACATGAAATCGCTGCCAGTGATCAACAAAAAATCCAACATACATGGCCTTTGGTTCCAAATGTGTAAAAATGCACAAATACAGTAAAAAAGGCACAGAAGGGAAAAAACGCCAAAATGCACAGTTCTAATCTATCCGATCTTCAGCATTTGGCCACATGTTCTCGTCCACATCACATCTTATGTTGTCTCTCGCTATGCACCTTGGATAGAAACGCTTGCCATGCCTTATCCACCTCTGACAGTCTTCAGCTGAGATGTCTCTGAAGCCGGCATCCATCGCATCCAGGAAAGGCGAGTGGGGGGGGGGGGGCCCATCCAACCATTCTTGGATAGGCTGCAAACCAGTTTGTGATTGCATGTGAATGATGGAATGATACATTGTCCCATGCCAGGGCTCGACGCTAACTTTTAAAAGTGGTTGCCAGGCTTGGCAACCAGGCATCAGCTTTTGGTTGCCGAAATGGACAAAATGGTTGCCATGTATTAAAAGACCTATATTTGGAGCAATGAATATCTTATGTAACTATACCACACATTTTAATAATGAAACAATGAGATAAAGAATGTTTAAAACATATTTATTACATAACTACAATCCTCAAATCCTGGTATAAAGAACCACCAGTAGTGCTAGTTTCAAATTATATTAATTTAACATGTCTGGACTGCAATCCTCAAATGCTGGTATAAAGAACCACCAGTAGTGCTTGCTTTTGTTATGTTCCTCACAGGTCCACCAAGAATGAGTCCAGCAAATCACTGTTTGCTTGTTCATCCGTTCTCTCCCTTTTCAAAATTTGGTTTCCTTGATCTTTGTGCAGATCTCCACCACAGATCCAGTGGCAACTCAGCGTTGAAGGCTTGGAGTGTAGGTCCCTCCAGTGACACCAACATCAGCCTGTCCATCATCTCCACTTTCAAAGATGACCTCCAATCTCTCTTGATTCTGCTCAGACAGCTGAATCCCCTCTCACATACAGCTGATGACACTGGGAGAGCCAGCACCACATCATGCAGCATTAGAATGTGTGCAAACCTTTTCTGGTGGCCTCCATAACATACACTGGAGATAGCTCACCATTTTGCATTGCGTCACCTTCTTAAACTAATGGCCTAAGTCATATTTTAAAGTTTTTCCAAAAACAGAAAGAACTGAACCAAATATAGAATATATGATTGTGGCAGGGTGCCACATAACCGGGGTCCTTGACAGACAGAGACATAGGCAGGGGAGAGTTAATGGGCCCGCAGGGCCGTTTTATTGTCCACACAATACCGGCAACAATACCAACGGCCCGGGTTGACGGCAGCGCGCCGTCGGCGCCGTCTCCCTGGATCCAATTAAGCCTCCCCCCACCCTCCCTCCAGTCCGCCACATACCCCCACCGCCAAACTGAGGCTGGGGAGCCGTCCGGCCGAAGCCAACTCCCCCCCTCCCTCCCCCCCCATTTGAGAGCGAGGAAGAAGGCGATAAGGTCCCGCCCGGAACGGCTCGGAGTCGGTGGGGCCAGGTGATGCTGCGAGGTGGTGAGGGAGGCGCCTTGCCATCACCGTCCGTCCCCTGGCCGCTGGTGTCGCCACGACGGCACGGCGATGGCGCTGTTCTCCCGTCTCTGCCTGTCGATTCCCGGTCAGGGAACCAAATGTGGCAAGGTGCCACATAACCGGGGTCCTTGACAGACAGAGACATAGGCAGGGGAGAGTTAGTTGGCCAGCAGGGCCGTTTTATTGTCCACACAATACCGGCAACAATACCAACGGCCCGGGTTGACGGCAGCGCGCCGTCGGCGCCGTCTCCCTCCGCCGGCGCCCTCCTTCGGTCCCGGTGGGCCAGCCGCGGAGCCCCAAGGCTGCCCCAGCCTGCCAGGCTTCCAGGGGCATCCTGCCCCAACCCCGACTGGTCAGCCCTTGCAGGTGGCTCCCGACTGCGTCCTCCGCGGACCTCCGCCGGACGCCGCGGCAGGAGACGGCCCGCACCCGCTCCGTCGCTCCCGCTGGCGCTGGCCCCCGTCTCTCCGCATCCACGCGCCAGCCTCTCACACTGGCGCGTCCCCTCCCCACACTCACATTCACACACACGTTAAAAAGGCCCCAGCTGCAATCAGTCCCAAATGGCTGCAGCTGGAACCGGATCCAGGAAAGAAGCAGTCCACTAACTCACCTCTCTCCTGGATCCAATTAAGCCTCCCCCCACCCTCCCTCCAGTCCGCCACAATGATATTTATTAATCATTTCACACAATGACAATATATGACTATTGACATACAAATAACACTGTCTGTCAATTATGTAACATAAGAGGATTAGATTACTTAGGCCAATTTACGAACATGCCGTTGTGACTTAGGCAATTTTAAACCTGACTTAGGCCTAATTACTTCTGGAGTAAGTGACTTAGGCAAAACAGTGCACTTCTTTTATTCCCACTACTGTGACAGACCATGGGGAAGGGTCAGCCACAAACAGTTTAAAATGCTAGCGGAGCACACAGAGACTCAGGAGACAGAGGGCAGTTTGGCCGTGGATGGCCCTTTAATTCAATAAAGCAAACTCAAAAGTTACAACTTAAATCACTCTTCCTAAATCAAACAAATGGCAGGTAAATCAAACGCTGAGGAGGCATGTGCCTCTCCTCACTTCTCCCTCCAGCTCTTCTTTGCTGGGTTTTTAATTGTAGCTAACCCATTTCCACTTAAAACAATTTCTCCCCTGAATCTTCATTCTCAGTCATCTTGATTGATGCCTAATCATGTGGCAAATTGTCAAAGAACTGATGACACTCGACGGGCATGACATGTTTCATGGACTGAAGGTCCTGGAACTTCCTCTCCTTGATTGGCAGAGCGCGTGGAAGCATTCTAATCCATGCCATCGGCTTATTTGGCACCTGTAACCTCTGTGGCAGTGCTTCCCACACAGAGTTCTCCGAGAAGGATAGCTTGTAATGGACCTTGCCATCACTGCTAAACTGAAGAGCCCGCAAATCATGTACAGTCGGATCTCCAGCTTTTTTGCCTGGTCTGATGCTCAAGAAGTAAGAGCCATTCAATTTCAGGAATTCATCATGCTTGACCACCTTCACATGGTAGGGTGATGGTCTGATTCTTGCAGTCTGGAGTATGATCATGTAGTCTCTCGGGGTGATGATATCCGTTATCATTTTGCGTTCAATGGTACTATGCATGCTGTCACACTCCATTTGTGTGTGACCTGCAACAAGGTACTTCTGTGTTATTAGTACCCCATATTTCCTGGCAAGCTCGGAAAATGCATTCGCCACATTTGCATTGCGGTTCTGATAACCACAACCATCGCTCCACACTACTATCTCCTTGATTTCTGGATTGTCTTTGATCACACCTTCAAAATGGCGATATTGAAGGTGTGCGAATACCTCGCTACTGAGGTCGCCCTCCGACTCTTCCCAAATATAGCAGTACCCTTCCTTTTGATTTCAAGTCGAAGAGGGTAAAGTTATGGACCTGCAGTTTCGTTTTGTAATACAGGCAGCTGGCTTGGGTTTTTGGACACAGCAGCACGGCTTGCAAGTCCATTGTCCAAACGGACTTCTCATTGTTCGCAGAATCCTTGTCGCAGGATTTCTCTTGCCTCGCTTCATCTTTCTGGTTCACATGTGCATCATATTCAGCCTTACTGATATTCCCATTGTTAAAAAGGCCAACCTTTTCCCATTCTACCTTTTCATTTACGTTTATCAGTTTCCTATTGGTTATCACAACTGTCAGTCAACTACCATGGTTGTCCAATCACATACATAATACACCTAGCAGTTTTGTCCCCGCCCACTGCCGTAACTTCTCATCCAGATTACGGAAAAATTACCGATGACGGAGACGTTATTCGTTCGGGTGCCGGTAATATCCCAAAGTGTTGTGCGTGCATAAAAACCGTGAGTGTTCAATTCTTGTCATCTTTGTGTAACGTGATTGCAGCTGTATGTTGTGTAAAGTGGAGTGTTTGTTCACTACTACTGCCTAGTTCATCCCTGTGACGTTACTGTAGCATGTCACACTGTTTACAATATTGACACAGCGTGGAAGCTTCTAAACTTTTGCACTGCAACGCATCCACGCATGCGCAGTTGATATTTGATTTTAGGGAGATTGAGATTACTTAATTTGTATGTTCTCTTTGTGTTAACAGTGCCTTCGCTTAGATATGCATATAGGGGTGAAGCTGTAATTATGTGCATATTCATGTACAGGTGTAGGTATGCGTTTATATGTGCGTATACAATATATGCATATTCAACAATGTTTATTATTTTGTTTCAGAACCACACAGTGTTGCACTTTGGAACATCCTAGTGGATGTAATGTATGTGGTGAAGAAGTTTGAATATAAATTTCTGAACTTCAACTCCGTCTCTCTGTCTCTTACTGGACATCCGGCAGCGTGTTTGAATCCTGTAATCAGCTATAGTTATAAATAACGGGTGAGGGCTACATCAGCTAACCGTTCAGACGGGTGAGAGCTTCCAAAAGCTAACCGTATTTTTCACCCATGCTTGAATGAAACACAAACATCACACTGATCTTTTCGCGGAATGAATACGGAATACTTTCCTTCATGGAACACGTGTGAAATGTTGTATCCCAACGGCCCTCACTCCAGCAGTTGCAGCTGCCTGTTGATATTCCCGATGTAGTTGGGAGATGGTTGTGCCTGGGTGAAGGAACTTCTTGTCTTTGTAGGTCGCTGTGCTTCTGCAGTAGTGCGAATCAACAGTGGGCAGATCCTTCAACCAGTCCTTAAGGAAATCCGTGACGGCAGTTTCCAGCTTTGCATTCTTGCCACTCTTAGGTCCAGATGTAGTTGGCGCGTTGCCGCTTGTTCGTCATGGTCGATGGTGTCTTTGTTCAGCCAGTGTGTAATGGTTCTTTCAGGGAGACCAAGTGTAGAAGAAAAAAGTGCCTTGCACACTTTAAGACTCGTTCCATCCTGAAGTTTCAGTTGGTAGGAAAATGATGAATTGCGCCTGGATCCCTCAGCAACTTTCTTTTGCTTTATGGCAACCTTTGTGACGTATATCCGATGTTCTTCCCAGGTGTCCATTGACCAAAATTTCTGAAATATCCACTGCCTCTGCTCTTCTCTAATGGATTGGCAGTCTCGAGTCGTGACTCGTTGACAGAACTTCGAATTGCAGGGAGGACCCATAGCCTTCGTAGCTATTTCGTTGCCACCTTTGGCCTTGTATGCCGTTCCTTTGAGACGTTTCTCCTTGGATTCATTTTGCTTCCATGTTTCTGGGCTGAGGTATTTATGTCGTTTCCTTTTGACCGTATTGTTTTCATCAACATCCTCATCCTCTAGATGAGGACCATGCTGTTCTGGAGTTGCTGCCAGGCTGTCTTCATTTTCAGGGACAGAGGACTCATCAGAGGATGGCTTATAGTCTGGATCTATGATATCATCATCATCTGTGTCTTCATGGTGTGAACGCGTCTGCTTGGCATCTTCAGCAACACTCTTTTCTTCAATGGGAGTGTTTAAGGTATTGTCTGCTCCATCTGAAACAGGGTCTTGGCCTGGTACATGCTGCTCCACCTCTTTAACGACGGTCTCATTGTCATTTTCATTGGATGACGCCTGATCGGTGTCGGAATAGTCAAGTGCATCTCCTACCAAAAAGGAGTAGGCGTACGGTCACAAATGTGTGATCATTCTGAAAAACATTTTTGTAATTGCCTTGTGGTCACTTGTATTAATACATTATAGCTATTTTGATGAATATTCTTTGGCCAAATTCAATTCAAAACTATTCAATCTTTCCTAATTAGATGGAAATGTAATGTGGAAAAAAGGAGACAATAAGTGTAGATGAAATATTGTTTGAAGAGACAAAATATTAAGAATTGAAGCCGACAAACGCAAAAGTTACTTTTCCTAGTAGCTAATTACTTTTCATAATTATGCAGTAACTGTTACTTTTGAAAGATTAGATTAGATTAGTCTTTATTGTCCCAGAGGGAAATTTGTTCATGCTTCATGGAGCTACAGTAGCTATTTCATGTCTGTAACCCACTGGGAGGCTTCATAATTAAACTATAACTTGTGAAAGTAAAAGACTAAATAACTACACAACATTTATAGCCTAGCCTATATTATGGTAAACATTATCACTTACCAATAGGGGACGAGCCCTGAACCATGGAAATAACTTCATTTCTCTGGTAGTTTTTCTTTCTTCTGGAAGCAGCCGCCATCTTGTAAAGCTTGTAAAATTGCCTAAGTCACAAGACAATGTGACTTAAGCCATTTTTTTTTTTTTTTTTAATTGCCTAAGTCACACTCTGACATAGGCCATTATACTACCAGGGTAGGAACAGCATGATCTTTTCAATAAGGATGTAGGCAATTTTACCAGAGGTGGCCAGCATCATGAAGAGATAATTTAGGCAAAAAAAACATTTTCCTCAAAATATGACTTAGGCCATTAGTTTAAGAAGGTGACGATTGGCAACAAATGCCTTCAGTTGCATCCATTCTGCCAAAACAATTTGCTCGTTTATAGCAGGTTTGTGTTTCTGCAGCACTGGTTGGAAGTGACTCCATAGATGCTTGATGTCATTGTCTCCATATGATGCAAGCTCTGCTTTCTCCCGTGGCCACTCTTTTATGTCAAAGACCCTGGCTGCTCTCAAAACAGGTGTTGACACATCTGCTTCGCTGTCCAACCTGTTGTTTATGTGCTGCATAACGTTTTCGATCACTTCAGTGTATGTGTTGTCGTCACTCTTTACATGAGTCAGCTCAACACCTCTGTAAGTGGCTTTAAGACCAGTTGGGTCTGCCAACTTGCTGTCCGGTGACTGTTTCAGTGCAGTGAGCTCCAGATTTGCTGTCTCCAATGCATCTAGCATGCCATTCACAGTCAGGTTGTCCCTCTGAAAAGCAAGACTGAGATTTGAGATGACATGCAGCAGGTCTCTGAGGAAATGGAGAAAATGTACAATTCTGTTGTCTCTCAGGCGGTCTCTCAGGAATGCTGCTCGTCCACGAACTTCAGCCGTTGCCTGGCCAGGCCTGGCTTCTGCCACATGCTCAAAATGAGCCAGAAGTACCTCATATGATGTGGCAAGGACTTCCAAAGCACATTGCATATGAGGAGTCCAGCGTGTGCCATCCACCCTGTTTGGTTTTAAGACTTTTGTCTCCAGTGAAGTGGCAATCTCTGTCACCTCCCTCAGTGCTTTCGGCAAGTACTGGTAATGTTTGTGGATCTTCTTCAGGATGTCTTTCAGATCCTCCAGAAGACGGTTGTCTTTGCTGGCCTGAATGGCCCCCAGCTCCAGGCGATGTGCCACACAGTGTACACTCACCACATATTCTGCGTTTTCTTTAATTCGGGTGGCCACACTGTTTTTCCGTCCTAGGTTTACTGCTGCTCCATCGCAGGCCATTCCCACAAGCTTCTCTTTCCAGTCATCAATTTTGTGGTCCACGAAGGCCTGCTCTATGGCTTAATAAATTCCTTGGGCATGTGCGTGTTTGACAGGTTGGCACGGTCTTGGGTTCCCCATCACTAACATATCTTACATAAACCACCTCTACCTCCTGGACACTTATCTGTTGCCCCATCAAATAAAACAGACATTGCGGTTGTATTTTGAGAGAGAGAGAGAGAGAGAGAGAGAGAGAGAGAGAGAGAGAGAGAGAGAGAGAGAGAGAGAGAGAGAGAGAGAGAGAGAGAGAGAGAGAGAGAGAGAGAGAGAGAGAGAGAGAGAGAGAGAGAGAGAGAGAGAGAGAGAGAGAGAGAGAGAGAGAGAGAGAGAGAGAGACTCTTCTGCAAGCCTGATCAGATTTGTAACTTCAACGTCAGATCAGAGACGTTCTTTATTTAGAGATCCAGCAGACGAGGTAAAGAGGTGAATGGGTCTTCGTTTTTCAGAACATAGTAAACTGTTAAAAAGTTTAATCAGGATTGACCGATTTGCGTCGTTCATCTTTCGAATGGCTGTATCCATCGCTCCTTGAATGGGTGTGCCAGTTCGTGCGTCCTCCACCTCATCATATCTTTCCGCTCCTCTCTCGTGTGGCTTCGAACCCCCAGTGTTTATCCAGCCCTGTGGTTCTAAAAGATGTTTCCCTGAACGAGGAACTCCTTTTGACACTGACAGCAGTATATGTTGTACATGGCTTGCAATATAATTTCCCATCCCTCTCAAATATGCCAGGATACTTCACCTCCCAAGCTTCTGCTTTTCTTTCGTTCGGGTTCGGCTGCGTTAGAATCAGCAGGCCTACTGTCATTGTGTGGATTATTTTGTGATGTTGACGGGTTATCGTTTGACTTTTTCACTCCACATTCAAACAATTTAATTTGTTTCGCCATTGCAACAGGCTGGCTAAGCGCGTATGTGTAAAGTGGCCGCACAACGGCTGAAATGTCATGTTGCGCATGAACGTACTGTTAGTGCAGTAGTACCTTTACGGAGGCAACCAAATAAAATGTTGACTTATTGAAATTAGATTTTCCAGTTTTGTAGGTTTTTATTTATTATTTATTAAAAAATACTGAACAGGTGGTTGCCAAAGGTGGCAACCAGAGGCCACAAAACGGTTGCCAATTGACTCAATCTGGTTGCCAAGGGCAACCGTTACTGTCGAGCCCTGCATGCAATCACAAATGTCCTCATGTTTCCTCCCACCTGTTCCCTTTCTGCTTCTGGCACCAGTTGTTGGAGGTCTATTTTACACAACTTACATAAATCAGTTATTTCTCAATGTTTCAATGATCTGTTCATTCAAAAATGCTTGTCAGCTGTTTCAATATAGCTTTTGAGCTGCTGTTGTTGCAGACATAGAGGCTTTATACTATATTTAAGGTTTTGAACATTAGGTTTTCATTTCTGGCATGCTGTGTGCAAGCATTTTGTAAATAAGACAAGAAAGATCCATCATTTTGGTATTGGGAAAGCTTGTATGTAAAGAAAATTTAAGCATTTACGAAATGTGTTAATTGACTGCATATTCTGTGAAAACAACATGAATTGTGTTAATGGTACGGTCCACAACCGATGGATGTTGTGCTAATTGTGTGTAGAGTTTTGAAAATGTGACTACAGATTGGACAAAAGGATGTTAGTGATTGTTTAAAAAAAAACAAAAAAAAAAAACTTTATTATTATACTTTCTGCCATGTGAGTCTATGGCAGCCCATAGCACCCCTTGGTGAATTTTGATGAAATTTGGCACATTGATAGGACAGTCCAAAGTATCCAGGCATCAAATTTGGGGTCAATCCATCCATCTCTGTGTGTTACCACTACTATGAAATTTGAAGCAGTGGATAAGGAGGAATACGAGAGTATGAAAAAAAACATTTTAATCAAACAAAACTAAAAAGCAAAAATCAACTGGAATAACAATAGTTACTCAATAGAGAAAACAGGTTATTGACCACCACTGACCGCCGGTGGTGACCTCAAGGCAAAAACTGAATGCTCTTACTAACCAGCTCTTACTTACTAATCTGCTTTTTTGATCAGTAAGATAAATAAACTGGCATACTGTATATATGCCACAGTATGGTTATTCAGTCTATATGCAGGTCTAATTTCTAGGATGTAATTTAAACTAGGCTATACATTTACTCACATTGAACATGTAAACCGACCTTCTGCATGTCAAAGATCAATTATAATCACCATTAAACAGTATGAACATCTTTAACAGATATTGCGAATGATTGTTAAAGCATCTAAACCATATGCCATGTGAAGTTATTTACAAAATTGATAAATGATGGTTCTGCAGGATTATACAAATACAAGTAAGTTAGATATACAGGAGATACACCATGATGTGTTATGTTATATGAATAAAGTCCAAGAAAATGTAGGCTATTGAAACGTACCAAAAATGCACATAGTGGGTAATTTTGGCCATCATGGAACAGCTGTATTGTAGCTGATATTGTGTGTTCCTCTGAACTGCAGGTGTGCTACTACTCCCAGGTCTCAAGTAGGATGATATAGTCAACAAAAAGCTGAATAGTTGCACTCTGTAGTGGTCTCTGGTGTATAGCTGGGGCTCTTATGTCGGCTCCTGTAATGAAGTAAGGACCAAAAAAATAACATTCATACGAAAAAAAACACTTCACATTTCTTCGAACCAATACTCATATAATGAAATTGCAGATATATACTGTTGTGTCCTTTTTAGAAAGTCTTCTATCTTTTTAGATATCCTTGTGTCACTTCATTGAACCAAATTTGGTGATATCAACGACAATGAAATGTGGAGTTTCATCCCAATCACACAATTTCCAGTCTCGATGTAGTATAACTCTCCAGCTGGTGTCTTAAAACGCTGTGAGACCGTGACTTTTTTGAGGGGGGGGTGCACAGTGGATTACCTTGTGCTCTAATCCCAACCCAAAGGTTTTTTGGGTTATTTGAAAAGACAACTTTACAGAGTAGGAATAAAACTGGACAAGTTGCTAATATAAATACATATACATGAAGATAAACAAACAAATAAATAAATACCCCTGTTTCCAGCAATCTCAACATAGGTATAACACGCATTATTATTATTATTATTATTATTATTATAATAATAATAAATGCTTAATCAAAGACTACCTAATAGAAGACAGAAGACAGTCTTGTGCAAGTCACCATAGTAATTCTTGCTGTCAAATGTCAAAAATGCTACAGTTACATGATTTCGCAGCAGAGTTGGAATTGTGGCATAAAGGGATAGACCTCTTTTTCTAATGGCATAGTACGGGGGTGGCGAACCTGTGGCTCGCGAGCCGCATGCGGCTCTTTGCCGGCTGATGTGCGGCTCGGCTGCAGCTCGAGTGCTCACTGATTTTTCTCTTGGTGTACAGAATTTTCATATTGTAAAATAAACATCTAAAATGCATATGCATATTTGGCAATACAGACAAAAAGCTGCCCGTTTTTAATGTAATATTTATATATTTTTTTGTCATCACGCGATCATGCGAGATGTCTTGCAAGTAACGTTAACGTTCCAAACATGAAACATTCTAATCTGCGCAGTCTCAGAGGGTTACTAGCCAGACTAGCAGTAGCTACTGACAGAATCGCCATGGATTTAGGAAAGCGTAAAGCTAAACGAAAATATGAAGATGAACACCGGACGTTCTTGCCTGAATGGGAGGAATTATATTTTTTTGTGGATCTAAATGGAAAACCCCTCTGCTTAATATGCCAGACGTCACTGTCGCATTTTAAAGCCTCAAACTTGGAGCGCCATTTCTCCACACACCATGCTAACATAGCGCAGGAGTTTCCCAAAGGCACAGAGCTACGCAAGCACAAGGTAAATACTTTTAAACGTCAGTCAGAGAAACAGACTCAGCTTTTTCGAAAATTTACGAAGCACTCTGAAACGGTCACGTTGGCATCGTATCAGGTGGCATGGAATATTGCTTGAGCAAAAAAGTCATAGTGAGGGAGAGTTTGTGAAGTCTTGCATAGGTGATGTCGTTGCTATCCTCAACCCTGACAATGACGGTTTAAAGCGGTCTGTGTCAGATCTGCAAGGGAAGTTAAAATTGCTGCCTGACCTGGTGCATAGCATTTTTTCTTTTGTCAACAAGCTCAAACTCTTCCAGACTCATCTTCAAAAGAGAGTTCATGCATTTTCCCTCACTCGTCAAGGCGTGTGGAGAAGCAGCTGAGGTCACAGAAGAGAGAGCGGCATACTATGCAACACTGATTGAAAAGCTGCAGCAGAATTTTGAGGATAGGTTCTGCAACCTGAAGCAAAAACGACCACAGATCACATTCCTCATCAGCCCTTTCACTACAGAGTCAGACTGTTTGAAAGCCCCTTTAGTGGCAGATGAAGCAGCATCTCAGATGGAGATGATCGAACTCTCTGAGGATGACAGACTTAAGTGTGTTTTGCGGGAGGGAACCATTGAGTTTTGGAGAAATGTGCCCACAGACAGATATCCCAATGTCAAACAGGCTGCACTCAAGCTTATGTCAATGTTTGGATCAACCTATGTCTGTGAATCAGTTTTTTCTACATTGAAACATGTCAAATCAAAACATCGCTCTGTTCTCACGGACACACATGTGAAAGAGTTGCTTCGAGTGGCCACAACGGAATACACGCCAGACCTGAAAACGATTGTGGAAAAGAAAGACTGCCAGGTGTCACACTGAGTAAATTAAGGTAAGAAAATAGCAATAGAAACTGTTAGTTAGGCTCTTTATGAAGTCACTAGGCCCGTGAGTCACTGTTGTTGTTGTTGTTGTTGTTATGTTGGCATCTGTTTAATTGTGTGGCTCTTTGAAATGGTGTTGGGTTTTGTTGTGGCTCTTTGAGCTGAACTGGTTAGCCACCCCTGGCATAGTACATTTTCCCAAGTCCAAAGCAATTGATTCATTGCTTTCCCAAATAAATAATTGCGTGAATAAACAAACAGATGATATGGTTGCAACCAGTGGCGGCTGGTGACTCAAAAAATTGGGGAGGACAGGAGTAAAACCAACCCACGGCGTCATGTTATTTTACACTAGTCTAGGCTACTCAACTTTCTTATGTTCAAGTTATGTTATGTTCAAATGTAGCAATAATCCAACTAGCAACCTAATAATAACCTAACCTAACAAATATCATATTATCATACATCATATTACAACACAAAGGATGAATATAAAAAAGGGGCCAGGTGAACGAGAGGGAAAGACACATTTAATCACTGCGGGCTCTGGATGGGAATGAACCTCGTGTGTGTGTGTGTGTGTGTGTGTGTGTGTGTGTAATGTGTCACTAGAAGCCTGTCAGTCCAATGAGGGGTGACGCAGCACCCAGTACATTACAGTGGGAATTTTACACAACACCCTCTGATTAAAAAAGGAAAAACAAAAAAACATGAAAATTATTAAAAACAAAGCAAAAATGAAGTGTGTTATGAGTTCTTCTGCCTGTGGGAGGGTTCCACTCACTTTACGTGTTGGAAGATTATCTTCATAGCTGCTGTGAGGCCTGTTGTTGCATCTAGTCTTGCAAGAGCAAGAGAGAAGTAAAGGCTGGCTGTCTTCTTTGGATCTTGTAAGGTCAGAAGAAGTCTAGTCAGTAAAAATCAACACAAATCAAGCTTTGGCAGTTTAATAGTGATTGAAAAAGCACTGGGGAAAAAAACTAAATTGAGCTATGAATACTCACCTTTTCTTTGGATCTTGTAAGGTCACAAGGCAGAGTGGCTGTTCTCACCAGGAGCATGAGAGAGGGGCAGAGTGGCTGTTGTCATCAGGACCATGAGAGAGGGGCAGAGTGGCTGTTGTCATCAAGACCATGAGAGAGGGGCAGAGTGGCTGTTGTCATCAGGAGCAGATAGAGGGGCAGAGTGGCTGTTGGAAATTTGGACCAGTCTCCTCTGGTTAAAAAGGCCTAAATAAAATGTATTGTTTTAGTTTTGTGTTTAAAAGTAGTTAGTTATAATTTATTTTCTAATATGCTATTGTATAATCGAGCTATCGCTTTACCGCCAGTTCGTCACACTCGCGTACACTACAGTGGTAGAGAATTGACATTATCATTGGAGCAACGTGATGTAAATATTGTATTCTGGTTGTTGATTGGTAAGGGAGGACGTCCTCCCTTGGAGCATCATTTTACGCGTTTTGGCCAATAACAGATTAGCATGAAAAAAAAATGAAGTATATTAAATTGATGTAAGAGATCCCGTCCTTCTCTGCCCCCCACACCCACCACCACTTCACAGACTGCCCTTTCCCCTCTTGCCTGCCCTGCAGGTGTCGCTGTTGAAGCATTTTAATCAGAATTTCAATAATGGATTTTTTCCAAAGAGAGAAGAATTATTTTATAAATGATACTGAGATTTGGGAATGGTTTATTTCAACCAATTACTCTTTTTAAAAAAAAATTTAAAATATTTTTTATATCTTGCCTCAAAAATAGAGGAGGAGCAACCTCCTCTGCCTCTATGGACCAGCCTCCTCTGGTTGCAACATTGTCAACCACTATAAATGCATCAAAAACTAATATGGCTGCAAGGTGGTTGACCACAATAAATAAACTGCTACTACTTGGCTATACACTATATACACATACATAAGTACATGATAAATACATAATAGAATTTCATTGTTCTATATGTTTCCTTAGAAATTAGTAGATTCATTGATAAAAGTGTAAGATAATTGCTATTTACAAATACATAAATAATTAGTGTATCTTCTTACCTATGTTGACATTGCTGGCTACCTGCAGAGAGCCATCCAGTTATGCTACCTCCCTGCCTCCCCCACCCCCCACATTAGAGGACGGAAACTATGTCCATGTCAATATCATAACTTATTGTGCAAATTTAATTAATTGTAATAATGACTGCATCATGAAAGCTGTAGTATGCTGCACAACTTCAACACTGACATCATCACCATCTTTTACGTATACATGATCAATTAACGTACCTTTCTCAGTTGTCGCTTTCTGTACACACTGGCTGTATCCATGTTGTTCCATTAAATCTGCAATGGTAGACGATGTGAAAATGTCCTCATTGAAGTCTCCCATAACAACTTTTGTACCAGGATGTCTCTCCAGTTCTGGAATTACATAGAGGAGCTGCTGTCGAAAGATGTCAATTGTGTAAGAATTAGGTCTGTACAAAACAGCAGCAGTAAAACCAATATGTGGCACAGCAAAATGTAAACACTCTAAATTACAAGTCTGTGGTACCCAAACATCGGTTGTGCTTTTTTCAGAATAATATATTCCAACTCCACCTCTTGTCTGTTGCTTTAATTTGGCAAAAATGGGTTGACTGTTATCATAACAATTAGGTCTTGGGTTGTTCTTAAACAAGAAACCTGGCAACTGTGGTGCATGTTCTGTATTGTCAGAAGTTAACCATGTTTCCGTTAAACAAATGCAATCAGCACTCATCAATTGTTTATGTGCTTGAAGATCCAGAAAGTGAGCATTTAGACTCTGAACATTGTGAAGTGCTACAGTGAATTTAGACGGCTTTGTGAATCTGTCATCTTCTAAAATGAATTCAGTCATGGTGTCAATTTTTTCATTGGAAAATATGGTAGACTCTTTGAAATCCTCAATACTTAGTCCAGTGAGGCTTTGTCCATGGTCAGCCCTTGTACTTTGTGAACTGTGCAAGCCCATGCCAATCTAAGTGGAAACGTCTAATGCCACCATGATTTGTCACTTGATCTTCCTGTGGCTTTATTACTGTTGCATTTTGGGACGATGTCTGGCGTGTTTTTGATCTTTGAACTTTTCCAACCACTGGATCAGCAAACATCACATGATTAACAGAGGGGAAGTCATCATCACTATCCAATTTAGTTGATATCTCAGCAACTTTACCAAATGCTCCATTTACAAGACCATCAGAGACATCAATATTTTTCTTTAGCATTACTCGAGCACCAATACCTAGTGAAACAGATTTTGATAGACATGAATTGAAACCTTTTGCTGTCCAACCTTTCTTTCCATCCTTCCAGTTTTTGGACAACTGTAGTCAACAGGGCCATTTCAAAATGATTATCCCATAAGTTAACTGCTTTCGCATCAGCATACAGAGCGGTCCCTTTCACAGGTGGCAGTTGATAGAAATCACCGACTGCAGGAATGCTCACTTTTCCAAACAGGAAAACAGGGTCTGTTTAATTTGACGCAATCTCCCACAGTTAAAACCACTGTGATGTCATCAGGATTTTCTGATATTTGAGACAAAAGTCTGGTTGATTCATAATGTATTGCTTTAATTAAATGAGTTTTTCCTGTACCTGCTCCACCAGTAACAAACACTTTAAACGGTTCGGGGTTTTTACCACTAATGTTTGCCAGACAAATGTTAGATTGCTCCTCATTTAATGATCGCAGTAAATGCAATGCATCCTCTCTTGACATTGTGGCATTATTACTTTCAATAGTACACGCAGTTTGAGGTTTTCCTGTGAGATCAGGGATATTTTCATCAGCATCATCTTCATTTGTCACAATGTTCTCTTTCATCAATTCTACAAATTCAAGGCGTTCTTTTTCTGACTCAGGACAGATTTGAGCCCATGCATCTTCCAATTCAATACTCTCTTCCAAAGGTTGTTGAGCCTTGTCTTTTTTAAATATTGCTCTGTTGGAAATAACAATTGATTGCACTGTTTGTACATCATCAATGCTCACTGCACCACACTTGAAAAAAATCCTCATATGACTAAAACTGCACAGGCTGAAGCAATGAGTGATTGTACTTTTCTGTGTCTTTTGTGGGTGAAAATCTTGGATATCTCACAACAGCAGGTTGTGTTCGTGTCCTTCATTTTACAAAGCCACAGTTGTTCTTCAATTTACTTATTCCATTTTTGGAGAGATCTGTTTTTGTGGAGATCTCTGACCTTGACAGTACTCTGTACTTAGAACAAAAGCTTGCAAGACATAGACTCTTGTACTTGTCAACTATACTAGTCATCCAAAAATTCGCTTCATCTGCAGTTTCATCATACTGAGCTCTCTTTTGCAGTACATTCAAATCAAATCAAATCACATTTATTTGTATAGCCCTTAATCACCGTTACAGTCTCTAAGGGCTTCACAGTGCCCAACATGTGAAAATAATAAATGGTTAGTACACGACATCCCCCAGCCTTAGACCCTCACTGAGGACAAGGAAAAACTCCCACAAACCCTCACTGGGAAAATTGGAAGAAACCTTGGGAGGGGCTACTCAGAGAGGGATCCCCCTACCAGGACGGTTGGGCGTGCAATAGATGCCGAGTTTGGGCAAGCAGCGTATACACAATATATGAAAGTTTATTTTGGTGGGACATCCAGATCTGATGGGGCGGCATCACAGCAACGGCAACTCAGTCAGCGTCATCATAGGACTAGGGGACCATGCAGGCGCCAACACTGCCCAGATAGGAGAACGCAACGTCCGCTCAGTCAGCATCGTCCTAGGAGGGGGGACCAACCAGACGCCAACTCTGCCGGGCTGCGGCCTGGAACAGATAGGAGACTCACCCACACACACCCATACACACACTCTCACTCACACAGACAAACATGACCAGCATCAGTGGACAGGAGCAGGTAGACCAGGAGAATAGGACATGTAGGCAGGATGCTAGTATCCATCGGCAGGACCCTGATCTAGGATGAGCTAACTGGTCTAGCCTTACTCTGAGAAGAGACTGAGCCACTCCCTCAAGGCTGGTCAAATGACAGAGAGAATAAATGGGTTTTTAGCCTTGACTTAAAGACTTCGATAGAGCCTGCCTCTCTGATTGAGGCAGGCAGACTGTTCCATAGATAGGGAGCCCGGTAAGAAAAGGCTCTGTTACCTGCAGTTTTCTTTTTGACTGCTGGGATAGCCAGGTAGCCAGCGTCCTGAGATCTGAGGGCGCGTGGCGGTTTATAAGGTTTAATCAACTCAGATAAATAGGACGGTGCCATCCCATGTAATGATTTATATGTAAGTAAAAGCGCCTTAAAGTCACACCTGGCCTGAATTGGTAGCCAGTGTAATGAGGACAGGATGGGAGTTATATGGTCGAATTTCCTAGTTTTGGTCAGGATTCTGGCAGCAGCATTCTGGACCAGTTGTAGTTTTTTAGTGTGCCCAGTAGGTAAGCCCGAAAAAAGGACATTGCAATAATCGATTCTGGATGATACAAAGGCATGTACTAAAATGTCTGCGTCTGCCTCTGTTAGCATAGGTCGAATTTTGGCAATATTGCGAAGATGATAAAACGCTGATTTAGTGATCTCCTTAATGTGCAACTTGAATGAGAGGGTAGGGTCGAATTTTACCCCAAGGTTTTTAACGTATGGGCTCTGGGAGATTACACAACTATCAAAGTTAAGAGTACTATTCTCAAATAAGTGTCTATGTCTAGCCGGTCCCACATTCAAAGGCAAACTCGTCTTAACTGGATTTTGTCCAATGGGGATAAACTGGACTTTACGAGAACATTCTTTCAAGTGCATATTTGTTAGTCGATACACTGCCTCTTGAGCTGAGACTTCTCTATTGTGTAGATAAATACTTCCAAGCTGTTTCAATGCTTCTTTTGCCTCAAGTTTTCCATTCATGCCTTCCTTATGCACACACTCAAGCAACAATCCCATTTCTTGCTCTGCTTTTGTGATGTAAGTGAGGATGTACACTACTACAGAAAAGGCATCAGTAATGTATTGAATGTCCATATTGGCCTGCCAAGCACGTAGTAAATCTTTATTGTATTGGTTGATCCAAATGGCGTTTGGATTTCTTTTTAAAACAATGCTTTTTTTCTTACAACATCTGTTGTAAGCTTTTTCAAAAAGACCTTGTGATACCCCAATAGAGGCAAATATGCATCGGCTGAATCAAAATTCACCTCAGAACACATGTTTGACTTTCTCCAGAATTGACGTTGCACTGGTATTCTCATCTTTCCCGCTAAACTCTGAACTACCTCCTCTTGTCACAAAAGTACGACTGGATGGCGGTCGTGGGAAATTAAATCTACAGTTTTCTTCTTCCTGCATGTCTTTGAATGTCTGGTGCTGTGCTTTTGAACACTATTGACATTTGATTCATCAAATTCCTCATCATTTTCTGATGGTAACTCACATGTAATGTAGGTGTCAGCAATGAAATCAGCAACCTCTTCATCACTTTGCTTATCAATCTGTGGGGCATTCTCAACCCAGAAAATACAGTGAACATGCGGAGAACCACGTTGTTGAAACTCAACACGATAAAAGTAGTCTTTTATTTTACCAATAGGTTCAGCGGGAGACATTATTACCTCTTTCAAAAAACAATGCCACCTATGATCCAACATTCTTGCTGCTGTGACAGGATTTTGCTTCAGAAAACCACACTTTTCAGACCAGTCAAGTTTATCCACATTAACATGTTTTCTTTCTTGTCTTATCACAGATTTGATAATTTCTGGCCATCTCAGGTCTGCAGAACTCGTAAAAGTATTAAAAAAGCATTGAATTTAATATTCTCAAAATAAGGCCTTAAAAGTATTGAATTTCGTTTGCGAAGGTCTTACATTTTTTTCTTGTCCTTTCATAGGATCAAATAAATACCGTAACGTCATAAATAACTGTCAAATGTATAAAATGTTTCGTGTATAACGTTACAATTTACTCTGTTTGGTGTGTCTTGGACATTACGACAGTACAGGTAATGTTTACGTCAGTGTATTGACGCTCTTGACCGTGGAGTGTGCTGCTAACAAGCTAGCTCGTCGTCTCAGAATGGGCAAGTGTCGTTTTAAGGGGCTTTCACATGATCCGCGCAAAGCGTCGGCATCAACGCCAGGTTGGACGAGACTCCTTCACATGATCAGCGTCACCCGCATCAGCCGGTGACCGTAGCTAACCACATCTCCAATGGTCATACTAGCACAGCCATAGAAGTGAATATAGACTGGCTGCATATACGACCTGTACTAAGCTGTCAACCAACCTGGTAGTCCAGTCTGTAAACCGACATGATTCCATGATACAAATTTTTTAGTCAGATCATGGTATGATTTAAGTGTCATGTTGTATAATTCGGGATGCTCCGACACACACAAAACAAGTTTCTCTTATATATTTTTTAAATTGATATGATATCAAACGCCTCTTTCCCACTGCTCTCTATCTCTAACCCGATCACTAATGAATAGCAAACTAAGAGCTATTACATTCCAGTGATTGGTTGCGCGTTGCAAAGGTCAAAGTTGAATATAGTTGAACTTTGAGTGCAGCGCCAGGGGGTCTCCCAGTGTCTGTGCCCAGGGTGCAGAACGCCGAGGGCGGCGGCGACGCTAGGTTTGGCGTTGACGCTTGCCAAATAGGAAATTAATGCCAGTGCCAAGCGTTTTTGTTGCTGATCATGTGTTTTATTAAATTAAAGTACTTGGTAAATAATTATTTTCTAGGGCTTAAAATCCATACTGATTTTCCATTATATCCTTCATACTTTTGCCCGTATGGCGGTGAAGTTGGCATTAAATTTCATTTTAAGTGGTATTAAAAAGGTCTTAAAAAGTCTTAAATTTAACTTGGAGAATCCTGGGGGTACCCTGTTCATTCTCTTCAGTTATATCCTGCTCCTGCATTGCATCATCGTTGTCTGAGTCTTTGGGCGCTTTCACACCTACTCTGTTTGGTCCGTTTTAATCGAACCATGGTGCGTTTACTCCGTTAGTCCGGTACGTTTGGAGAGGTGAGAACACGCATTCGAACTCTGGTGCGGACCAAACAATCGAACCATGGTCCTCCTGAAAAGTTGGGACTCGGTCCGGTTCCAAGTGAACCACGGTTCGGTTCGTTACATGTGAGAACACAATCGGACTTAACATAGGACCTAAGCGGCTTTGATCAAAAATTGCGATGCAATTTGCGATATTTTTCGTGTTATCTTGTGATAAAACAGCAGGAATTTATGAAAATTTCGACCCTGTTTTTTAAGTTGTTTTAAGTAGAGCAATCATCACACATTAATACCTCCCGGGGCCGCCGGCTGAAAACTAGTTTTACTACACATGATCTCTGTTTAGTGTCTTTCTTTATCTTTCATTGCTTTTTAATCCTAGTTTTCTTTACATTATTTTTGTTTGTTTTTTCCCTTTAGGCTGCAATGCAGCATATCTACAGTTTGCCATCACATCATTAGTTGACCCGTCATGTTCCCGTCCCGCTCTAATCTGTCAGGTCTCTCAGTGCTGCCAGTTTGACACAGAGAAAAGGAGAGAGAGGTCCGGAGCGGAGAACGCACATCTAACTAGTTACCGGCCTGTTAGCAGCAAATCAACTTGAACAGTTTATAAAATGATTAGGCTACACCGCAGCGCGGCCCGTCCAACCGGCCCAAAGACCCACCGGCCCACCGGGATTCGTCCTGGTTGTCCCGATTGGCCACTCCGGCATTGTCCTATCAAAGGCTCAGGATAACAAGAAAGCAAATGGTGCAAATTGCATATTTAAATAAAAAAACAACCTCCCGAACATGTAGGAGTGTTAATGTAACATGTAGGAGTATTAATGTGGAATCATTGTGCCAATTTGACCGTTTTATGCAGGAATATTGCGGGGTATTTTTTGGCAAAAATGGAAGCTCTTGCAAGTATTCCGGCAATTAGTTGAATTTGTGTTAATTATTGCGATCGCAAGATCGCAACATTCTGGAGGGACTGTATAGTGGCAACAAAATTAATCTGTTCATTCATTTCATTCAAACGTAAAAGGCTACCCGCCGAATTGACAACACGCCGACGTCAGACGCGCGCCCCTCTACAAACCAATCAATGTCACGTATAGGGAGACGCAGCCCACGTAGGTGATGGCGACAGGACGTAGCAAAGTTCTTTAGTGCGCTCGCAAAATTGCAATGTGAACGCAAAACTAACCAGATCAAATGTATACAATGTAACAAAACATGAACCTTGTAGTGATGGCCGATTCGCGAACGAATCGTTCAAAAGAACCGAATCAGTTAAGTGAGTGAGCTGATTTGACTTGCACACGCGACTGAATTGATTCAGCAGCGGTTATAGCAGCGCCAGAAAAAAAAAAAAAAAAGTTAATTCATCAAACAACATCTTAAACATTACAAAAACTGTTGTCAATGTATATAGAATGTAATAGATCACTACATTATTACATTGGCCTTTTTCATAATCCAATATGGCTCCTTGATCCGGCGGGTAAGCGGAAGTAGTCTCTCTCGTTCATCGGACGAGAACCGCTGATCCGACTGAGCGGCTCGCGAACGAGTCGAGAGAGACTGAGCGGCTCGCGAACGAGAGGGCAGATGAACGAGAGAGACTGAGCGGCTCGTGAACGAGTCGAGAGAGCAGATGAACGAGAGAGACTGAGCGGCTCGCGAACGAGTCGAGAGAGCAGATGAACGAGAGAGCAGATGAATATCGGACTTCTCGGACTCAATTGGACATCTCGCGAACCGAGAGAGCAGATGAACGAGAGAGCAGATGAATATCGGACTTCTCGGACTCAATCGGACATCTCGCGAACCGAGAGAGCAGATGTCCGAGATGTCCGAGCGGTCTGATGACGTCTGATGAACGAGAGAGACTACTTCCGCGTACCTGCCGGATCAAGGAGCCATATTAGATCGTGAAAAAGGCCAATGTAATAATGTAGCGATCTATTCTGAACACATTGACAACAGTTTTTGTTGTTTAAGATGTTGTTTAATAAATTAACTGGTAATTGGGTAAACAATAAGCCATTTAACATTTAACATTGGTCAACAAAACTGTCTCTATTAGAAAAAGAAAGTCAACAGTTTTTGTAATGTTTCAAATGTTGTTTAATAAATGAAAGTGCACGAAAACACACAATTAAAGTACAAATAATCACACAATTAAAATATAAATAATCACACAATTAAAATATAAATAATCACACAATTAAAATACAAATAAACACACAGAGCACAAAGTTTCTTTTAAACAGAAGAAAGTACTAGAACACAGTTTAAATAAACTTGACCATTTCACAACACTGTTAAGTAAAATAAAGTGCATGAACAACACACTAAAAGGAACAATTGCACAAAAGCTAAAATGCAAAAAACTTAAAGAAAGGTGCAAATACTAACAAAAAAACAAAAGTATATACAAATGCTTAGTATTTCAGGGCAGGTTTGCATTTAAGAAAACTAGCTCCTTTACTTTAGCAGGGCTAATCCTGTTTCTCCTTTCTGATATAATCTGCCCAGTTTTTGAGAAGATGCGTTCTGATGGTACTGAAGTAGCCACAATACATAATCTGGACTTCATGACAGCTGTAAGCCTCTCATATACCATCTGCCTAGCTTTCCACCAGGCCAAGGGGTCTGCAGATCTTGAAATTAGAGGCTCTGCCAGGAAGCCCCTCACCTCATTGATGGCATCTGATGTGGGGTTTCTGACAACTAGTGTTTCAGCTGCCCTCTCCTCAAAATCCTGCCACCACTGTGCTCCTCCTGTGGCAGAGGTGGAGGGGGTGACATCTTCGGTCATGGTTACATCCACGTCTCTGCGGGTAATTATTGTCTTGGCTGCTGCAGTGATGCCTTTGGTTGCTTCATCTGCTGCTTTGTCATCACTGAAGGCTCGCTGTTTAAACCTTGGGTCCAGTAAGGTTGCCTCTGCCAGTGGGTTGAAAAGGTCAACACGATGGAAGCGTTTACCCATCTCTGCAGCAAGCGTATTTATAAAGGCTTTGACTGGCTCATGGACTGAGGGCCTTGCCTGCATTTTTTTTTTTAAATTTTCTGCAGTCCTCTTGCCATCAAAATCACCTTTGATGCAGTCACATACCTGTTAGGGGTAGAGCAATAGAATACCACACAGATCAGTTGTAGCAAGCAAAATATTATTAATTATGACAGAGAAAACACTAATCATGAATGTGTAGTAACCCTTAGAAATGATGGCAGTAGAATTTGTAGTAAAACAAGTAAAGTATTTTGAATGTTAACATACCGATCAGCACTGATTTCAACTGTGACCTCTTCAAAAGGCTTCAGTACTTCACAGGCCTCCCTTAGCATCCCTCACTCGTCAAGCGTCATTGTCAGCAGAGTGGGGTTGATGTGGGCAAGTGTGGCAATGATGGCATCCTTTTGATTGACAAATCTTTCCAACATATAATATGTGGAGTTCCACCTAGTCACCACATCTTGCTTGAGCCTCAGCTCAGCAAGGCCCATCTGCTGCTGTGTTGCTTTTAATCTTTCATTTGCAACAGTGCTTCTATGAAAGTACTCCACAATGTGCTTGACTTTGTCAACCACTGGTTGGATCGCCTTCAAACCTTCTTTCACCACCAAGTTCAGAGTGTGAGCAAAACATGGTAGGTGCTTCCATCCAACCTTTTTAATTGCTGCTTTTATATTGGAAGCATTGTCAGAGACACAGGCAATAACTTTCTCTGAGATGCTCCAATCCTCCGATATTTTCTTCAGTTGTTCTGCCAGGTTGTCAGCTGTATGCCTTTCAGACAAACTGAAGCAATCAAGTAAAGCTGTTGATAACTTGTAGTCATTATCAATAAAATGTCAGGTTACAGCCATGTAGCTTTCTGTTGTTACTGATGTCCAACAGTCTGTTGTTAGACACACAGCTGATGCACTGCCCACTTTAGTTGTTAACTCCTCCTTGAGTTTCTTGTACATTTGTGGCAATACTGTCCTGGAAATGGTCTTCCTGCTCGGCAAAATGTATGTTGGATCAAGGGCCTTAGTGTAGTCTCTAAATCCCTGGTCCTCCACAATAGAAAAGGGCTGGAAATCCCGAGCCATCATTTTTGCCAGCTGCTCATCCACTTGATTTTGCCTGACAGGTCCAATTGGTCGTCTCACAAAACTTCCAATGGTTGTCTGTTTAGGCCGGGTGCCTTGTCTCTCTGCAGCAGAAGCTGCCTGCTGTTGAACTGGCTGTCAAGGGTGCAGAGTCAGATCCAGTGGCCCCACTAGATGTTGGTGCTGTGGTCTCTTGATCTGGGTCTTCTCGCCTCACCTGTGTCAGCAGTGCTGTAGGGTGTTTTGCGTTCAAATGCCGTCTCAAGTTTGTGGTAGAACCACCAGAAAAGCAGAGGACATTTTTGCAAATTTTGCATTTTGCTTTCTGGGGATCAGTTTGTTCAAAATGGTTCCAAATATCGCTTCTTCTTGAACTCATCTTTCGTCTCTCTCTTAACTAATGAGGTTTTCTGTCCTCTCTGACTGTTAAGGTGTTTTTGTGATCTTTGGGGGTGAGAGGTGTCAAAAAGGGGTGGAGTTGGAACAACTAACCTGGTGGATGGGTACTTAATTTACATGAAAACTTTTAGCTTATATCAACTACTTATTCTCATTTTTAATCCATGTATGAATTACATAAGATGCATTACAGTTTTGTCAGTTGAGTTTTGTTCCAATAATGTGAAAGTTAATTGGATTCCAACTTAAGTGTCTGTGTGAGACAGGGAGAGAGAGAGAGACAGAGATGGGGGATGGGGCCCTCTGGTCTGGTGGTACCACCTCCCTTATCTACAATCTCCATGGAGACTCAGTCAGCATGAGTCCAGGCCCCCTCTCTCTCCCCCCCCCCCTCCTCTCTCTCTCTCATATATATATATATATATATATATATAATAAATCCTATAATAAAAATATCATAGCCCTTGATAACAAATAAATAGGAATAAGAAATGTAAGAAGTTTGATCTTGGAAACTGTTCCCGAAATCAAACTCCAACACAGAGTAGTATTTGAATTCTTTAATGAGCTTATTGAACTTCAGTGATACATGTTGCTCTCTCAGTTACCGCAGCCAAAACCTGGGCTCTCCTAGTCTACCGGTCTTTTTAAGCATACAACGAACCAAGAGCCCCCCATATTACAACAATCAACCAGAGCGCCCCATCGTGGACAAAATAAAACACTATCACATTACAACATAGGAAACATCACATGCATTTTAAGCCACAAACAGTACGGAAACATAATATCAAATTATTATGTAAATATAATACCCGTTATTACGCTGTATGTTATTTGCTGTTTTATATGGTTATGGTAACGTGGTTCTTTGCTTGTCGTGTTGTGGCAAGGGAGAGAGCGGGGAGCCCGCAGTAACCACGGGATTCTCGTTTTTTTTATTGGCGAATCATACTGAATCGATTCAGAATCGATTCACTAGTATCGGACAGTCTGAAAGAATCGAGTTAGTTAAAAGAGTCGGTCTTCCCATCACTAGAACCTTGGTTCGGACCTTGGTCCGGACTTTCAGGTGTGAAAACGCCCTTTGTTCATTTCATTTGTTTCACTTAAACTGTTGACCCATTCTTCATTGAAGTGAACATCACTATACCAACTATTATGCTTCACCAAATAGTTAAATGCATTTCTAACATGATCAGTTTGAACATATTGATACTCGTAATGACCTTTTGTAGGTGAGCTTTCATTTCAGTTTCACTTTTAACATCTTAGAATCAGATTAATTTCTGGGAAGTACAGATGTGACATCTTTGGTGTTTACTGGAATGCACACAACAGGTGCATGACAGCCAGTTTGTTTACCATGTGGAAGACAGCAATTTCATGAACGGAATATGGAGAGCAATGAGATGTTGTTCTAAAGAGTTGAGACATTTAAGTTCTTCAGCAATTTTTTCCAAATGCATATTATTTGCAACACTCTCGTCTGGCATTTTACCACTCAGAATTTTCCTATGACAAGTGAAGCAAATCCATAATTTGGATGCTGGTGCTTCAGATAAATGACACACACGTTCACACAGTACACTATCATGCAGCAATATTGTTTTACATTCAATAACTTGCTTTCTGAAAAGTAGACGATAATACACAGTAGTGCTGCACGATTTGGTGAAAAAGTAATATTGCGATTGCGATATAATAAACAAATGGTATCATGAGTCTACTTGCTTGGTTATCAAGGAAAATGCAGAGATTACTGATCATTTTGAAATGTGTATTTCTCAACTCAAACATACAAACTTAAACTAGCATAAATATACAAAAACAAAAATATATTTTTCAAAATAAACGCATTTCTGCAAACTCGTTAGGTTTTCTCAATAGTACAACTATCTATCTCCGTCCATGCTAATACGCCTGAAAACGCATATCACGTAACCATTCACCTACACTGGGCATGCGCGTGCCGGTGTAAACAGGAAGCAGATTGTCTGCTCTGCTGTTGCTTAAGAGCAGGTCCTGACAGTTGAGTAGAATTTTTTGCTCGTATTGCCGCGTGATGTAGCGACTTTCACTTTGCATGTTTTACACAGTACGTCTTTCTGCTCAATGTCGCTGAGCTTGAATCCAAAATATCGTCATATAACATTTGTCGCGTTTTTTTTTGTCCACCAGTTCAGCGTCAACCTGCTCGTTGTTATCCGTTTTCCACCTGGTCTGACTCTGCACCACACCGGATAGTCATGTGACCATGCACACACGCTTCACTGCCTGAACAGAGACTGATTGGTCATCTCTTTATTATGGGCGTAGCAGACTGCACACAAACAGAGAATAGGTTGTCACGTTCACACACACACATTTTTTATTTAATTAAATCGCAGCCTTTTGCGGTTATATAATCGCACAGGTTGACAATGTGAAAGTAAATTAGCACAGAATGCTAGAATTTATCATTTATCATTTTGTGTCTGTTGTACTGATGCTGTGTTGCCACAGACATGTGGTATGTGTGTCATAAACATGTGCCTGAGTGTTGCAGAGTAAGCTAGTGAGGCCTGGATTTGAGGCCCTATAAGGCAGTAAAACTGAACTTGACCAGACCACTGCTAGGTGGAGAGAGCCTATAGGATGAACCATGTTAAACATGTTATCTAAGCATAAGTGAACCAATCATAAGAGACTTCTTTGTTCCCAAAGAAATTATAAAGATTGTAGTTCTCTCTTTTCAGTGAGAGAGAGCATAGAGAGACTTTGACTTTCTGTGTGACCTGTGTCTTTCTCTCTCCAATATATCTGTATCCAATATATTTTTATACTTCAACCTGTCAATGTTTTGTGTGTTATTTCAAGAGTTCTGAGTGCTTACAGGCAATTTCCACGACAACATTGCGATTAGATTAATCGTGCAGCACTAATACACAGCACAAACATATTCAGGAACAGCACTTATTTCTCTACGAAAACAATCAATTGCAATATCAATATTTTCCCTTTTCTGTTTTGTTGCATAGGCCTTACGATTGTTTTGTTTTATTGCAGCTTTAACTTCATCTTCATGGTATCTTTTTTAAATTGCACTGACGAGTAGATTCCCGAAACCCCACATTATTTTTATATTTCTGATTAGTATATTCAATCAAACATTTCTGAAACTCTGGATCTGTCTGATATTTATCCTTAAAATATTTTAATCCAATACTTTGTTTCTGGTAATTGCTGTCATTGTAATATTTCTCTCGCTTTGTCGGCTTTAACCTTTTTTGAGTTCTGTAACCTATTGCTAACTTTGGATTTTTTCCTACTACATTTTCATACTGTCATCGCATATTGTATCAGATGTTCCTGCGCAAACTTCGTCATCTCGTTTTCTAATACATGTCACAACTTCATAGTGGTTGGAATTACAGTGGTTTAAGTAAATTGCATGACCATGTCAGGAGTCTGTGTACTACCTGGTATACGATAACACGAGTATGCATTCCATCTGTCAGCATTGAAAGTCATAATACTCGTCTGTATAAGGTCAGCAGCTGCCCATATTTCAACCTGTGTTGCCCATGATCCTACGTATTTCATTTTTGATGATGTTACATACTGCTGCACTGATGTGTACCTATCTCTCAAATACGTGTCAAACCTTGTACTGTTCTTAATAAGATGTTGTACTACAGCACGTTGAATTTTCAAATGCTTTTGTTCATTTCCACATATTGCATGAGCCAATGATCTGAAAAAGCAGTTGCCATCTGGCCGAATACTCTTTGTCTTACAGGGATATTGCATGGGGCTAAAGTCTGTGCTTTGATCAACATCAACGTTTTCATTAGTCAACTGTAAACGTGAGCATAAACTATCCAGCTCCATATGGGTTAAAGGGTTAAAAGGTAATCCTGGATTGATGAGATCACCAACTATGATAAGCAGATAAACTGTAACCAGCCATTGCTGGACTTCCATCCTCACTTACTTTGCGTTTACCTTGCAGCACTGCACTATGAAGTGGTTGACTGGCAGCTCCACCTTGTTCTGCTGTTCTGTCAAATGCCATGACTACAGTTGTGTCACCTCTTTATTCATGTTGCTCCAACACTGTGGTGCTGCCACCTACACTTGCCTTGACACATTTACATATTCATGGTTGGTAGGATTTGCAGAGTTTTCAGCACAGTCATTAGTAGAATTTTTGGCAAGGTTTTTGGCAGATATGGCAGAGGTTATGGTATTGTTCATGATATGTTTGATATTGATGGTATGGTTCATAGGATGGTTCATTGGCTGGTCATTAGGATGGTTCATGGTTGGGTCATTGTCAGTCAAGTTTGGCTTAGGAGGAGACAACTCCTCCTCCTTGACCTCCTTGGTCAAGGTAGCTGGCAGCAAGAGTGTGACCCCCTGCTCCATCCTCCTCATCTTGACTGCCTGGGAGCGCCAGAATGCCTTTGTACTGGGCATCTATGGAACACAGACACACACAGGACAGCACATAGCCATCTTTCAAAATAAATGAACCACTACAGTAAACACTGACATAAAATAACTTGAAGTGTCGGTTGAGACAAGATTTATCAGTTAAATGCAACCCACGGCACAATGTACAGTTTTGTCACAGTGAAATCTGAAAGCATTTCTCTGGTTTAGTGCTTTATTAGCAATTTTAGTGTCTTTGTTAATTATGTCAAAATAGTTCATTCAACCTTGATTGAACCTATTCTATTTGGGGTACTTTGGTAAACAATGTTTTTCTTGGGTAATCAAAAAACTTTCACAGGCTTCATTTACATAGAATTACCTCATCTAAAAACACAGATTTCACTAATAAACCAAACAATGACTAGTTATATGGCAAGGCTGTCCAAAGTCAGTCCTGGAGGGCTAGTGTGTATGCTGGTATTTTGGGTAACGTTTCAGTCAATTACACTGCAAAAAACAGTTAAAAGTATGCACATCCAGTGCAGTAGAAATCCAGGAATGACTGGAGAATCCAATTTTAAATGTTAAGAAAAGTTATGCAAATACTGTGTATCATGACTAGTAATCTTATATGCATCTTTCCATAATTTTTAACACTGTTTAAGTCTAACTCCTTAATAAGGTGTTGTGAGTCAACTCACACAACACTTTGAGATCACCACTACTCAACTAAATCAATGTTCAATGTAGGACAGAATAAATGTAAATCCAACTCTGTACAAATAGAATTCTAGTAATTAAGCAAATAGGACATTCACTGAGAGGCCAGCCTCCTTTATGGTTTCACAACTATTTACACTCCAATGGTTAAATTGTTTTCAGATAGTAATTCTTACTAATAACTATTTTTTTACCCATCTGGATATATAAATATTATTTGTTAAAATGCCATTATTGCGCTGACTATACTTCTTAAAAAGGATGTATCGTGAGAAGAACTCAAGAATCAATCAAGAATACTGAAGTTACTCACTGAAACACTTTAAGGATTTATCCACTTAGCTACACAATAGAGCCTACTATTTGCATTGCTTCATTTTGTATACAACACTAACAGTTGTATAACAGTCACATAGCAACTCATGATTTTATACTTGAAGGGAAAAAAAAAAGAATCCTTTGCTTGTGTGTTCACCTTACCTTGTTAGTCACTTGGAACGCTACAGGCAGGTGAACTTTCAGATAGGACATATGGGAGAAAAAAATCTTGAGCACTGCTAGTCTTTTATTATGGCATTCAGTGTCAACTTAGGCTATGTTCACATACGAGAAGACCAATCTCGTTGTGACCAATCACAACGAGAAGGGAAGGCTGTTCAGGGGCCTGGCGGTTTGTCATAGCAACAACAAAGATTGAGAGAAACGAGTGCCAGTTGAGAGGAGAAGTAAGTGGTAAAGTACTAAAGCCCGCCTCTTGCTTGATTTGATTTGATTTGCTGCCTGGGCCAAGTGTGACATTGACGAGCGGTGCGACTCCGCGCCTTGCGCTGAAAGGTACTAACGTATCAAAAAATCTCGAGCAATGAGTCTGCCGTATACACCAGTGGCGGCTGGTGCATTTTTCTCCAGGGGGGGCTATACCAAAAATCAAACAAACATGTACTAAGGTATCATCAGTGTATTTAAATAAATGAAAAGGCCTTTATTTGTATTTGCTAAGCTGAATGAACATTTGTTGTAATGAAACGTGCTTAAGGTAAGTTAAGGTACTTCAATTAGTGCAAATTCTTTATAATAATTATCTTTTATACTACAATATGTAATGGTGAAAGACTAAAGTAACCGAAAAGTGCCTCGATAAGTGCAACAGAAATCTGACAACACAAAACCCTGAGACAATGGCAGAAAATTATGAACACAATAAGACCTAATAGAAAATAACATTTAAGAAAAGAAAAAAAATTAATATGGTATTACATTTGAAATACCCAGTGCCATCAAAAAGCTGAGTGAACTGGCTCAAAGCCATATGACTTTGCCACCTTGTGGCTTAAACTTTTTGTACATAAATTTTGCCCTTTTCTCCTTGAGAGATGCAGATTTCTCAATGACTCTATGGCACCACAGAACTTGACACAGTTTATTATTTTAGACAGGATGTGCCTGTTTTTGTCAACCTCTTCATTATGCTCACGGATCCCTGTCCTGTAGCCTTCATCAAGCTGAGCAGCTATGTTTACTTTCCCAAACATTTGTTTTTGATTTTTCTGATATGTGGTTTAAATCATTCAAACCTGTCTGAATCCATGCTGGGTCTGAGACCTGTCATTTGAAAAAGGATGCAGGGAAAGCAAAATAAAGCATTGGTGTCACTACATACAGTTAGCCAAGCCTTCCTACTAAACCAGCTCCTTGAAAACGACCGAGTATATTGTCTCATTCTGGCGCATTTTATGTCAGATCAGATGTACCACGAGCCACTCGCTCTCTGCTGCCAACCAGTGGTTGGTGGTGTGTAAATCAGCAGCGTTCAGATAAATGCTGTTTGTACATGCGCAGTTCGTTGGTGGGGCACAGGAAAGCTGCGCCCCACCAAGCTCCTATCTCTTGTATTGAGAGGCGCGAACTGCGCATGTACAATAACGAGAGTCAATGGGCAAAGATTTTTGCGCCCCAGGCCGGAAATACGTGACCTATCAGTAACTTTAGACAACGTAGAACAATTTTAATCTACATTTTATTGCAGATTATACATTCTACTCACTAACTATATAACATTTACCTTGCTCATTTAAAAAAAAAAAAGAAAGTAATTTTTAAAGTCTTATTCAATGAAGTCTAGGATGTGGGGAGTGGTGGGGCGGCGCCCTAGCGCCCTCTATTGGCCAGCCGCCACTGGTATACACGCAACTGCTAAACTTTAGCGGTAAGCAATAAGTATTTATAGTACTCAATGAGCCAAGCCATCTGCTCGATGTCTCATACTTGATGTCATTCACCGAATAAATAACAGCACAATAACATAAAACTGTTTTACATATACAAGCATATAGTTTAATGACTCATACCTCTGTTACATTTCTAAATTAACTTTAAGTAAGGATTAATGGGCGATTTGATGTTGAAAAATGTGCAAAGTGTGCCAGCAGAATTCTGGGACATGCTTGGACATGCTTACTACTGCATAGTAAAATCCACACAAGAGTTAGCTAGCTAGCGAAGTGAGAGACTCAGAGGAGCAATGGAGTACAAACACAAAAGCGTGTTTCAGAAGCGAAAACTGAAAGAAGCAGCCGAGAAAGAAAAAGCAAAGCTTTGAAAGATAAGCGGTTTCTTTTAAAAAGAAAGACGACGATAGCCACGCTATTGATTGAGAATGCCCGTGCCTGCCAGATGGATCTAAAGGGTTTAATAGACTACTTCGCACAGCAAACCGCCTGGAGAGTGCGCCTATAATGTAAGTAGAACTTATTTATTTATTTTATTTTTTTTAACTTTTTATTTTAATTTTTTAAATTATTTTACATAAAACATTTCTTGACATAGGACCACAATAAAGATAAATTAATAATAACAATTAATAAAAATACAATAAAATAAAAATAAAAAGGATAAATAATAATAATAATAATAATAATAATAATAATAATAATAATAAAATAAGAATAATAATTTAGAACAAAAAATAAGAATTCAAAATAAAAAATATTTACAGAAGGGGTGGCATTTGCAGCTAAACGGGGTCAGTTACAGAGGAACCTACAGTACCAATGGCATTTTCGATGGTATTCCATTATAATAACACATTTTTGTTACAACCCGTCTCATTTTATTTGACACCAAGATATAACGTAACACAAGTCCACCTTTGTATAAAAGTATCCATTTTCAGTTGCAGACTTGCAGTCATTCGTTCCATTGTGTAAACCTGTTTCAGTCTCTGCACCCACTGAGTTATGGTTGGTGGTTTTGTATCCTTCCAGTTCACAGTTATCATCTTCTTGGCGGTCAATACAAGTATCCGTAGTATATACCTCTTATCTGTGCTATATATCTCTTTAGGTATAACTCCTAACAAAAATAACAATGGATCTGGGGGACATCCATCTCTAAAATGTTGTCAATTTATTTTTTAACACTTTTCCAGAACCCTTGAATTATTGGACAATCCCAAAAGATGTGTGTGGTCTCCTGTTTTTCCACATTTTCTCCAACATAATGCCACAGAAGGTCCTTTCACATATGAAGAAATAATGAGAGGTGTATTAAAATACCTGATTTTTGATTTCCAGTCAAATTCTTTCCACAGTTGACTATTGATTCCTTTATGACAACTTGCACACAGGTCTTCCCATACATTATCTTCAATTATAATATTTATTTCCAATTCCCATTTTTCCTTGATGTTCCAGGTATTTTGTGTGATGTCATTTATAAGCCTTTTATATATATATATATATATATATATTAGAGATATGTTTTTTAGTTGGAAATTTTTTTTCTGCAATACTAATAAAGTAGTCTTCTATTTTATTTGGGGTTTTTTCTGACCATCTCCCTTTCTTTATGACTCATGATATAGTGTCTTATTTGGAGGTACCTATACAAATCGTTTGATGGAAGCGTAAATTGTTCTTGAAGTTGGGAAAAAGTTTTAAGTTCTGTTCCGTTAAATAATTGATTAATTGTGCTAAGACCTTTATCGGACCATCTTCTAAACCCACTATCCCATGTGCAAGTGAGGAATTCTATATTGCCCACTATTGGCATGGCTCTTGAAATTGACCATGGTCCCCCCATCATTTTTTTGACTGTTGTCCAAACCTTCAAAGTGTGTTTTATCCATTCATTTTCAATTTTTATTTTATTGACGGACTTTATGTTAATAAAAGGCAGTACTGATAGAGATATACCCTTAGCTGTACTCTGCTCTATCTGGGCCCATCCTGTCTCTTGGTCATTTCTAATCCATGCCACTATTGCATTCAACTGTGCAGCCCAATAATAAAGTTTGAAATTTGGCAGGACCAGGCCTCCCATATCTTTTGGCAAGAGAAGGTTTTTTTTTTAGTTTTTTTTTAAACTTTTTATTTATTTATTTTTCAGTTATTACACTGAACAACATCCACGGCAAAGTGGCATTTATGACAGAAATAGAAACAAATAAAATGATATAAGAGAAAGAGAAAAAAAAAAAAAAGGGGGGGTGGGGGGGGAGAAGACACCACTCTCTCTATACAACATTTGATCCATTGTTTCAGATCAGCTTCTTGTATGTAGTCCATTTGCCCCAGCGTTGTTCATGGGTCCCTGCTTTGATCCTTAGATAGTGAGTCAGTTTTTCCATGGAGTATATTTCCTCAACAATGTCCAGCCACTATCTTGGGCTTGGAGGGTCACATTTCAACCAGTTCCTTGTGATAGCCTTCTTGCATGCAAGTATCAGGATTTTGAAGAGGTAGATGTCCTTTTTTTGAATAATGTCACCAGGTATCAACCCCAGGTACACAACCCGGGGGTCCCTGGGAATCTTGCAGCATAAGATCTCTTCAAGAGTCTGAATAACCCTGTCCCAGAATGTTTGTATTTTTATACATGACCAGAAAATATGTGAGTGATTGGCATTCATCTGCCCACACTGTCTCCAGCATTGCTGCTGTTTACCCAATTGTTTATTTTTTATATGGGGTGTAATAAAAAAGCGGATTAAGTTCTTCCAACCGAATTCCCTCCATCTTTTGGAGCTAGTGGAAGTTTGTTGTGTTCTACACATGGAATGCCAATCACTCTGCGACAGTTTGATGTTCAGTTCTAATTCCCATTTCGATTTTACATATAATGAATTTCTTCCATTGCATTTTTGTAAGCTACTGTACAGTTTAGAAACAATCTTTGAGGGGGTTTGTTTATATGCACCTGTCAACACTTCAATCACTTCATTACCTTCTGCTGAAATTCCTTTTTTAATTTCTGTATCATAGAAATGTCTAAGCTGTAAATATCTGAACAGGTCCCTATTTTCTAAATTAAATTCTCTTTTGAGTTTTTCAAAAGTTTTAAAAGCTTTTCCCTCGATAAGTGTACATACAGCTGTCACTCCCTTCTCTCTCCACCTCACAAATGTATTATCTATCTCTCTAGGTCTAAACCTGGGGCTCTGAGAAGGCCAAATCAGAAGTTTACTATCTCCTTCCAATTTGTATTTTTTGACTACCTCATTCCATATTTTCAATGCATCTTCTAAAATGGAATTTTCTCCCTTTTGGTCTGTATAATCTTTTCCACCTAGCCTGGCCTGAGGTTGGGAATTACCCAGATTTAACTCAATGTATTTCCATCTAGCTTGATACTCCGGGGAGCACCAATAGACGATGTATCTCATTTGGGCAGCATAATAGTATTCTCTGAGATTTGGCAGTGCTAGGCCTCCATTTTCCTTGTCTAATTGGAGTGTCTTAAATTTTACCCTTGGCCTTGCTCCTGCCCAGATAAACTGGGATATCTGTTTATCCCATGCTGTAAACTGAGATTCTGGAATTCTGTATGGTAAAGATAAAAAGAGATATAACAGCCTTGGCAGCACACTCATTTTCACCACCTCAATTCTTGAACTAAAGTCCAATACTAGTGTTGACCATTTTGTAAAATCTTTCTGTATCCTATTATTTAATATATTGTAGTTTGTTTCATATATTTTGTTCAAATCCTGAGTAATTAGTACTCCCAGGTATTTTATTGATTTTGCCTCCCACTTCAATTTATATTTCTGCTTGATTGCTTTATTTGGTATATAGTTAAGAGAGATTACCTGTGTTTTTGTGATGTTCAATTTATAGCCCGACATCAGACCATAGTCATCCATAATTGTCATAAGTTTGGGAAATGTCGTGTTAGGGTTTTGGAGATAGGTGATAATATCATCTGCAAAAAGTCCTATTATATGTTCCTCTTTTGCTATTTTGATTCCTTTCAGCTCTTTGTTTTGTCTGATAGCTTGAGCCAGAGGCTCTATGAACATTACAAACAGGGAGGGGCTAAGGCAGCAGCCCTGGCGAGTGCCTCTAAACAGCTTAAAACTACCTGTCAGGTGGCCGTTGATCTTTATTCTGGCGGTTGGGTCTCTATATAAAGATTGTATGCACCTAACGAATTGGTTATTAAAACCCAGCCTCTCTAGCACTCTATACAGAAAAGGCCGGCTAACTCTATCAAACGCCTTTTCCGCGTCGAGACTGACCAGAGCTGCACTTAGATGTTGTTTATTAGCCTGTTCTATAATGTGTAGGGTTCGTCTGATGTTATCCTGTGTTTGTCGGCCTTTTATAAACCCTGTCTGATCCTCATTTATTAAATCGGGCAGAAAGTGTTCCATTCTTTTCGAGATTATAGATGTAAACAATTTATAATCTACGTTCAATATAGAAATTGGACGATAAGATTCACAAAGTTCTTTATTTTTACCTTCTTTTGGGATGACTGATATCACGGCCTCTTTCCATGATGGTGGTACCTCAGCATTGTTGAGTGTCCAATTAAAAGATTCTAGCAGTACAGGGGCACGGTCTTCTTTAAAGATTTTATACCATTCATTCGGGAAACCGTCACTCCCTGGGCATTTGTTTGTTTTCAATTTACTAATCGCTATGTCCAGTTCTCTTTTGGTGATGGGGGCAGTTAATTCGTCATTTTGTATTTTTCCTATGGAGGGAAGGTCTAATGATAGCAAGTACTGTTTAATATTATCTTCATCGACAGTCTTAGGCTGTGAGTATAAAGTTTCGTAGTAGTCTTTGAATATTTTGTGAATTACTTCCGGTTCGTTGGCTATTTTATTTGTTAAAGGGTCTCTGATCTTGTGTATTGAATTTATAATTTGTTGTGCCCTGAGGCGTCTTGCTAAAATTTTTGTTGCTTTCGGGCCCGATTCCTAAAAGGTTTGTTTTGTGAATCTCATTTTCTTTTCTATTTCATCGTTCAAGATGTTCTCTATTTGTTTTTTAAATTATTTTATCTGGTTTGACACCCCTTTGTCATCATCTTTACGTAGTTGCTGTTGTTTCTCTAGTTTTCTCAATGTTTTCTCTAATTCATCATATTTTGTCCTTTTCATCTTATTTAAGTATGCCGTTCTAGAAATTAATCTCCCTCTCATTATTGCTTTAACTGTGTCCCATATGATAGTTGGGGCTACTTGGCCTTTCTTGTTATAATTTATACAGTCACTCATTTCTTTCTTAATCTCCTTTACAACAGTCTCCTTGTTTAAAATACTGATATTTAGTCTCCATAATGTACTCTTCGGTCTGTTATTCAAGTGTATAGTTAAGTAAATTGTGTTGTGATCTGATACATCTGCTGTTCCTATTGAGCACTCCTGCACCCTGTGTCTATCTGCAATGTTCATCAGAAAATAGTCTATTCTGGAGTGCACCTGATGAGTAGCTGAATAGTGAGTATAATCTTTTTCTAGTGCATGGAGATTCCTCCAGACCTCGAACAATCCCGTCTCTTTAATTAACATGTTGAGGTCTTTTGACCTATGGGATTTATGTCTTTTTGTACTTGTCGTATCGACAGAATAGTTCAGAATTGTGTTCCAGTCTCCAGCACAGACTAAAATCCCTTCACTCTCAGAAATTATTGTATCAAACAGGAATTTAAAGAATTTTCTATCACTCTCCGGAGGGGCGTATATATTTGCAAATGTGACCAGAACGTTATCTATCCTTCCTTTGATAATTGTATATCGGCCCTCAATGTCTCCCTTTTCCTTAATTAGTTCAAAGTTAAGAGAGTTGGAAATCAGAGTAGCCACTCCTCTTTTTCGACTATTTTTACAAGAACTGAAAAAATAATTTAAGTACCCAAACTTTTTCAGCTTATCATGTTCTTGTTTCGACATGTGTGTTTCTTGTAAAAATATAACTTGTGTCTTATCCTTTTTCATTTTTGCTAATACTTTACTCCTCTTGACTGGATTACTCAGGCCATTCACATTTAAGGAAACAATTCTCAAGTTATGTGACCCTATCATTCATGTTCCAAATAATAAATGAGCTAGTGGTCCCCAAAAACGAAATCTGAACATAAACATAAACAACAACAACAACTATGAAACACAAAAATGAACAAACCTCCAAAAGAGGAGAAGGCTCTTGCTCCTCCTCAACTGTGACCCCGTTGGAGGGTCGAGGGTGAAGCCTCTCATTAAGAGAGGGCCCAGTATTAAGGAAGACTAATGAGTCAAAAAGCAGTAACTCTATCATCCTATGAGTCCAACGTATCCAATATAAAAAAAAGAAACAGCCTCTCCCAGGCACTTAGTGATCAAAACAAGGCCAAAATTCAAAATTATCATAGTCACTTTAGAGTCTTGGAATTATAACAGTCATACCGGATCGTGTAGTTTAAATGCCCGTTCATATTTGCTCGGAGCGTCCCCTCTGGAACTCCTGGAGTTTATCCCTCGCTCTCTCGGCCACGGCTGGCCTTCTCTCATGACGGCCCGCTGCCTGCTGCCATCCCAACCGCTCGCGGAGCCGTTTTTCCAGGCTGCTTTCTCCGTCGGCTGACTCCGGCTCTTCCACGGGGAATCCGCGTCTCTTCAGCTCCCGCTGCACCTCCTGTGCACTGATGTATGTTCGGATCCCCGTATCCCAGTGGATCCGCATATTCGTGTAAGGTGTTTGGAAGCGGATCCCCTTTTCCTTTAGGGCTTTCTTTATTCTATTGTATTCCCTGCGCTTCTTAACTATCTCAGTCGCATAATCATGGTCGAAGTAGACCGTTCTGTTGCCCAGTTGGATTTTTCCCTTTTTCCAAGCTTCTCTCAGTACCATCTCCTTAGTTGTAAACTCCTGGAAGTTGATAATGATGGGTCTCGGTGGGGCTTCGGGTCGGGGTTTGAGCGCCAGGGACCTGTGAGCCCGCTGTATTTTCAGATCCAAGTCTTGTGGTAATAGCAATTCGCTTCTGAGGAATTTCACAATAAATTGTGGCACCGAGTTTCCCTCCTCTCCCTCTGCCACTCCAAAGATGCGTATATTGTTTCGCCTGGACTGGGACTCTAAGTCCGTTAGTTTTTGCTGCAGGGCTCTTTGTTGTTCCATGTAGGTGCAGAGCGCTTCGGTCGCCTCCACCGCCCATCCCTCCACCTGCTCCACACGGGACTCCGCTTCTCCAACTCGGTCGGTCAGGTTTTGCATTTCCGTCACAAGGTTGTCGAGTTTACTATTGATTTCTTGTCCCAGGTGATTAATATCCTGTCTCAGACAGTCATTGTCCCCCTTGAGATCAGTTTTTAGCTCATTTATCGCCGTGATTATATCTTCCGGATCTATGCTCGTACCCGGGCTCCTCTGGCCTCCAGCCGCAGCCCTTCGACTGCTAGCTTGATCTGCTACGATGTTGCTAGCTTTCGCCGCCGAGGCGCTTTTATCTTGAGTTTTTGGCATTTTTTCTTCTCTTATATGGCCTCTGGTGTTTCTTCTCCCACTCATCTATCCCTTACATTTATAAATGTCGAACTTTCGAGTTATTCGGTGGGAAAATTGCGGTCAAACTGGGAGCGCCGTTTCACTGCGTCTAACTACTCCATCAGCAAACCGGAAGTCGGCAAGAGAAGGGTTTTAAGTCTTATTCTAGGTCTCTTTCTGCCAGATAAATTTAGAAATTAGTTTATTTAACATATCAAAGGTGGATATGGGTACTCTTATCGGTAGGGATTGAAATAGAAAAAGAAGTCTAGGTAGCAGGTTCATTTTCACCGTCTCGACTCTACCAAGTATAGAGAGGGGAAGGACCTCCCATCGTGTCATGTCACTTTTTATTTGTTTAATTAACTTATTGTAATTAGCATCAAATAATTGTGTGGGACTGGGTGTGAGAATAATTCCCAGGTACCTGAATCCTTGTCTGGACCATCGGAAGGAGACATCTTTATTTAATTGTGTAGGCCAAATCCCATATATCATCAGTGCTTCTGATTTGTTTTCATAAATTTTATATCCTGAGATTGAGCCATATTTGTGCAAGCATTGCATAAGTGCTGGGATGGAAAGAAGTGGGTTTTTAATAAAAAGCAAAATGTCATCCGCAAACAGAGCTATCTTATGAGTTGACCCTCCTTCATCCACTATTCCTTGAATATGTATGTATTGGCATATAGCTTCCGCTAGAGGTTCAATACTAAGTGCGAAGAGGATGGGTGACATTGAGTCTCCCTGTCTCACGCCCCTCTCCACCTTAAAGAAATCAGAACAGTGACCATTAACTCTGACTTTTGACTTAGGGTCTTTATAGAGCATGTTAATCCAGGCAACAAATTCTCCTCCAAAGCCCATTTCTAGCAATGTTTGCTCAAGAAATAACCAGTCAACTCTATCGAATGCTTTCTCAGCATCTAAGCTGAGAAGCATTGAGTGTTGTTTGTCCCTTGCCGCTATTGACTGCAAGTTTAAAGCTCTCCTTAATTTCTTTATATACTTTTGAATTCTATTAGCTAGGATAGAGGTTAAGATTTTATAATCTACACATAAAAGGCGTATTGGGCGATAGCTAGTACATTGTAGGGGATCCTTTCCTTCCTTATGTAGAACTGTGATGATGGCTTCCGACCACGATTTTGGGGGGTTTCCTGATTTTAGTATATAATTATATACTTTGCATAATATAAGGGTGATGAGGTCATTCACAAACGCTTTATAATATTCTCCGGCAAACCCATCTGTTCCCGGTGATTTATTGTTTTTTATTTTGGCAATGGTTTCTCTAATTTCATCTTCTGTGATGGGTTCTACTAATTTGGTTGCTTCTTCATTTGACATTTTAGCCATTTTGAGGGGTTTCAAGAACTCATTAATTTTTTCTTTCTTAGATTCTTGTTCTTATATAACTGTTTGTAATATTTTGCGAAAGCATCTGATATTTGCTTAGGGTGGGTCTCAACAAGATTGGTTTCAGGATGTCTGATTTTAGGGATTGCACGGCTGAATTGGGCTTTCCGAAGTTGAAAAGCCAGCAACCTGCTAGCTTTATTTCACATTTCATAGTATTTTCTATTAATATACCTGAGAGCTCCCTCTGCCTTGTATATTAACACCTCATCCAATTGCCGCCTAGCTTCCTTTAGCTTCTTAAGTGTATCTTCCTTTCTATATTGTTTATGTTCCCTCTCTAAACTTTTTTTCATTTTCCAATTTTTGTTTCATAAGCCTGTGTTTTTTTTATTCTAGATCCTATGGAAATAATCTTCCCCCTCATCGTGGCCTTACCGGCATCCCATAGCACCGAAGGAGAGACATTACCATTATCATTTATGGCAAAATACTCAGATAGGGCTCCTTGTATTTCTTGTTTAATATGAGTGTCTGTTAATAGTGAGACATTGAGCCTCCAATACCTAAAATGATTGTCTAACCCTAAATTAATTTTCATAGTAACTGGGCCGTGGTCCGAAATAGTGATCGGTTCAATTGTGCTTTCGATGTAGGTCTATTTTTGACATCCTTGAGTAGCTCCCATGTACTTGGGACATGAATGTGAAGTCTCTCTCATTGGGGTGAAGATGTCGCCAGACATCTACTAAGCCCAGTTCCCTCATCATCCCTGATAAATCTCTAGACATTTTAGATTGAGGTCTTATTGTTCCAGGTAGTCTGTCTAATTTGGTATTTAGTATACAGTTAAAATCTCCCCCTATAAGTATAATCCCTTCACCTTTATCTGCAACAAGTGCTGCAATTTTTTTTTTTAAATGTGGACAATCTTCGTTTGGGGCGTACACATTTCTTTCTTTCTTTCTTTTATTTGTCTCGAACATCAACATTAACAGATCACAATAAAACAGTAAAAGACAAAACACCAAACATAAAAGATAAATCAAACAATCTCCATCAGAAAAAAAATAAAACAATGGATGTGTTCGAGAAGGAGCAGGAAGAAGCAAAATGCTTATCATGTCCTGCCCCTTCATCAACAGTGTCATATTAAATTTAAAAAAATCTTATAAATCAAAAAAGAGAAATATTTACATCATATTTACATCATCACAATGCAGTACCCTTGCAAACAGTTTCATCATTAAATCAGCATCAACAATTTCATTTACCCTTCTCATTTCTGTATTTCTCGAAAATTATTTTCTTATATTTGTATTTAAACTGTGACATGCTATTGCTTTGCTTAATCTCTTCGTCTAGTCCATTCCACAGAGTCACCCCGCAAACTGAAATAGATATACTTTTAAGAGTGGTACGGACACAAGGCTAAATTAGCTAAATTAGCTTTCCTTCTTAAGTCGTACCTTCCCTCTGTATGCTTGAACATTTTTTTGAAGGTTACCTGGAAGTAAAATTTTTTTTGCTTTAAACATCATTTGTGTAGTTCTAAATTTCACTAGATCCATGAATTTCAAAGTCTGTGACTTTAAAAACAATGGATTGGTATGCTCACGATACCCAACATTATTTACTATCCTTATTACTCTTTTTTGCAGTATGCATATCCTTTGTAAGGAGCTCTTATAGGTGTTGCCCCAGACTTCCACACAATAGTTCAAATACGGTAATATAAGTGCGCAATATAGAATATACAATGTTTTATGATTCAGGATGTGCCTAGTTTTACCCAAAATTCCAATGCTCCTGGCCATCTTCAAGCACAGATATTTTATGTGCGGTTTCCAGCAAAACTTGTGGTCTAATACAACATTCAAAGACTTGTTTTCATATACTCTTTCTATCACCACATTATCAATTTCCACTTGAACATTTGTATTGGTTTTACGGTTCCCGAACAACATAAATTTGGTTTTGTTCAAGTTTAATGATAACTTATTAGTGTTGAACCAGCATTTTAATTTGCTCATTTCTTTAGTGACCACCTCCAAGAGTTGTTGCAGGTCCTCCCCAGAACAAAAAATATTTGTGTCGTCCGCAAAAACAACAAATTTCAAAGCATTTGATACTTTACAAATGTCATTGATATACAAAATAAACAATTTTGGGCCCAAGACTGACCCCTGTGGGACACCACAGGTAATGTTGAGGCACATTGACTTATGATGATCCATTTGAACAAACTGCTGCCTGTTTTCAATATAGCTTTTCAGCCAATCGAAAGCCACCCCTCTGACACCATATTTTTCCATTTTTTTTAGTAGTATCTCATGGTCAATCGTATCAAATGCTTTTTTTTAGGTCAATAAATATTCCCACTGCATATTTTTTGTTATCAATACAATCAGTTACTTCCTCTACTAACTCCATTAACGCCATAGATCTGTTTGATCTAAAACCATACTGACTGTCATTTAACAAGTTATTCTTGTCAATGAAATTGTCCAGCCTTGCAACAAAGAGTTTTTCAAGTATCTTTGAGAACTGAGAAAGTAGGGATACAGGCCTGTAGTTAGTAAAATGATGTTTGTCACCAGCTTTATATAATGGAATGACTTTGGCAGTCTTCATTTTATCTGGGAATGTACCCGTTCTGAATGATAAATTACAAATATAAGTTAGTGGATCTACAATTCCATCAATTACTTTCTTTACTAGAGTCATATCAATATCATTCCAATCTGTGGAAGTTTTATTCATACACTTTTTCTTTCAAGACAAGCGGATTTACTTTGATCAGGACTACTCCCCCGATCTACAAAAGAAACGAGTGAAAGTCCACGAAGTTATCAAACAGCTTAAAAAGAAGGACATACAAGCGAAATGCTTGTATCCGGCACAACTGAAGCTTAAACTGAATACCGGAGAGAAGACCTTTGCAACACTAACGAACGCCGCAACACTGTTGAAGGAGCTGGGAATGGAGGTGGTCTGCGAAGAGAGAGCGCATCGAGGAAGAGTTAAAGGAAGGGTGGAGGAGCAACAAGCAAAAATCAGTGGGTTTGATTCAGGAAACGCATTTATCTGAGATAGAACATTTAAAATTGAAAAGAGAGTGGGTTGACCAGGTTTATAGTGCGTCATGTGGGAAGAAGAAAAGAGGAGTCGCCATTCTTTTTAATAAATCTGTGTATTACAATAATGAGAAAACCTTTCAGGATGATGAAGGTCGATATGTAATGGTGATTGGAACAATTGGAAGCATAAAGATAACCATCTTAAATGTGACTGTGGAGAGAGAAATCCGAATTCAATTTTTTTGGGAACTGTAGAAAAGAAGGAAATTATAGATATTGTAACTACTTGTCCCTGGCTCCATGCTTGCTGCATCGAGAAATCTCACTATTATCGATCTAGGAGGGGCTGTTGAATCCTTAGGCTTAGATACGAGTGAACGATGTGCCCTTTCAATTTTAATATCCATTTCTGGTGGTAGTTTAAGCACCTTCTGAAGCAGCTCTTTCACAAATCCGGCTGTATCTCTTCCTTCACTTCCTTCTGGGATTTGGAAAATTCTTATGATGTTCCGTCTCAGTCGGTTTTGGAGGTCATCGCATTTCGCTGAGAGATCTATATCGCGGTGTAGCAAGTATCTTAGCGCCCTATGGTGTCGCATTGCTGTATCGGCTTGTTCCAGTCAGTCGAGGGACATTTTAGTTTGATTATGTCGGTCTTGGTTTTCTTTGCAGAGTTTTTTCAACTCTTCCAGCACTTCTAGTTCTGACTGACCTTTATTGCTAGCGGTGTTTAAGCTAGCTGGGCTTGGTGGTCTCTTTTTATCCTCCTTTTCTCTCAAGGTTTCTTGTTTACTGGGGTTCTTTTGTCTAGTAGTTGAACTCATTTTGTTTGGGTACTCTTTTCTTTGAGTTTTAACGCCTAATAGCTATATTTGTCACTTTTTATTTTTTGTCCGACGGAGCTCTTCTTCTATGCTGCGAGTCCTTTCATGGCGTCACCGAAAGTCCTTATTTTATTTTTTTATTTGACTAATAATCAACCTACAAACTTGTACACACAATAATGTTTTCATATTTGTCAAGGTGCGCCGTCACTAATGTTTTCATCTGTTATGGTGCTCCGACACCAGATTTTGTCAAGTAGGCTAGCCTATCACTATCTTGGCCTTGCTGTTATGACTCCTCTTCTATAGCACGGCAGTCTTTTTTCCTTGTAATAATTTCATGTACACTGTAAATTATTTTCCCTGTAAAAAAAACAAGCAAGTTGCTGTAAAATTAACAGTGTCTTACTGTTGCTGACATTTACAGTTTGCTACTGTATGTTTTTGCTACAGCAAACAACTGTATTATTTTACTTTTACAGTATAATACTGATAATAGGATTAGCAGTTCATTACCGTTTTTTTTGCACTACCATTACCAGTAGGCACAGCTACAAATTTTTACTGTAAACAAACACTATTGTGTATTGGAATACTGGCAATTAGGATTACAGGCAATTTTGTTAAGATAATGACTTTCATGTTAACAGTGATAGAAAGCTTGATAAATTACTGCTTGTTAATCTTGCCAGAATAACCCACTTTCCTACATCAGTGAAGAAACCAAACATGGCCTTTTCAATTATGTGACTTAAAAATATGAGACAGACATTATATAACTTCTGAGTGTCATATAAACAGCACTTGCAAAACATTTGCACATCATTTACATGTAACTGAAAAAGCACAGACAAAACAGCCAATTTAGACAAAGGAACTTAAATGAATTTACAGCCATTACCAGTATTTTTTTTTAGTATTTGAAATCAAGTTAACACGAGTCAAAGCGTGTTCTCTGTAGCTGCTTCATCATTTGTTTTAGTGTTGGTGTGCAATACAACCAGTAGAAACACTCAAATGATCAATGACATTATCAGTATAAATAAATGAACATAAATAAATCTACATAAACTAAGTTTTTTTTTTTCCTAATATGAGGTTGTGTCGGTCCTAAACCATACAAGTTTCAACATAAACAGATATTGAACACAAACATGTCACGAGTCATGACACATTATCAAAATAAAACAATGTTTTTCTAGTACAGACTGTGTCTGTCCAAAACCTTCCAAGTTGTATGTGGGTGGGTGTATTAGAAAGACGGAGAGAGAAAGCAGGGAAGGGGGCTTCGGGGGAGAAGGAGAGAGGAGGAGAAAATAAGAGACAAGCTGGTATAGTGATAAAGTGAGTGAGGGAGTGAGCTCACTGGCTTCTATGAAGTCCCACTCAAAGTCCATCAGTTTCTTCAGTAGAGACATGAGGATTGACCGATTGACCGTGGTCTTCTTATAGGCGACTTTTCTCTTTGACAGCACTTTGCCCCGTCCAGCCTTGGTGCCCCTTTCTGGATGTATTCCTATAAAGCGCCTGAAAATGATAGTGTATGTTTAGAGATGGCGCGAAAAAAGTTGGTTCTCATCGAGGTGTCATGGTCTTAATGGTTGTTAGACTGGCTTGTGCCCAATATATAGTAATACGATTAAATTCAATTCAATATGCAGTATAGAACTGCACATAAACAACAGAAGATAAATTGCATATCACAATTACAATACATTATCATTTACTTTATGGATTGAATGTAAGCATCTTTAAGTGATTAATGCCCTTCAACATTGAAATTTTAAAGGAAATCCACCATCAATGAGTTAAATTGAAAGTCAACTGAACCCAACCCCATTATGTGTATTTAAATAAGCATGGAAACAAAAGACAGAAACACAGGTGTTTAGTGGGCCTGCAACTATCTAATCTTTGAATGAATTCAAGCGTGCAGGCAGCCTCCTCTTGGTACTGAAGATTGAAGCTGTAGAATGTGGAACATACAGCAGTTGTCCCTCACAGATGACGTGGCCCTCCAGGCTGACCAGCCAACGTTGAATACAGCTTCCTGCTGTTTCACCTGAAACTCAACAAAGGAGAATCTCTGTCTATAAGAATAGTGCTGTTTTGCTGAAATACAACATCATGTTGTTTATATGATGATTTGAATTTTTATAAACATACCGAGCAGTATCAGCTGAGGAGTTGCAGGCAGGGTAAGCATCATCTCCACATCAGCTGCAGTGGAAGACACCTAAGACACAGCCAATGTTAACGATTTTACAATTACTAGTTTCATTAGATTAGATTCACAGTAGACCATGGAGCAAATCAATCAATACAAAACAGTGAATGTTCTCTGTATTGTTGTTTTTTGTATCTGACAGGGAAACATGCTGGCAAATCCAAGTAATTGTGATTTACACTAACAGTTAAATTATTTAGCTACACAGTATAGCATATCATCATGCTTCATCACTGCGAATTCACTCCCAGGAAGCAAGTTTAACTTTAGCCAACACGATCCAAAACATCACAAGTAACAACTAACAGACAGAAATAAACTAATTTATAACTAACTAACTAAAAAGATCTTGGGCTCAGGGCTTCTAGATAGAAATAGCTATGTACAAATTAAAACAAGTTTAGCGTTACTCACTGATATCGCGGTAAGAGGGCAGTCCAGTCTATATCAGAGTAGATTACTAGATTATATATCCAATGCATAAAGTCCTGGAAACGTCACTGATGCTTTTTGCAGAACTTAACAAACAAAATAAAATGGTACTCACCGAGTTTTTGCAGGATGAGGATGAATACAGAAAAAATCCAGCTCCAATTCTGCCCGTGTTCGTTCCCAAAATGCAACGTTTTTTTGTTTTTTTTAAATAGTGTAAAATACTGTTTATATTTCCTCAATACATTTGACGCCGTAAATCATTTGTACTAACGGTAAAGTGCTGTATTTAAGAATAACGGAACACTACTGTTGAAATTTGTTACAGTGTAGCACTGCATGAAAAGCCCCGTTTCCGACCCCGAACAGAGCCACGAAGCTCCACGGCACTTAATCTATTCGGTAGTGACCCGCGAATATAAAATCATGCGGCTCTGAAAAACAGGCGGAAACGAACCACCGTTTGGGCACGGGAGTCATTTTCACCCGTGGAACATCTGCCATCAATCTCGATGGGGGGGCAGGTTACTTACTTAAAAAATTGGGGGCCATTAAAAATGTGTCCTAGGGCTTCGAAACCCTGACAACTGCGTTCCTGAGACGCCGCTGAATCTGGAGATAGTCGTTTTATCTAAATCTGACGCTATGGTAAATGGACTGTACGTATATAGCACTTTTTCTAGTCTTTTCCGACCACTCAAAGCGCTTTACACTACATTCACATTCACACATTCATACACTGATGGCAGGGGCTACCATGTAAGGTGCCAACCTGCACATCAGGAGAAACTAACCATTCATACACACAGTCACAAACCGAAGGCGCAGCTGCGGGAGCAATTTGGGGTTCATGCGGACTGGAGGAGCCGGGGATCGACCTGCCGATCTTCTGATTAGCAGACGACCCGCACTACCTCCTGAGCCACAGCCGCAATATTTTTTCTTCCACCAGGTGGTGCATGGAACCGAAAAATGAGATAGATATGATTATGGAAGTGGTTCCATCTTTCTATCTTTTTCATTTTCTTTTCCCATGGCTCTCATTCCGCCATTTTTAGAGATAATGTGCTGATTCCTGCACACAATTATAGCTTTTTTTCCCCTACTTGTACGAATGCAGTGGTCCATTAGCCCCTTTTAATTACTAAAACATAACATGTCTGTAGGGACTCCAAACCAATTCCATTGAAATCAGCATCGTGAAATTAGTTAACATATCAATTTTGGTGCCTGTAGCTGCATGGGAACATCATCAAAACCTCACTTCCAAGTTCAACTTTGTGGCATCATAACTTCTCAGAAGGAAGCTACAGACACGACAAAGCTTTTTGGAGCCTTTTTGTGGTTTTTACTAAGATTTTTCAACAAGGTCCACACACATGCACATCTACGTATAAACACGTGAATCATAAAACGGTATAACATAAGAGTAAAAAGTTCCATTACAATTGACCCACAGTAAACTATCTGAGCCTCATATGTGCGATGTAGCTGTCTGCAAGCTTCCATATGCACTTAGAATCAGCTCTCTAGCTCCCTCTGTCTTTGAAATATGAGCCTTCAAAGTACTTCTTTGTGCCTCTAACTCCTGACAAGAAGCACCTACATTATTATAAAAACCAGTAAATACACTGCAGACACACAGCAGCTGACAGAAAGAGGTCATATTATACAGAGAAATATTAGCTTTTTCTGGGTGAATAAATGTTTTAATGGACTGCACTTATATAGCGCCTTTCTAGTCTTCCGATCAACCACTCAAAGCACTTTACACTACATTCACATTTGCCCCATTCACACACATTCAATGGTACCATGCAAGGTGCCAACCTGCACATCAGGGGAATCTAATCATTCATTCACACACTCACACAAGGCGCAGCTTCGGGAGCAATTTGGGGTTCAGTATCTTAAATATCTAGCCCAAGGACACTTTGACATTCGGACTGGAGGAGCCGGGGATCGAACTGCCGATCTTCTGATTAGAGGACGACCTGCTCTACCTCCTGAGTCACAGCCGCCCCACATGTTAATGTGACTTATAAAAAGGGACGCTAAAGGGCAATGAGAATGCTGAGCTGTCAAGTTTCATCAGGAGTCATTAATAACACCATCAAGCACATCATGTTTAATTAGGAAAGTAGTTTAAAAACACGCACACAAAGGGCAACCATTTACTGCATACTGCCGTTAGAAACGGAGTACAATTAGCTGCTAATTATCCTGATCAGCCACCGTCAGTAATCAATACAAACACACATTAGACTGTAAACCATTAATCAAACCAATAACTAACAGCAGTCAATGTCAGACAACCTTATCATACTTTAGCAGTTACCTAGTGTTTCTGTAGTGGTGACAAAACATTAAATATACATATTAGCAGTTTGAACTAAAGCTCCCTGCGCTCTCCGTGGAAAATATTACACCAAACTCCCTTAAAATGAAATATGACACATTAACAATTCCTTACGTGGCCGCAAAAACACCATAACTCTAGAAACGCAAGATAAAAGGCGTCATATGTCGACAATCTTGTCAATTTGGCATCAATATAATCCATAAAGATAAACAGTATTTGCATACAAACTTTATATTTTTGATTTTGTCGCCTTAACTCGCTACCAGCCACCGTTGGTTAGCTGCGCTATTTTAGTGGGAGAAGACTGTGGGAATGAGAGGCGAACAGTTTCAAAAATTAAGATTTCTCACTAAAATAAGTGCTGGTTGGTGGATCAGATACACGCCAAATTAAACACCAACTCATAGCTGTTAATTCACCGTCTATTGTGTGTGTGACTGTATTAAAGGAGTTTTTTCGGCCGATGCCTTAGTAACTACCCGGTTTGCTGCTTCCCGTCTGGTGCTGGAGAGAGCTAAAAACTGATTTTTCTGATGAATTTGTCTGTGACAGTGAAATTCTATATTCTAATAGAATGTTGTAATGTGACCAACTGGGAACTAAATGGAAACGTCCCTTTTTAAGTGCTGGAAGTTCTGTTGGCGGATGTTCCCCGACGGCTATCAAGGGAACTTTTTCCTCTTAAAATGTTTCATGGCCACCCTAGGGTCCAGAGGTCCCGCAAGCCGAGACCGCCATCCTATCTACCGATAACATGATCAGATGTAAATAATAATAATGTCTAGGAATGATTGTTACCTCTGTTTGACAGACCCTGGAGCAGTTATGTACGGTGGCCCTGAGAGCTCAACGCGCTGCAACTTAAGAAAACATGCAAGTAGACAAAACACAAGCAAATTAAGAAAACATCTTCATCAATTTGACAATAAAATGTAACTAAGAAATATTTGGAAGTACAACAAGTTTTCTAAACCACATTAGCAGTGTCAAGCCACTTCACATTTCAACACTTTGAGATATAATGTTTCTAAGAACATGGTTCGGGCACAAAATACAACAGTAAATGGCTGCATATTATTGGGAGTTTTCCAATCTCTGTTAAATGAGAATAGCTACAATATTCATTCAATGTTCATTTTTCTTGCTTCAAACCGTAGTTGTATAATACACAGTGCTCAATTTCTTAACTAAATACTTAAAGGGCAAGTTCAGAATTTTTGACGTCCAGCCCCTGCGTCCCCTGCGTCCTGGTGGAACCGCATTTCTTACTCACATATGTGTTTGATTGGTAGAATCTTCAGTTCAATACATGCTGTAGTTCATGCTGGACACTCCTGACAGGTGCAACAACACTATGGTTAATTAACTACAATGTAAAGGAAGGTCATGTTTCAGGCTGTACAGAAGTGTCACTCCAGTTACTTTGATAGAAAATACTTCTATTACAAAGTAAAGGATTTTGCAATAGTTCGATTTCAAAATGAAGACATAAGCACTTGATTTCACTCCAATAGACTATCATAAGCTTTTTGTTTGCACTTTTCTACAGTCTGAAATGTGTCCTCATTACTTTGTATTCGTTATGTGGCCACTAATGGACGTTGGGTGTCCAGTGTGAAACACAGCATGGATTGAGCTCAAACACATCATCGGTGAGGAAATAGGGCTAGATGTCCAAAATTCTCAATTTAACCTTTAAATGTTTTTCCATGAGCACCTGTTTCATGTGTGTTCGAGTCATGAATATGAACCTTAACATAAAATGTATACATCTGTTAAACATTTAAGGAAAAATGCCATATTTAAATTTGTTCTTGTGTGTTGTTTCTTTGTGTAAAAGGAGTATTTTGTGCAGGAGGATCACCCAGTTAATTTAGTTTCCAAATTATCATTAAACTAATTTGTTACAGATTCAAAACATCAAGATATAGCCCAAGGTTTTCAGTTATCTGGCTAGTTCAGTGATTGACGTTGCAGAAATACCCCTTTTCAAGTGCCTTAAGTTCAAACAACAACTGACTGTTATTTTTCAACTGTATGTAAATGTAATATATGTCAGCTGGAACTCCAACAAGTTTTTCAAACCACATTGCTTGGCTTGTAGATATGTAGGCTACTTATGTAAACATTTGCAGAACTGGAAAGCTTAAGACAAGTCCCATAGTGACACCTCTTGTGTTTGTTTGTACAGTGTCTCTATTCATCCAATGTAAATAGTGCATTCAAGTCATCCAAAGATTCCTCAACATCCATCATGTTGTTTTGTTTGGAAGCTGCAGTGTCTTCTTTATCTGCAGCTGAAATGTTTTTCTTGATAGCTTCATTTGTTTTGATTGGTTTGGCCGGTGTGCCTGGTCAGGCTAGTTGCCACATTTGAGGTGCTGATTTTGATTGTGACGGCACTAGTATCAATGATGTGTTGCTCCACATCTTCTGCATCTTGTAGTTAATCGTCCTTGTTCAACTGTTCCATGTACGTACGTACGTAGCACAGATGGTGGCAGTGTCACAGTGTATTCTCCGCCCACTTCTGACTTCAAAACCACGATGCCGCAGATTGAAGAAGTATAGGAGTCTGATTTTTGCAAGGAGCAACATTTGTTGCAACGGTGGGTCTTCTGTTTTGTGTTCAATGTTGGCTGCTTTCTATTGCACCTAACACTGTCTATGTTCGTCCAGTTTGACACGTTATGTTACCTGTGATGGTGATGAGATTGTGTTGTGGTTCTTCTATATGAAGTGCAGCTACATTTGCTGGCACATTGACATTGTTGATCTCTTGAAAGATTGTGGCTTTGGTGCAGGTCATGTAGAGTATATCCATCTTGAGTGTGGACAGGTTGGTTATGCGGTATGATTTGCCAGTCTTTAAGGCTTTTTATGTTGGTGTCATACAGCACATTGATTTTTGATGTCTCATCCACAACATAGCAGTCTCGGGACTTCTATCTCAGCCCCGTATACAACTCTCATCTCAGTGGTTGCTTTTAGGTTCATGACCTTCATGTGAATTTCTCCAGCCTGCAAAGGAGAACATTTGTAGTTCAGTTTTTTGTGGAATAGTGCAAGTTGCTGGCAGGATTTTTGTATGTGAGTATGAGCAATTGCTTGGTGAGAGCATTTGTTTGCTGGTATAGTGTTAAGTGGTTAGTTTCTGAATACATGTAATAGAGAGTTAGTAGGTGGTTTTGAGGTTGTTGATACCATCGAATTAATAGTGAATATTACTTTACTGGCAAGATGTGTTTCATCATTTAAGAAAAACTAACCAAAAACATAGCAAATAAAAATAGCAAAAAAAAAGACTAAGAAAGTTGTACATTGATATTGAATATGTACATTCACACATTTGATATTATGGTAATACAAACAACAAAAAGAGAACTTACACCATTGTAAGGCTGTAGAGCAATTACTTGCTCCAGTGTCATCTTCTGGCTGTCGTGGGGTTTCTTGTTTGGGAAGTTGAGGTTGGTTACTCAGATTTTGGTTTGTCTGTTGACAAGCACATCATACTTTTCATTTCCGTACTGTGATCCATTGAAGTCTGCAGAAGAGAAATGAAAAGTATTAATATTAGTATATTGTCACAATGTGTAAAATAACGGTCGCTATGTGTTGATATATGACAAATAGTAATAATTTTAGTACTGGATTTTGTAAAGACGTCACTGTAGAACAGTATAATCATGCTTTTGCAGTGTTTTGTCTTCTCTACCAAAGCACAGAAATGAGGCATTTTCTCTTGAAAGTGGTTATCACCTAAACAAGGCAGATGTTGGGGGAGTAGCCGTGTAACGTTAGTGTTTATGTAACATAAAATTGGAACATTAATGTACTTACTCAGACTTTTCTTTACATTAAGCAATTTCACTGCTGTTTTGTGAACCGCCGCCTGCTCCAAGGTATCGTGCTTCTCCGGTGAAAAGACGACAACTCTGTGAAAATCGTTGTGAGAATTTAGAAAAACAAGTGAAAAACTTTGTGTTTTTGGAAGAAAGTTTGATTGGACTAACATATACATATGCAGACACAACGTTGTCGTCTTCTAATTTAGCAACTTTGGAGGGAGTTCCCATTTTTTAAAAGGGAATGTTGGTTTTCTAGAGATCGTGCGTAGCTGCAGACAAAATGCCGGACATCAGATTCGTCTTGATTTGTGCTCAGAACGCGCAACGCACCTGTGCAGTTGACAGGAAATCACATAACTTTTTTTTTTTTTTTTTTTTTTTTTAAGAACACACTTTATTAGTTCATACATTTTTTGTCACACACACACACAGCATGCAGTCGGTGGTGGCCACCAAACACGCACACTCATGCAGGGAGGGTGGCTGCGGGAAATTTGTCCTCTGCCCTTCCAGGGGCAGCCAGGAGCAGTGGGCAGCCCTGTGTGGTGCCTGGGGACCAACGGCTCCAGGTGTTGGTGTTGGTCACGTCGGGGACGGGACAGGAGATGGCGATTTTTTTCAATTGGGGTCCTTATTGTGGAAACTCCACACAGAATGTGTTAAATGGTAAATGGCTGCATTTATATAGCGCTTTACAATGTATGCCTCTCATTCACCCATTCATACACACACTCATACCGATGGCAGTGAGCTACCATGCAAGGTGCTGGCCTGACCATCGGGAGCAGGTTCAGTGTCTTGCCCAAGGACACTTCGACATGCAGACTGTAGGAGCCGGGGATCGAACCTCCGATCTTCTGATTAGAGGACGACCCGCTCTACCTCCTGAGCCACATTATTTTCCAATAGGCTGTGTGCGGAACTGTAGTCCACTGACTTGCAGTTTTTGTACCGCTGCAGTCATACCAGTTTCCATTTTGTTGCCGTATGCTCTCTACAATGGCATATTTTTCGCGATGCCTGCAAGATGTACCACAGATAAATGTCAACGACATGCACACAATTGACGACGCACTTTCACCTGCATCCAGCAGCAAATAGAAAAGAAAACTCTAAATTAGACTTATTATTTCGTTTTGGTTTCCATGTGTATTAAATTTTCCGTTTCGAGCTGATAGGTGATGATTTTTAATGGTAATACTGTGGTGCAGTAAGGAGTGGTACAGGTCTAAATGAGTAAAGGAATGTGTGAAATCAGGAGAAGTATTAGTGTCATTGCAGTGTGGGAATTGACATGATCAAGTGAAATGAAGGGGTAAGGCATGTACAGTAAGAGTGAATGTAGGGTTGTGTGCAAACAAAACAAGTCAACTATAGTATAGCAAAAAAAAGTCAGTCACACAAAGATGAAAGATGTGATAAGACAACAGATTGAGGTTTACCTGTTGAGGGACAAGTAGTCTAGTTGCTGGGCTGAAGTGGTGTGTTGCCTCAGTGGAAATGTGATGGTTGAAGGCATTTGGTGTCTCCAAATTGTGCCAAACTGTGCCAAATTACTTTTCCTCACTTCTGTGCCCCTGGAAAACATACTGAAGCTTTTTAATGACTCTAAAACTGTTTTCCATCGTGCAAAAAAAACGTAATTTTTTTTCATAATTTTATACAGCAGATATTCATTTTATGGTAGCTGGAGGGTCTCCAAACGTTTCCAAGTGGCGATATTGGCTCATCTGACACCTATATATCTATACTACTAGTAATATATATGACACAAAAATGACAAACCAGATTGAACTGAATTTTTTTTATTTTTTCAAAATAAAGTGCACCAAGCCAATACATAACTAAATAACTAGAAAATAGAGAACTGTATAGAAGTATTTACAAAAAAGAATGCAAAAAATGCTGCTTCCTGCCCAAGGCTGCATAAAGTGGTCCTGGTCTAGATTCCTTGCAGGTCGTGCCAGACTTGGCAGCAGTTTCTTTTTGGCACAATGCATGACCCACAGGCAATAGGTGCCTTGCGGTGGCAGTGCCGGCAGTTCCTTCTGCCTTGTCGTAGCATTGTCTCCATCTGAAAGGAAGATGGGAATATGGGCAGCTCTTGGGGGTGGGGTGCAGAGTATGCCTGACTGGAAGGTTGCGATGGAGAGCCACGTTCTGCCAGCTCCTCAATGAGGGCCTGCCGGAAATCCCTCTGTGACATTGGAGTGCCACCATCCTCCGTGGTTAGTTTGTAAATTATGTGGGCATTCATGACCGCAATGTCCACAAAGTGGTAAAAAAAGTCCGGTTCCACTTCCTGGTCTTGTGGAGGGCAGTGTAGTAACCGATGAGGGCATCAGACAAATCAACACCCCCCATGTGCTGGTTATAATCCTTTATTGCGGCCGGAATGGGTACGGCAGTCTGCGTCCACTGCCCACCTGCTTTCACCCAGCAGCATGACATTCACACATGATTAATTCTAGATTAAAACAGAGTACACAGGATTGTGATAGCTGTAATACATCTGCAGTATCCCTGATTCAATGCACTGTTGTGGTCTGGAGATGTAAATGCAATCCAGCAAGGTTTTTCCTTCAGTGGTGGCATCTTCAGTCAACTGTGTGAATCCTTGTGCTTGAAACATTTCAGAGATTGACTTGCTTGTGCTTGACATGAGGTCTTGATTGAAATCTCCGCATACAATTATTGGATGGTGATCCATGATTTCAAGTGCATCCAGAAGACTCCGTAAATTTGATAAAAAGTCTCTGAGATTGTAATCCGGAGGTCTGTAGACAGCAGCAATCAACACATTCACTGGGGCCTCAACTTTGACAACAACAAACTCCAAATCGGTCACATTGTGTATGTACTGTTTTTGATGTCCTTGCAAGTGGCTTTTCAGATAAATGGCAACTCCTCCACCCTTTTCCTTTGCTCTTTGAGTACTGCTGTTGTAGGAGTTCTCTCTGTTGCGTTTAAACATGTTGTAGTCTTGTGAACAATGGTGCCTGTTAGATGGGTTTCTGTTAAACACAAGATGTCTGCAAGTCTCAGCTCATGGTGACTCTTGATATTGTCGATGTGATGTAGCAACCCCTCTGTATTATGGTGAATCACTGTCAGAGTGTTGGCCTGGTTGGTTGTCAGTGATCTCTTCAGAAGAGAAGACTGTCGCATGTGGCTCTTGGCATGTTTTCTAAGGCAGTTGTGATTCCTGGGTTAGCGTAGATTTTCCTTTCATCAAAATCAGTTAAGTGAAGTCCACCGAGTGAAGTTGTTCTGGTGAGTGCCACGTATGCCATACCTGGTTCACAGTGGCATTTTTATATGTTTAAAAAAAAAAAAAAGGTGGGGCATCAACCTCTCTCTCTCTGTGGCAGTCTGGATGGATGTCTAAAGGCGGTCGGGGGGTCATCTGGGCCACTGCTGACAGATCCTTCTGAAGCTTGCCATTACGGGCCTCCAGTGCTTCCACTCTCTTGCTGAGGAGAGTTGAGGTGGATCTCATGGCAGCTCGGAAGTTGGCTAAATCACGATCCAAATGCTCAAATCCAGCCACATCCATAATTTCCATGCTTGTCCTGAGAGTCTTTATGTTCCTCTGGAGGCTATCAGCAACCTCAGAAACCCGTTTCTGCTGCTTGGCTAAAAACTCTCATCATTGTATTGATCTCGACTTCCAAAGCAGCATGATCCACAGCAAAAGTTTGAGGCATAGGAGGCATAAGAGTGTAGCTCATAATAGTCTGGGTCAGGCTTGTTAAAACACCAGTCAGCAGCACATAGTAGCATCCATATATGGCGAGGATGAGGAAGAAGAGGCAGAGAAGAGTCTTCATCAGTTGACCTGCCGTGTCAAGTATCAGTGACTGACTGTCTCCTGTAGTCTGACGGAAAGACAAGTCATTCTTTCCTCTCTTTTTCCTCCACTTGTTGAATTTCGATCATCAGTTTTAGCTCAGCTCAGCACCATATGAGTTCCTCCTCCTCAGTTGAACACAGCACTCCTTCATAGCACCAGGTGATCCTGAACTTGTCAAGGTCTTTCATTGACAGGTAGTAGAAGAAGTCTACCCTAATCCTGGCCTTCAGCATCCTTATGAACAGCAAATCTGCATCAATATCTGCAGCTTCCTCCACTTTATTTTTCCGGCTCACATATATAGCCATTTTTGCCTGTCCTACAATGAGATTAAGAATTTGACACTTATCTCTAAAATGTTTGCTGTATTTAAAACCCAGGATAAAAGTCTGTTTGGTAAAAGCCTCCCCCATCCGCTTGAACAGTTTCTCTAAAAGAAGGAACAGGTGTGCCAGTCTAAAACATTATGTAAAACAGTGGAACACTGTTTCCCTGAGTGTGCAAAAGGGACAGACATCATTCACAGTGGGGTTTAAAACAGAAATAAAAGTATTGACAGCAACTATACCATGTAGGACCCTCCATTGCAGATCACCAGCTCTTTTGGTCAACGGTGGTTTGTATAAAAGCCTCCACTCTGGCTTCTCACCATCCTGCAAGTTAAAATGGGCTCTCCAGGGTGTGTCAGTCCTACCATTCAGTTTGGTCCTGTTCAACAGTTTCACAAACATATGGTACATACTTTTTCCTTTAAAATCCTCTAAAACTGTGTTGCCTAAAATACACGTTTTAAAAGAGGATGTGCACTAAAATCTGGTAAAATTCTTAAACTGGGAAAAGGATCCGTGTTTACCGGACATTTAAAACCATTGCAGTATGCCATTAAAAGAGAACATTCCCTTTCTGTCAGCTGACGCTTCCACCCTCCAAGCAGCTGACTCACCAGACGTGTGGATCTCACTCCCAGGAGATCTGCTAAGGCTGCTGCATTGTCCAGGTTGGGCCCAGCCAGGTCCACCACACGTCCCAGCGTGACGACCTTTGCCCTTCACAAAAGTTTCAGAACTGTGGGGCCTCCACCACCGGATGTGACCAAGTGATCTCCATACACCACTGGTTCTTTTAAAAGCCACCATCCACTCTGTCCTTCTTCACCATGCCCCACACTCTAAAAAGGCCACGATAAAAAACAGGTAATCCAGTGAGGTTAAAATGCTTGCTGTCCATTAAAAACAAAGATAAAGTCAGTCCCAATCCACCAAACCGTTGCAGTATTGCACCAGCCACTGGTCTCCACACTAAGTCTTTTGGTCCTGTAAGTACAGGGTACCCGTGGGGTCTTAAAAGTATTAAAAAAGCATTGAATTTAATATTCTCAAAATAAGGCCTTAAAAGTATTGAATTTCGTTTACAAAGTATTGAATTTCGTTTGCAAAGGTCTTACATTTCTTTCTTGTCCTTTCGTAGGATCAAATAAATACCGTAACGTCATGAATAACAAATGTATAAAATGTTTTCGTGTGTAACGTTACAATTTACTCTGTTTGGTGTGTCTTGGACATTACGACAGTACAGGTAATGTTTACGTCAGTGTATTGACGCTCTTGACCGTGGAGTGTGCTGCTAACAAGCTAGCTCGTCGTCTCAGAATGGGCAAGTGTCGTTTTAAGGGGCTTTCACATGATCCGCGCAAAGCATCGGCATCAACGCCAGGTTGGACGAGACTACTTCACATGATCAGCGTCACCCACATCAGCCGGTGATCGTAGCTAACCACATCGCCAATGATCATACTAGCACAGCCATAGAAGTGAATATAGACTGGCTGCATATATGTCCTGTACTAAGCTGTCAACCAACCTGGTAGTCCCGTCTGTAAACCGACATCATTCCATGATACAGACTTTTTAGTCAGATCATGGTATGATTTAAGGTCATGTTGTATAATTCGGGATGCTCCGACACACATAAAACAAGTTTCTCTTCTATATATTTTTTTTTAATTTCGCGGCTATGATAACAAACGCCTCTCTTTCCCACTGCTCTCCATCTCTAACCCGATCACTAATGAATAGCAAACTAAGAGCTATTAGATTCCAGTGATTGGTTGCGCGTCGCAAAGGTCAAAGTTGAATATAGTTGAACTTTGAGCGCAGCGCCAGGGGGTCTCCCAGTGTCTGTGCCCAGGGCGCAGAACGCCGAGGGCGGCGGCGACGCTTGCCAAATAGGAAATGAATGCCAGCGCCGAGCGTTTTTGACGCTGATCATGTGAAGGGCGCTCGCAAAGCTATTGTGTATTAAATATTAATGTGAGTATTATAATTACATGTTTTATCAAATTCAAGTACTTGGTAAATAATTATTTTCTAGGGCTTAAAATCCATACTGATTTTCCATTATATCCTTCATACTTTTGCCAGTATGGCCGTGAAGTTGGCATTAAATTTAATTCTAAGTGGTATTAAAAAGGTCTTAAAAAGTCTTAAATTTAACTTGGAGAATCCTGGGGGTACCCTGTAAGTAGTCTCTGTATGAATTGTAGGCGGAAGGCTGCACCCCTGCTGGCCAGGTGGACGAGTCCTTGGCCTCCTTCCTCCTTCGGTAGGTACAGCATGCTCTGTGGGACCCAATGCAGCTTGTCCCAGAAGAAGTCTACCAGCACGGCCTGAACCTGAGCAGATTCATTGGAGGGTCCACACAGGCCAACCGATGCCACAGAGTAGAGGAGACCAGGTTGTTAATTATGAGCATACGGCCTCTGTAGGACATCTTTGGCCAGATCCATGCCCATTTTTTGAGCCGTCTCTCAACCCTTTCTAAAACGTTTTCCCAGTTTTTATCTATGAAGGACTGATTCCGCACAAACAAGGACTGATTCAGCATTTCAATCCTCCCCTTTTCCAAATCAGTCCCCCAGGTAGATCGAGCTTGCCACTGAGCCCTTCTCCAACCGTTATAGCCTCACTTTTTTCCAGTTAACCTTTGCTGATGATATTTGGCCAAAACTATTTACATTCTTCACTAACACGTCTATGTCTCTCTGTTCTCTAACCATGACAATAACGTCTTCAGCATAGGCAGAGAGTTTCATAGTGCATCCAGGCAAGCTCATTCCTGACAGCTCCACCCTCAGCTTATGCAGCAGAGGTTCGATAGCTATGGAGTATAGCATGCCTGATATTGAGCAACCCTCTCGAATTCCCCTGTGGACTTTAAAAGGAGCACTTAAACCACCGTTGACCTTAAGTACACTCTCAATGTCACTGTACAGAACCTGGATCTTAGCTATGAAACCAGGGCTGAAACCAAAAGCCTCTAAGGCTTGCCACAGATACTGGTGTTCAACCCGGTCAAAAGCCTTTTCCTGATCTATAGAAATCAGACCAGTTTCAACACCCAATGAACTAGAGACGTCCAAAACATCCCGAATTAGAGTAACGTTGTCAGTGATCAACCTGCCAGGCACACAGTAGGTCTGGTCAACATGGATAACCTCCTCCATCACTTCTCTCAGTCTAGTGGCTAACACCTTAGAGAATATCTTATAGTTCTCAACGTCCTGCAGGTCACCTTTCTTAGGCAGGAGGGTGAGGACAGCCCTCCTGCAACTCAGTGGCAACCGCCCTGTCTCTAGACAGTCTCTAAGAACCGCCAGTAGGTCTTCACAGACCACTGTCCAGAAAGACTTATGGATGGTCTACCAGTAGACTTTTATACCTGGTGCCTTTCCACTCTCCATGCTCTGCAGGGCAGCATGCAGTTCCTCAAGGGACAGCTGAGCCTCCAACTCTGCATTAGAGGCCTCACTGACCCTCGGAAGACCCTCAAAGAAGGCCTGTGCTACCTCTGCATGCTCTTTATGTTCGCTCTTGTAGAGGTCACCATGGAAACACATTGCGTACGAATCTCAGATGACTCTGAGAGAAGCAAGCCAGTGTCCGTACGTGAATGGATGATCTTTCTCTGCCCATTCTTGCGCTCTAGACTAAAGAAAAAGTGAGAAGGGGCATCCATTTGAGTAGTTTTCAGAAAACGCGAGCGGACCAGAGCCCCCTGTGCTGAAACGCCCAGCAGGTCAGCCAAAGCAGACTTTTTAGATTTGAGAGCCTCAATATGGCCTCGATCTCCTGTAGAATCTGCTAAACCCTGTAGTTCTACCACTTCGATCTCTAGATCCCTCATAGATCTGGCTCCGTCCCTTGTGACATTGCAAGTGTACTGCTGGCAAAACTGCTTAATCAGACACTTGCCGATGTCCCACCATTGCTGTATAGAGCTAAAACCAGATCTGTTATTCCTGTGCTCACCCCAGAGAAACTTAAAAGCATCTCTAAAACGGTTATCGTTTAAAAGAGCCGTATTGAAGTGCCAAAACGCACTATTCACCTTTACATTCTTTATAAAAACAGCACTGTACAAGGGAGTGATCAGTAAAACCAACTGGGCTAATAAAAGAGGCCTTAAAAACACTAAAATGATGTTTAAAACAGTAAAATCGATCGAGCCTGGCCATGGATATCATGTTATCTCTTTGTGTGGCGGCTGGTGCATTTTTCTCCAGGGGGGGCTATACCAAAAATCAAACAAACATGTACTAAGGTATCATCAGTGTATTTATAAATGAAAAGGCCTTTATTTGTATTTGCTGAGCTGAATGAACATTTGTTGTAATGAAAAGTGCTTAAGGTAAGTTAAGGTACTTCAATTAGTGCAAATTCTTTATAATAATTATCTTTTATACTACAATATGTAATGGTGAAAGACTAAAGTAACCGAAAAGTGCCTCGATAAGTGCAACAGAAATCTGACAACACAACCCTGAGACAATGGCAGAAAATTATGAACACAATAAGACCTAATAGAAAATAACATTTAAGAAAAAATTAATTAATATGGTATTACATTTGAAATACCCAGTGCCATCAAAACGCTGAGTGAACTGGCTCAAAGCCATATGACTTTGCCACCTTGTGGCTTAAACCTTTTGTTCATACATTTTGCCCTTCTCTCCTTGAGAGATGCAAATTTCTCAATGACTCTATGGCACCACAGAACTTGACACAGTTTATTATTTTAGACAGGATGTTACTGTTTTTGTCAACCTCTTCATTATGACTCACGGATCCCTGTCCTGTAGCCTTCATCAAGCTGAGCAGCTATGTTTACTTTCCCAAACATTTGCTTTTTCTGATATGTGGTTTAAATCATTCAAACCTGTCTGAATCCATGCTGGGTCTGAGACCTGTCGTTTGAAAAAGGATGCAGGGAAAGCAAAATAAAGCATTGGTGTCACTACATACAGTTAGCCAAGCCTTCCTACTAAACCAGCTCCCTGAAAACGACCGAGTCTCATTCTGGCGCATTTTATGTCAGATGTACCACGAGCCACTCGCTCTCTGCTGCCAACCAGTGGTTGGTGGTGTGTAAATCAGCAGCATTCAGATAAATGCTGTTTGTACATGCGCAGTTCGTTGGTGGGGCGCAGGAAAGCTGCAGGAAAGCTCCTATCTCTTGTATTGAGAGGAGCGAACTGCGCATGTACAACTTATAATGAGAGTCAATGGGCAAAGATTTTTGCGCCCCAGGCCGGAAATACGTGACCTAGCAGTAACTTTAGACAATGTAGAACAATTTTAATCTACATTTGTGACCTGCTCTCACAGAATCAGTCACATTGACCCCAAAACACATTTTGAGGTTTTCATATTTCTTGAAATCTCATCTCTTTTCAATGAGACCAAAACCATGTCACTCCTCCAAAAAATGAGAAAGTTATGTGGCGTTATACAACGAGAGACACAAAAGTGTGGTTTTGAGAAAAAGGCGTTTAAAAAAACCTTTCCATTATGACTCTGAACATTCCATTTCTGGGGGGCTGCCGCTTTGACATCTCACAAACAAATGCTGCTTGAGTGCTTATTTTAAATAGCAGATATAACATTTAGGCATCTATGTAATGAGGAGAAATTGCTCTTTAAGGTTATATTACACACAGTACACTTACACTATTTATCCACTATTAATGAATCTTTCAAAAGAACCTTGAAGACGCTGTGAAAAATCTGTGACTCCCCTCCCCAACCCCCCACAATTATGGTTACACAATAATTAAATTGCGTAAAAAGAAAGACAAACATACTGATATACATTAAAGTGTTTATGTAAACACATTCTTTATTTGTAAAAAAAAAATAAAGCTATAAAAAATATATATTAATGTATACAGTAGCCTATACAGTTTATAGTAAATGGCTGCATTTATATAGCGCTTTTATCCAAAGCGCTTTACAATGTATGCCTCTCATTCATCCATTCACACACACACTGATGGCAGTGAGCTACCATGCAAGGTGCTGGCCTGACCATCAGGAGCAATTTGGGAATACAGTGTCTTACCCAAGGACACTTCAACATGCAGACTGGAGGAGACGGGGATCGAACCTCTGGTCTTCTGATTAGAGGACGACCCGCTCTACCTCCTGAGCCTCAGCCGCCCTATCTAGAGTAATGTATAGGTCAAAGGGACTGTGGCAGACTCGGGGGGGGGGGGGGATGGTAAGGCCTAGGCTGGACTCAGCACAGCCTTTTTAACCTGCGTGTGGATGTGTGAGCGAGAGCGCGTCAGTGTGAGAGGCTGACGGAGTGTCTGAGTCCACAGGCGATTGGGAGGATTGGGGGTCGACTGTGAGCGAGGAGTGAGCGGAGCCAGCAGCAGTGTTTCAGGCAGTCAATCAGCATCGTATAGTATTTGGTTGGTCACCATCAGAGAGACGGTGACCAGACAAAGTTTGAGAACAGGCAAAACCAGAACACCTTATATAACCGAGGTATTCAAATGTTATTGTCTCAAAAAGTTACCGGCCAGTGTGATGGTTGACCCTGCAACTCAAAATAAGTGTTTCTGAAGAAAGGTTTCATATCCACAACATACAAGTAAGATATAACCATATAACACATATCACCAATTAAATCCTTAAATTATGCAATAATTAATCTAGACATTAATAGAACAGAACTTTGATTAACAGAACCGATTAACAGAACCGATTAATAGAACAGAACATGAATAGTGACCGAAATGTGGAAAAGTGATACAACATACATACACACTCACACACCTGGCCGGGGAACAGATGGTCTCGGACATGTAATGTCTTTGGTCTCCTCAGTGCAAAAGTCCCTGATATTGTCAAAGAGGTACCACTGCCTTTTTGCATGCAGTCCTGGCTTCTCCTGCTCACACGGAACCTCACACATAATGTTTGCATCAGGGCGCAGCAATGCAAATTCCTCACCTGGTGAAAGATGGAATTCTCTGGCCAGGACAACACCAGGCTTTTCTCTTGTAAAGAGGAAGTGGTGGAACCGCTTGATCCCAAGTAGTGGGCGCAAACTGGGGGCAAAGAAAGTTTGCCAATCATGTGATGGCACCAAACTCTCTCCAGACTCCAAACCAACCAACTGCGGGATGTTCACACCCTTGACCGTGCTTTCCCTCACTGCCTGGGCGATGTCTTCAAGGCAGGAGACAGGTGTGCGGCGGAACTTCTGCTTGAAAAGCCCAAAACACCAGTCAGGTGCAAATTTGGTGTACCAGATCAGATATTTGTTCTTGTTCTGCCCTGGACAGTTGTCACAATGGAGCTGCAGATGTCTCTCTCCAAGGCCATGGTGTCCAAAAAAGTGGTGGAGGTAGCTGATGACAGCATTTGATCCCTTGCTTGTGCAGTGGGCCTCATCGATGAGGTAGTTCACCTGCTGTGGAATCCCCTCACAGCAAACTCCAAACACTCCACACTTCCTTGGCACCAAAAAATACATGGGGCCTGGCTGAAGAGGGTCACTTGGGTAGTGGACCTGCAACATTAAATAAACAAATTAATCAATTGAAAAATATAGCAAATTACAAATTGTGGTATGCTGGAGATTAGATTAGATTAAGAGCAGAGTACAAGATGGTGAAGGATTACTGTACATTTGTTAATAATAAAGTTATTATGGAGGTTATTATGGAAATACTTCGGCTTTATTCAGTGTGTTACCACACACCAGCACAAATGGATGATAATTGTATTACAGTAATTAAACTAACCTGCTGTGCAAAGTCAAAACTGTAATGGACAGTTATGTCTCTGCTGCATGGTGGGTTGGTGCCAAGATCAGTAGAGAACTCCTCCACCACCACCTTGCAGCTCTTGGTCATCCCCCTGTACACCTCATGCTCTTTTCCCACCAGGCGAAGATGTTCTTCCTGCTTTTGAAGCTTGGACGATTTTACACAATCAGGCAGGTTGGAGCTCCTGTAGATGGCCACATTGTTTTTCTGGCATTGCCAGCAGAGGTCAGTCATTGGTTTCCCAATGACCACATTTGGCAGAAGTTGGTGCCACAGTTTGCGGAAAGTGCTGTTGCCAGCAGCACGATAACCTGAACAGAGCACAGACAAACAGTGATCAAACAAGACAGATAAATATTGGATATGACAAAGCACATTACACAACATTACACAACAAATGTGATCATAATAAATCTAAATACAAAGAAAATATTAAGGCATACACACCGGTTCCATCAATAGAGGCCTTGTATTTCCGCCACACAGAGGACTTGGTCTCCGTTGACGGAAGCACGCGGATGTCTGCCCTTTTAAAGCCTGGAATGCGTCCTGGGAGTGGCATGGCGCAGTCATCAGCGAAGTTGTTGATGAACCTTACGATCCTGTCATCATAAGACAGCAGCTTCTTGTTGGCCAAGCGACCACCACCCAGCTTTCTCCTGGGAGCCACACCATGCTCTTTATAAAATTTGATGGTGGCTGTAAGCTTGTTTTGAGAAATTCTGAAACATTATTTTCAAAACAGTTCAAAAGTTCAAAAGTTCAAAACATGGACATTATTTTGGCCTAATGACAATGTTTGTTCCAATGTCTGTAATTCCAAAACGAATACTTACACATGTAGAAATTTGAAGGTTTCTCTGCATATGTGATGACCATCAATGAAGTAAGAGGTCCTCTGGTGCATCCTGTCTTTCTGCTGCTTCCTTTTGGAGCAAGCCGTTTCTTTGGAGCAGTTCATACTGCTGCTTATTTTTCCTAACAGGAACATGTGTTTCTCACCTAGGAAAAAAAATATCAACTGTTATTCACTGATATCATAAATACACATACAGGCCTCACATGGCGTGTGCGTGCACACACATACACCTGTAAAACAACTTAGGCCTACATTCAGTGTTGTGACAATTAAAAATAAATTAACATTAGAACTAATTTTGTCATTTCAGTGTGAGACCACTCATCTGTAATTAAATACAACTACAGGGTCCTGTTGACCAGATAGATACTCAAAACAAGGTTTATATAAGATAAACATACTTCTGTTTACTAATGTTGCCTAGCTCTATGGGATAAGTGGAAAAGTGCTTACCAGCAGTCATCTAATGAAGCTGGTCTCGTTTTTTCACCATCTCCTCAGGAGAGAAGAGGGTGTAGCAAGGCTTTCCTTGATAAAATTTGCAGCCACACTTGAAGCTACGAGCCTTCTCAAGATCATCACTGCGCACACAATCATCTCGCACGGACTCAAGGACGGCAGATGTTGGGTCTGTTAAAAAAAGTGGCTCCATGCCAACATCTTCATCGTCGCTGTCTATAACGGGCCTGTCAGAGTCCGCGTCCGAAGTGTCACCGGAGGTTTCACTGTCGCTGTCCGAGCCGCTGTCTTGAGTCTCCCGGTCAGATCTCGGTTCCAGAAAGTAATCCTGGATAAGCTCTCGCCACCGATCGCCGGAATCCACAGACAGCACCGGATTGCTGTTTAACAGCCGAGCGATTTCGTCTTCTTTCCGACACGCCATTGAAAGTTTTGAGAACGATATAGCTTGCTAACCAATCAACCAAAAAACCAAACAACCAACCAACCAACAGGTGCGTAGTGCAGCTGGCAGCTGGATAGTATCGCTAAATGCCGCCGGCGCGAATCTTCGCCAATACCATATCTTGCTTTTATACTTCAGAATTATATTTCCACTCTAAAATATGAAGTAATTCATACAGATTATGAAAGCCAAGGCTTGGTTTTATTAAAATTAGTCAAAATACCAAAATGGTCAAAAATAGACTTTTGACATTAAAAGGCGTTTCTACGTAAATCAGCCATTGCGACTTCCGACTGATTCTGTGAGAGCACGTCACATTTTATTGCAGATTATACATTCTACTCACTAACTATATAATATTTACCTCGCTCATTTAAAAAAAAAAAAAAGTCTTTAAAGTCTTATTCAATGAAGTCTAGGATGTGGGGAGTGGTGGGGCGGTGCCCCAGCACCCTCTATTGGCCAGCCGCCACTGGTGTCCAGGTATACTGCCTGTGGTTTCTATGCAGGCCCCTCCACACGTCCCTCAGCTCGTGGGCTTCTATTAAGCGTGAGAGTCTGCTGAGGGAAGCAGAGTGTGGTTCTCGATGATTTCTGTCTATTTTATCATTTACAGTGCAATTAAAATCACCTCCCAGAAATAAATACTCCTCACTCTTACACTTGTGGATGACATTGTCTAAAAGATCCAATAAAATCATCCTTTCAGCACCATGTGTTGGAGCATATACATTTATAAAAACTACTTTGACATTCTCGTACTGTGCTCTGATTTTCAGTATTCGGCCCTTCACTACTTCCTCCACCTCATAAAAACATGGTATAAAATCCTTAGAGAATAAAATACCAACTCCACCACTGACATTGGACAAGTGACTTAAAACGACTTCCCCATTCCATTCCCTCTTCCACTCAGTTTCGTTGTCTACTGTACTGTGCGTTTCTTGCACAAACATGACATCTAGTTTCTTAAAATCCATCAGTTTAAAAAGAGAAGCTCTCTTCATGTCATCCCTAGCCCCATTCAGGTTTAAATCACATTATAGGGATGGAGATTGACTGAAACCATAAAAGACACACAGTAGTTAAGAACATGAGGGAATAAAACTTCAAGTTAGTCATCATAAGACATTAGGAGTTTCACTTTTTGTACCAGTTTTTTGAGATTGAAGATCTCTTGCTCAGAGAAGGTATCCTCCCCCAAGTCTCCCATGTTTTTCATATAAAACCGAACTGAGTCAATAAATAAATGTAGGTCTGGGAAGACATTCTCCACTTTGACCAATCTCATGCCCTTGGTTTCTGTTAAAAACTTTCTGATTTTTATAAAGCCTTGTGCGGGCCTATCCGTCCTTCCCTCGCCTCTTTCGGGGCATGAACGGACCAGATGTCCCTCCCTTCCACAACCAAAACATTTCATCCCGCCCGAGTTCACAAACACGGTATAATCATAATCATCTATTTTATAATTGAGAGCGATATTCAGCTCCTCGTTGTTGTTGTTTTTAAGGATCATAAACACTTGTCTTCTAAACGAGACGACATGTTGTAGGAGCGGGGACTTGCAGCCTAATGGCACCATCTTAATCGGTGAGACTAGTTTACCGTGCCTGGCCAGCTCCCGCTCCCGTTTCGTATTCACGGGGGAACATTGGAAATTACCACCCGCTTGGCCGGGCTGGCCAGCGGCAGTACGGGGGTGATCACCACCACTCCGCTCTCAATCACTGCATTTGCCTTATCAATGCTGTCTAAGAATAGAACGACAGCATTGTTCATCCTAGAAGCTGATTTTATGCTTCCACCTTTCCCACCGCTAAACCACACTCCTCCATCGAGCATCTGGTCGCCGGGGCCAATTTAACGGCGTGCCGGCAAGTCAGCTTCTCCAAGCCCGGCCCTCCACTGCCAACAGCGGGCTAACTCATTGCGTTCACTCACTCGCACTTACAGAGAGAGAGAGAGACTAAATTAAGAATGCAATATTTAAGCCGACACAACCAAGCTCAGATCAAATGAGCCTACAGGCCATAAGCAAAGAGCTCAACAGTCAACACCACTGAAGACCACAACAAAGTGCACACACAGCTTTTTAGGGATACAGATCCATTCTATGACAACAACCTTAATAGATAAGCATGGACACACTCTGACGAGATCTATATCAATCGATCCAGCACAACAATATGGCCAATGCATGGACCAGCACCACTAAGGCAGGATGATAAATATGCTTCACTCACCAAAGCTGAGGGCTCACTTGAAGAGAAAGGCGGCACGGCGGTTCTTCCTCTGGTCAAACCTATCGATGACTTTGGGGATGAAGTCATGCCTTACGCTGCCTTACGATGGATAGCATGGCCAATGCGTTGAGTCGCGGCTGTCCCATGGTATTGCGAGTGAAAGGCACCAAGGCGCTTTACTTCCAATTTCTCCTCCAAATTAGTTTCAACGTTCAAAGTTTCAGAGTTTCAAACCTGTGCTCGAGTATGTAATCCACTTCGTTCATTTTCTCAAGTTAGGTGGCGTTAGCTAAGCTAAGAACGTCTCCCCTCTTCTTGCCGACTAATGTTGGAGCCAGACAGAGATAACTAATCAACTCTTCAATATCAGATGACGCTGTAGTGGGGCTCCGGACTGTCAGCCCCACTTGTCACCAAATTCGTGTGATCTACTTGAATACGCTAACACTCATGCACTCATGAGCATGCGTATTCCTGTTTCCCCTCGTACAATACACATTGCATTGTGAGAGAGGGGCTAGCCCTACGGAGGCCTACTGTGGGGAATCGGGAGAACGCAGTCTGAAGCAGCAAGGCAGGGACTAAAATCCTAACACAAATTAAATACAATTTAGGAAGATGCTATATTCATAGATAATAAATTATAGCAGATAAAAAGATTATTATCTGCTATAATTATCTTATTAACATAATTTGTTTGCACAGTTCTTTCTGGTGACAGCAGGTGGGGCTGTGCCCTAATGACCAGTCGCCACTGCTGGTTCAAAGATACGTTTCAATGAAACCACTGCAGATGATGTTGTCATGCCTTGAACCTTGTGAGTCGTAAATGCAAACGCCAACTTCATGGGAAACTGTCTTCGAACTGTCTTTTTTTTGGTCATATTTTCCTCTACTCTCTCGATGTAGACCAAGTGCTCAACAGTTCTATCATTTTCCACTTGGGTCACTATTTTAGGAATTTTACCAAACGAGCCATTCACAAGTCCATCGTCGACATCTATATTTCTGGTTAGCATCACACAAGCACCTTCAGCACCTATCAGTGTGTCCTGCAGATCTCTTCTTTTGACCTGGAAGTGGTATAGTTTGTCTCGCCATTCTGCCTGTTCTGGGATCTTTCTTGTAGTCATGTGCATCAATGTTGATTATATCTGTGTGAAGAGCAGCTATTGTGACCTTGTTGTGTTTGTCCACTTCTTTATTGGTTGCAAATATTTGTCACATTTCCAACAACTCTGAACTCTCAACTCTGAAATCTTGCGAGAGTTGTTGCAGGAAGAGGACGTGGAAATGTGACAAAGGTGGTCTATGAAAGCAAGAGGGTTGACTTGTTGCAGGAAGAGGATGGTGGAAATATAAATCAGCGTTGGAGACGTGTGTTGGAGTATAGCGTAGTTTAGAGTATTTGTTTTTCCCAAAGATAAAAAACAACAACAATGGTTCATTTTTGCGCATTTCCGAACTGTGCCAACAAAATGTTGAGGAAGACTTTGCACAGCTTTCATAGAATACCTTTGTCAGGTTTCTACCGTCCTCTTCCTGCAACAAGTGAACCCTCTCGCTATAGACTACCTTTTTCCACCGTCCATTTCAGAGCGGGACTTCTCCTTGAGCTAGACTTTAGTTTTCTGGTTAAAAAAGGTCTATTTCTGTAGCGATCCTTTCAGTAATGTTGTCAGACACACGAATAACAATCTGAGCCCGTCAGTGGCAAAATCAAGCACTTTTAGTGGACGTACTTTGACCGCACGCCTATGCCCCTACAGATTATGTTGCAGCCATTGAGCCCGTTTCGCGACTGCCGACTGAGCCGATCTACTGGACCAATTCCGAAACTTTTTGGACGTATTTTGCGGTATAATAGGCGATTTTGTGGATATAGAGGCCAGGTTTAAAAATCCCAGAATTGTCCTTTAAGTATGAATTGGATATCCATGTTGGCATCCCAGGCATTGAGGAGATCGGGATTGTATCCATTGACCCAGCAATCCCTTGACTCAGAATAATTACGGTTGAGCTGTTCAGTGCTTTATGACATTGTTCATACTCTTCAAGGCTCAAATTGCACTTTTCCAGTATCTCTGATGTGGTGTTACATGAAGCTGTGGGGTCATTAATCAATTCAAACACTGGTTTAAGCCTCCTCTTCGCTGTCACCAAAAGTGATGCAGGTTCATCGCATTCTGACCCAGGTCGAGTTATAAAAGTCCTGTCTGCCAATGGTTTATGGAATCCAAATCTCGGGTTGCTGTTACTTTACATGTTGCTGTATGGCTTTTACTGTGCGTTTGAACCTCTAACTTTTCTGTGAAGCTGGCCTGATATATAGCAGTCAAAGTCACAAACGGTCTTATCGCTGTCTTCTTCAAACTCAGGTGCATTCTCAACCCAAATCTAGCAATGAATGTGAGGGCTTCCTCTGGCTTGGAATTCAACACAATAAAAGTAATCATTGACCTTACCGATGGGCTGAGCATCTGACAGAATCAAATCTCTAAATAAAGCATCGAAACTTTGTCAAACATGCGCATCGTGGTGACAGGATTGCTTATCAGGATTTCACACTTGGTGGCATAGTCCATCTCTGCAGGGTTCACCTGTTCACCCTTGTTGTGCTTTTATTACAGTGATAACCTCTGGCCATCTCATCTCTGCAGCAGGTACAAAAGAAGGTACGAATGCCTAGCTGTCTCATCATGGCAAACAGATCCTTTGTTCTCTCCCAGTAAGCTGCAGTTCCTCTTAGTGGCTGCATGAACCTGGTTGCGTCTTTGTTCCTCACCAGTCTTTCAACCTCACGTTTGTCTTTGTCTATTCTGCGTCCATCTCTGGTCACAGGCTTACCTTTACGGAGCTGTATGGTCATACTGGAGGATGCCAGTATTTCTGTGATTAACTGTGCAAAAAAGAGGTAACTTGTCTTTTGCAAATCTGTTATCAACACAGAAACAACCTTGCATTAAAGTACCGGCTTGGGGATATCCTTTTGTCTCTCTGCTCATGTAATGTATTGCCTCTATTTTGGGGAGCCAACTGGCCTGTTTCCTTCTGCAGGGGCAACACAAAATACACATGTGATGACCCCTGGTCCTCTTGGGGTTTGTCTGTTTGCTCTGCAGGTGGCTGATTAGTGTGATCTGGACACCTGTGGCGCCCAGTGTGTTCCTAGGTTACATAAATCCAGGCTGCAGTCTAATCACAGGCTCTCTGCTCCTCTCCATAGGCATACCTGGTTCTGGTTTGGTTATGTTACGATTTTGAAATCGGGTTGCATCACGCACATAAGGAGAATCTTCACCGATGTTCTTCTCTCTAATCTCAAACACGCACAGACTACAAGATCTGAAAATAATGGTGCATCACACACTAGAGGATATTACTAAGATTATCGTGCCAGAGGGAGCATGAATGAACTGCCCCGCGTGTTCTCGCGGGGAAATAGATGTAAACAAAATGTAGACTGACATGGTGAAACCGGTGCAACTTGCTTTACTAATGCTTTGCAGTGAGAAAGAATCACTGTATTCCCTCAAATGCCCCTATATTGCAACACCTACGGTAAAAGACGTTTCATTCATTCCCGCCCACATTAGGTAAAATAAAGCATAGACATAAAGCAGGCAAACATAAAACGGGAAGAATATTTACATTTTAATCCAATCAAAGAGGACAGAATCAAATGCATACAGTGTACATTGCAACCAATAAAATAGTTTCAGTGCTGTGATGTGTGTTACCTTGTTTACAGTGAGCCGTTAAACTAGCTGAACTAACCTTAACTATCAATATTGCAAATATGCTTCTGCAAACATGTCAAAAGAACCAGTGCATCAGAAAGGAAAATACAGTCAAACAAAACTGAACTTCAACGTTAATAACGTTACATCCCTGACGTCCACAACTCCGTTGGAGCCTGGCCCTCCACTAGAACCAGCGCAGCGGCAGCCAGAAGAACCCCAAAGCAGCAGCCCTGTGCCCGCTGAAACTCAAACCGCCGGCATTGAACCGAAAACAGGCTAGCGCTGGCTCCGACTGCCTGGAGGGTTGTTGTCGGGACATAGAGACATAGGTAAAGCTGCACAGCTAATTGTAGACAAAAAGGAGACCGCTAGATTGTTTGGCCAAAGAGAAAGGTACTTTAATGCAGAATGGTACAAAATAGAGAGCGGTTAATTCTTTGCTGCTGTCAAACAGTTTGTAACTTTCTCCAAATGTGGAGATGACGGCATCTGCCAGCCTGTGGTGCAAGCAAGCTATAGTTACTCCGCCGAAGGTTAGTGCGAGTCTCCAGTCTATCTACCGCTACACACACACAGTCACACACACACTCTTTTTGGCCCCCGCACTTCTGAAATGAATCTGGCGCCCGTGCTTGGAAGACACGTTATATAGGCAGTCGTGTTCTTGCCACATATCTACAAGCCTTTCCTCTATCTCAGCTGTCCAACGCACCCGTACAACAGTTTGTTGTTGTTGATTCTTCATTCACTTCCGTGTCCTTGTAGATTGTCTCTCTCATTGGCTGTTGTGGTCCCACTCGGAAAGCAGTGACGTAATCATCCCGATTTTAAATCCTAGATATCAAACATGTTTGATATTATCGGGGCGGCCCCGATGCGTCCCTGAGCAGATCTGGAGGTTAAAGATTGGATCTGTAAACCGCTCACATTACCAGATAATCGGTGGCGAACATCGGTGCCGACAAAGGTCCCGTCCAGATTACTCCGCCGATTGTCGGGAGGGCCGAATCGGGGATAAATCGGCCCAATTCTCCTCTAGTCTGAGCCCGGCCTTAGCTTACCTTTATGTTTTGTCTTGCACCTTACAACACCCGCACCCACCACCTTCACTCAGCACATCAGATGTTACTGATTTCCACACTCCATATTGTGAATCTTTAGTTTAGCACTTTAATTTGGCTTAATTTGATTTAATAATACTTTGTTAACCGTTATCCTTGGTGTGTCTCCCTTTTGTTGTGGCCACTTTAGCCAGGTCATAACAAATGGGGACTCCTCCATTAAGGTTATTTTGTTAAAAACGTGCCTTAGGTAGCAGCGGGCGCATGGTGTTGATTGCGCGCACTGATGGTTGATAGGTGGTTTGGTCCAGCTGTGTGCTTTGTGGCCAGGGCTGTTTTGCTCTGGTTTTGGTTTCTGGTTTTTGGAGAGATACACCATGTGTTATTGTTCTCTGGAAGCATTAGTTTGTGACCCGATGTTGGATTGTCATGTGCTGTTCAGAAGGTAGGTGTTACTGTCTTGATACGCTATTTACAGAGATTTCTCCGGTAGGCTGTAGGACACTTCCCCTTTGGGTTGTGTGGTGTTGTTTTTTTTGTAGTGCTGTGGGGAGCGGTTAGTATTAGTTGTTTTCGGACAACTATCTTGGGGGCACATCTGCGTGATCTTGTGGGGTTGCCTGCTTGCAGGTCGCTTTACATACCCGCTGGGCTCGTGCTTAATACACCCGCCGCAGAACCGCATGAAGACTAGGGGTGAGTTTTTAGCAAGCTTTGGTTAGGCAGTTAGGGGGAAATTCTCTGAGGGACATTTGGCCCTAAGTGCGTGTCTGGCAGTGCGTGTAATTTCTAATTATGGCTTCCTTGTCTGCGCTCTGGGGGGGATTGCAGAAATGGGAATGATAGCTGTGGTAATTCCCGCGGTGTTGAAAAATCTTCGAAGCCTGGTCCCTCACGTAAGCCTGCATTTACGGGGCGAGTGTGCAATTACTGCCATGGGGACACCGGTGTGTGTGGACCCAAGTGCTGGGTCTGGTTTTGAGCTGTTTATCGCTGACGCTGTTGTGTTCTTGGTTGGTAGTGAGAAGCGTGTTCCGATTAAGCTGTTGGCGCTTTGTTTAATTCCTGTGCTGCGCCATAATATTGTGCTGGATTGCAAGCTGTTACAGGGCATTGTTCCTGTCGGGGTGCGCACCGTGTTGCCACTTGACGATGTGGTGATGTGCCGCCATGTCTTGTGGTTGTTTCCAAGCCGCTGGCATCTGAGGAGGCCATTTGCAACCTCCACCATGTAGCATGTTGTGCTTTGTTATGAACGATGAGACTATTTGGTCAATTCTGAAAATTGACAATTATTAAAATTATTCTTAGTAATTAATATCTTATTAATTAACACTCACGGGGCACCACCAGTTTACACTGGAATAGTCTCTTTATAATGATATCAGTCTAATAATCAGAAGTAATGAGCTCTAGGATATATCAATAACACACAATAGTCAGTTCTTTATAAATACAAAGATTTATTAACTGATTAAACACAAAGAATAATGATAGATAAATGTATGTACAATATGTACAACAAAGTTAAATGAAATGAAGCAGGTAATATTGACATACCATTGCCAAATGGTGCAGGTAAATAACAGTGGCAGAGAAATGGCAAATAGCAATTGCAAGGAAGTTGGCACCGACAAAACGACCTGAGCTGTAATGCATCTAATTGCGGCAATGTGACAACAGCGAAAGATGGCTTGGAGGACAGCTGACTGTTTCCGGGAGACTTGGGACAGAAGGACAGAGAATAGTGGAGAGAGAGAGAATATTCTAACCTCACTTTCACAGTTCAACACTGCCTTTGCATCACCCGTGCATCAACAAGAAAGTTGGTTACCGTCTGGTTTGCAGGGTGTCAGCGGCGTCCTCGTCTCCGTGGTAACTGTCGCGCAGTCGCAGTGGACAGGTAAACACACGCACGTGTTGGTCTGGACCAGTCGACGTCAGGAGGGCTGTAGTGGAGTGCGGTCCGGGGGCCATTGTTCGTCGGAGTCGTCGTGCCAACAGTTCACCTCAGTGGAGATAGAGGGATAGGTCGGCGTGTTCAGGAAGCAGAGTAGAGTAGCAGCTGGCTTCTGACGTGGTTTCGTAGTCTTCTGGATCAGGTTGAGTGAACTCAATCGGCCGTCTCGGCAAGATTCACTCTGGAGCGGGTCTGGTACTTGAGCTGAGAGAAGAGCTTTGGTAAATGGTAAATGGACTGCATTTATATAGCGCTTTTATCCAAAGCGCTTTACAATGTATGCCTCTCATTCACACACTCACACACCGATGGCAGTGAGCTACCATGCAAGGTGCTGGCCTGACCATTGGGTGCAATTTGGGGTTCAGTATCTTGCCCAAGGACACTTCGACATGCAGACTGGAGGAGCCGGGGATCGAAAGTCTGATCTTCTGATTAGAGGATGACCCGCTCTACCTCCTGAGCCACAGCCGCCCTGAGCCAGGTTCAAACTTAGTTACAGGACGGGCTGCAGGACGGTTGACTTGAGTTTCTTGATGTCTTTCCGCCTGAGTTTTTGCCTGTCCGCCTGTTGCAGGAGTTGTCCTCCTTTGTTCGTTCGAGTCTGTGTGATTTCGTGTGTGAGCTGAGCCCAAGGGTCAAGGGTTGAGAGGGTTTTATGGTATGTCAGGAGTGGTAGGTGTTTCCCTCATTTGCATGCATCAGTTTTACAACCTGATGACCGGTGATCACCATCCCCTAAAACTGCATTTCCAGCTCAGGTTCGGAAAACATCATTTTTATTGATGCTTTGGGGATGCAAGTGACATATTTAATCACCTTACAACAAATGGATTTGTATGACACCAAACATCACTGTCTTACCACAAAATACTGGCGAGTAAACCAAAAGTCCTGATAACACATTCTGTGTACCTTGAATAACCAAGATACTACATTGGGGAGTAGGGTACATCATCTGCCACAGGATGTGAAGTTCAAATCTAATAAAACATATGCAGAAAGCACATTTTTGCAATACATTCCAGAGTTTCTTTGGCCCTGTTTAGACCTGGCATTAACATCCGATTTGGGAGATCAGATCTCAAGTTCACACCTCGAAGTACGTCCGTTTACACCTGGCATTAGAATGCGTCTGTGATCGTCTCGAGTGATTCGGATCTCACTTCCCCGCTCTATATGCAAATAAACACGTACATCATCATACCAGTTAGCCTGATAACATATCAATTACCTATCATTCATTTGATCTCGCTATGAGAGACAGCGTGTTCTCTCACTCTAGCACCGAGAGAGAGAGAGAGAGAGAGAGAGAGAGAGAGAGAGAGAGAGAGAGAGAGAGAGAGAGAGAGAGAGAGAGAGAGAGAGAGAGAGAGAGAGAGAGAGAGAGAGAGAGAGAGAGAGAGAGAGAGAGAGAGAGAGAGAGAGAGAGAGAGAGAGAGAGAGAGAGAGAGAGAGACTTTAAATGACGTTTTACGGTATAGGACATTATTTTCTTAGTTTATTTTGTAATGTGTATGTATGTCGATCTTTTAAAAGACATGTTGAAATAAATATACCTATACCAGTAGTCATGTCTCTCGTTGTATTGGTTTGCCCTCTTATGGACGTAATGCGCTGTTTTTTTTAAAAGGAATAATCGATAATCGTAATTTTGGCCAATTTTGACAGCGCTGCCGTTTAAACAGAGGACGTCAGTTGAGTAGGCGGTCCTTCAATGCGACCCAGAACGCATCGCGTGCACACTGCTAAAAGAATGTGGTCATATCGGTTCTAGATCCACCTCCGAATGTGGTCTGAGCGATGCGATCTTAAATGCGATTTGGGTGCGTTTACACTAGTACTTAGAGGTGTTAACTTGATATCTGATCGCCCAAATTGGATCTTAATGCCTAGTCTAAACAGGGCCTGTGTTCACTTATTCTGTGTCTCCCTTGGAAGGCAGATTCAGTACATTTCTCCGGCCCTTTTCATCAGTCCCATCTCCTAATGGCACCAGAATGGGCTAGTTGAACCTGCAAAGTGTTACCTTTTGGCAGCTTTATGGGGGAAATCCACCTTTTGCTGCAAAGGGGGTTCCTGGGAGCACAGCAGGGGTCTTGACCTCATAGGAAGGCCCTGGGAGAGGAATGTGTTAGTCTTTGGGTGTTACTGTGTATTTTGTATGGTCCGAAGAGGGGGGAGGCCGATGTCTCCTGCATACACTACAACCATTACGAACTGAACGGCGAGCACATGTGGAGATGATCAAAGGGAGGCCCAAGTCCACCACCAAGCTACATGCCAGCAACCTCGGCGAAGGGGCTGAGTTTGGCTCCGTGGTGGAGTGCGATATAGTGGACTACGCCTTTGTTCACATGGAGCAAGTGGATGACGCCATGGAGGCCATCAGTAAGCTGGACAAAGGCAAGCTGATGAGCGTACAGTTGTCCACCAGTCGGCTTCACTCTGCCCCGGGGAATGGGAGATCAAACCGGCTGCTATGTCTGCAGGAGACAGGATCACTGGACGAAAGACTGTCCAGTCGGTCGGAACGGTAGCCACAGTGACGGCATGAGGCGTCGCAGCGGCATGGTCTTCCCACGCGGTCCCCCAGGTTATGGCCAGGGCTCCAGGATCTGATTACATGGGTGGCTCTGCGTATAGTCGAGCTAGTTACTATGTCCGATGTCAGCTGGTTGTAAACATGTGTCTAGTATGACTTTACAGTTATTCCCATCCTGTTCAGTTTCAGGTGGCTGCTCATCTTGGGCATCAATCTCATCGTTATCCAATGCTAATATTTCACTTCCAGGGAAATCTTCCATCATATCTGCCTCATCAGAGAAGCATGACAAGTAACATAAATAATCATCTTGTTTTCCATCAGTATCATCTGTTGGATTCATGTCTGGATTTGGCATTAAAGTGCTTTCTTCAGCTATTAATATTTCACAATCAGCAGTGTCCATCACTTCAGAGAAACCTTGAGGTGGCACCACGTCAGTATCCTGCTGTTCTGATTGGCTCTGATTTAACACATTTACTTCTGAAGGTCCTGGCATTTCACAGTCATCAATGAAATCATGATCCGGATCTGGAATGGATTCATCATCAGACACGTCCTCTCTGACTACAACGTCTTGGTACTCTGAGTGTGTCTCTTTAAGTTTTGCCAGTCCTGCAAGCACGTTGTCATGTTCACAGTTTGGAACTGCATATAACCTTTGGAGGCCAGACGTCTTTTTAGCTTTACTTTCAAGAGCTGGGCTTCACTATGGGGCCTTGGACTGTTCACTGTTGTCTCTACTTCAGAGGGTACACACAACACATTACCATGTATCTCTCTTTTCCGTCCTTTGGGAATGATTTTTGAAAATGGAAGAACTTATGCTATTAGCTGTCTTTCAAGTCCATTCAAATCACAAAGTTCCTGAGGAATGGGTGGGTGCTATTTTGTTGGCCACAGCAATGCTAGGAATGCTTCCTGACTTGAGATTGTCATCACAGCTATGGCAGAGCCACTCTTGTCTCCTCTCTGCTGGTACTGTACGTGGTTCTACACATTTGTCATTACACACGTGAATGTAGTCTCCTGTCAAGCAAGTAGCCACCACATTTGGATTCCTCTTGCAGGTGCACACCCGCACCTGATTAGGAAATAAGGCTCTATGGTAGACTGTACAGACATAGCTAGGACCATGCTTAATTTGTTCTTGGAAACAAATAATTTAATGGCCGCCTCGATCACGTTTTTATCCTCAATCAGTTTTTGCTGTTGCTGCAGATGTACCTCTCTGTATCTTCTTTGTATTTTCAGTGCACATCTCATCTTGTGAAGCATTCTGAAGTCTACTTAATTGTTGTATCTTTTCCTCTTGTGAAGGGCATAGTGTTGCTTATGGTGGAGTCTAAAAGCAGGGTCTGTTGTTTTGTATCTGTTAACAAGAGTATATTTCTGTTTCAATCTATACAACGGGTCACTTGCATAGCGTGATATAATATAGGACTTTTGTTTACTGCGGAAATCGGCGTCTCTGTGATAACGCCTGGTGATGTAGGACTTTTGTTTTCTGTGGAAAGCGACATCGTTGTGATAATGGCTGGTAATGTACGACTTTTCTTTACTGTGGAAAGTGGTATCATTGCGGTATCTACTGTTGAAATATATATTTTTTTAAATCCAAGATGGGGTCAAGTGCATATTAATATTGGGCCTGCTTTTTCTTCATCTGATACTGCTTGTAGCTCTTATATTTACTTCTTTCATGCTGTTTTTGTTTTTCCTTTCTCCCTTTGTAAGATGTGACAATTTTGTCTTGTTTTCTTTACTGTATATCTTTCTTGTCTGCTTGCCCTTTTTCTTCATTTCTTGTTCAATTCAATATTTTAGATGGTATATGAACATTTATTGGCCTTTTATCTTGGACGTCTTGTAGTTCATGTTCTTGCACACTTGGAGATAAAGTAGTCATGTATTCTTTTGAAGGCATTTCTGTCATTTTATTCCCTGCTTCACATACTTCACTCTATGCTACACTCCTCATCTGCATCTCAACTGTGCTGGAAGTCAGTTCATGATGTTGGCTGGCAGAATCTGACATGTTCATGCTTTGAAATGACAGTGTCATAAAGTCGTATTGCGTCTTACCTGACATGTGGGCATACGTCTTTTGATTCCTGGCAATCATACCATTCAGTTGTGTGAAAGTCAGCATCACCGCAGTTCCATTGTAGCCAGCAAGCCATATCTCCCTGATTTGTCCTTGAACACAGCAATGCAGAAGGCTCTGCAGAAGGCTCAAACTAAAAGCAATGCCTGGTTAACATCAGATGACAAACACTCAAGTCTTTTGGAAAGCTTAAGCCATACGTTCTACATTTCACGAAAAGGAGCAGGTTCTCTCAACAGTCCACTCTCTGTTTCAGATTTTAACACCGTGTATTTCTGTCTGTCTGGACTGAATCTGGTACTTCCTCAAAGGTTAAAAAAGCCCTCACATACCTCCCCTCATCCATAAGCTTTCTCTTAGTAGCAGTGTACAGAGCATCACCTTTGGTCAGGATCCTATCAAGGTCAACACTCTTTAAATCTGTCCCCTCATTTTGGTGTGCCAGAAATGAAAGGGCCATACAGGTACACTGGACACCTCTTGAAAACAAAGCATATTTAGTGCTGCTCTGAGAATGAGAGGCTCGAACACAAGTAACACTGGGTATGATACCTTGCTTGATACATTCATAGTCAGTGGTTCCACATACCTGTTTGCTGGTACAAGCACTTTCACTCACCAAAGCTTCATCTTGTGTTTTCACATCTGCAAATTCAAAAACTTCTTCCAGGCTATCTTTTGAGCAGCAGACCTCTTTCCTTTCTTTAGCATGTTGATTCAGTACAGTGCTAGGGGGGGGGGGTTTCACTAGGCAGAGTTTTGAGGGCCCAGCAACCACTTCTGTGGTTAGCGTTAGAAGGGAAGGGCCCAACAAATATACACTCTGTAGACCAACATCGAGTGTTTGAAGACCCTTACTAGCAACTGCGGCTTTGGTTAGCTCTAGAAGAGAAGGGTACAACAAAGGAGTTTACACTCGTGTATGACTAGAGGTTTCAACAGGTTGAGTGTTTGTTTGAGGACTGTTACTGTAACCACTGCTGTGGCACAGCAAGAGGGTCAACAATTATTCACTCACAAACAACAACAAACAGAAAAGCAACCAGGAACCTGCGGAAAAAAGAAACAAAATTAGCAGATGTACAATCAACTGTAGAAATCTACATTCAACATTTATTTTTTTTAACTATTGGAATACTGTCTCTCTCCATGGTTACATTTGAATTGTACATACAGCCATTTCATTGAGTCATTATTATTCATGATTCAGTTTCAGTAATACATTATACATTGATGTCAACAACATATAAAATACTTCATAATTCCCAAATTACTACAAGTATCATTCCCAAAAGACATAACACACATCTACAAATAATTCTGGATATTTTGACGTATCACACATGTATGTAGCATTAAAACTGTAGGACAAGATACACTTCAACCGGGTCCAAAAAAAACTTGAAATCTGTAATTATGTGTAGTAAAGGGGCAAATGTACCAGTTGTATAGTCCGTTGGTGTAATTATCAGTACGATAAGATTTAAATATAGCTACAGAAGGACAAGGCATATAGTGGCTACAGAAGGCTTCAACTGATGAGTGACAGTGCTTCTTTTAACTGGGCGGTGTATGGGGTTTTGAATATGCTTATGTCACTGGTTTGAAGACGGGGAAAGTGCTTGTGTAACTGGGCATAGGGGATGACAATGATTGATTTTTATTCAGAGGGATGGAAACTATTGATCTTTATTTAGAAATAGCAGTTGTTGTACAGTGTGAGGGCTCAGATGGGTCATTCCTACTATTCGGTGCCATTTCAGCGTGGTATACTTTCTATCAAAAAATGTAAAATTTTCCATGATTTTATTATTTCATCTGAAGGAGGGCTTGTTAAACTACAAGAAAAATATATTGGTCCAGCTCATGATGATATGGTCTAATAATTTTGACCAAATTTTTCACATGTGACATAGGCCAAATGTCCACCCTGTTACAGGACATTCTCATCTCTATTAATAAGTGTTTTGAATGCACAGTTATTGTAATATTTACATTTTCTCAGAGCTAAAATGTCCCTTACTTTATCCTTCAAATATATTTTAACAAAGTATTCATAAACAAGCATTATCTTGAAAAAAGACTTGTTCTATTTTATGGCACAATGTCATTTCAACACATTTCTTTTAGAATAAAAAGGAATTTCAATGGAATTTGGCCCCATTTTTAAGTGATTTCATTTTGCCAATTCATTCCCTGCAAGTAACCACAAAGACATGCTTAATATTTGTTGATTTTATTTAATTATTATCAAAAAACACACAGGTAACAGGGTGGACAGAAGAGAAACAGGGTGTACAGGACGTAACAGGGTGGACCTCACACCAGTGAACAAGAACACATTTCATTAAAGAAAGGCTATAGACCTTTTTCATGGCAACCACATTGACATGAAATAGCAGGTAAATTAATGAAATTAATTAAGGTTCCGTTCCATTTAGTGTAGCAGAGCCTTTCCAGTGAGCCAACATGCACAATAGCAGCACCCTGACTATTTGACCTGAATGGAACGGAACAATTGGTAAGGTCTAAGCATTCAACATTCACATGAACATTAATAATGTAAACATTATTTCCATTAACAACCATTAACCCCCCCCGACACACACACACACACACACACACACACACACACAGAAAGACATATACTCACATCAAACTTCAACCATCAAATGTACTGCACACCCAAAAGAAACATCAGGAACATTTTTCAGTCTCTGACCTCACAGATGTTTCAGCAACAGCAAACTATTTAACAAACCAGCAACCCAGGTGTTTTTCTAAGAAATTCCACACTGTCTTCTCCAGCTGGACGGACCTCTTATTTAAAGATTGTGGCTGTCTCATCAAGCACACAATCTGGTCATCCCTGAACCAACTAATATCCTCTCGTGGACCTGGCCAGTAGAACTTGTTGGTCCCATTCTTGTGCATGCACTTTACTCTCACATCATCTTCAACCTCCAGGATGATTCCTGGGTAGGGTTCACGTCACTGATGACTTGGTGGATTTTCATTGTTCCTTTGACAGGCACAAGCGGAGGCGCATCCATCATTTCCTGCACTTTCCTCTCAACATCTCCTTCTCCCACAAGAAAAAGTTCCACCAAAGTGCCCAAGTTCCTCAACTGGTGGAACATGGCCTCTGCGTTGGGAATATCTCCTCCATGGCGGACAATTTTGTCAGCTGATCTTTTAAGGGTACCCCCAACACCATCTGGAGCCCCCTTTCCATGGCTGGCCTCAAAGAAGTTCCAGCTGATGTCTTTGAAGCCTTTCTTGAAAGGCTCTTTTGAGAGTAGGTAAAAGTTGCCCTTCTGTTTGTATTGAGTAGCTGGGCCGTCACTGAAGACATGGAGGCGATTGATCAGAGGGTATCTCTCCCTCACCATATCTAACACAGGGTCTAGGTGGGCCCAGATAGCTGGGGGATCGTGCCGCCTGGAAGGTGAGATGGAGCAGAAAGTCACTGGGGACGGTTCAGCTGCAGTGTACAGCACTCCAGTATGTAGGGTTGCTTGCTGGTGTGACCCTCCGAAATGGACCGATTGAATTTCTTGAGAATACTTACAGGAATAGTTCTCACTGAAATCTACATGTAGTAGACATTCGTTGTTCCTCAAGTTTTCTTTCAGCTGTCTGTAGGCCCCGTACTGCCATCGGATATTAAAGATGTGCCGCCTAAATCTGAACAGTCTGTCATGGAATTCACTTGCAAGTGCATCCTCTGTTGTCATCAGATTTTTCTTCACAGTGATTGTTGACCTTTTCCCAGACTCCTCTCCATTGTTCACTTTGGCATTGTCTTCCAGAGACCATTGGGTAAGGGCTACCTCTGTGTTTGCAGGAGCTCTCAGCAATGTATGTGTTGAGCAGACACAGTATTTACACTCGCCATATGCGCAGAGTTTGGATTTGGGATCGCACATTGTTGCATCTACCATTTCCTCAAGGTTTTTCGTTGCTGACAGACCTTGGCTGTATAGGGTGTTGGCCATGAACTGTAAGTTCTCATGAGTTCTACACTGACATGTTTCGCGATCAGCCTCTGTGGGCACCACAACCCAAAATGGTCTTAAGGTGCAGAAACAAGAGTAAGAGACCTGATGTTCATTTTCTGAAAGGAACTTCTGGTGCAGATTCTTCATCGTGTCGGTTAGCAAACGTTTCTGTTTTTTCTTCTTCTTCTGAGTGACAGTTTGCTTTCGTCCTGTTGTCATCCGGCTGACATTGTCTCTTAAAAAGAAAGCCTTTACTTTCTGTTTGCATTCAGCAGGTAATCTGTTGCTCGCCTTTCTTTCAAAGGTCATGAGCCCTCCATCTGGTCTTTGACCTCGCTTCTTCGAAAAGCCCAGAGTCGCCTGTGCAGCCCTCTGAAGCCTGTATTTCTTTATAATTTTTCCAATTGTTATTTTTGCAATAATTTGTTTCTCCCGTTCCTTCTGGGAGTTTTTGTATTTATTTCTGATGTCCTCAAGTATTGATTCCTGCAATAACAATCTTCTCCTAATGGTGTTGTTAACTGTTTGATTGCGCAGCAGTGCATGTACTATAGAACGTGGAGATTTTGTCCCCCCTGCCAAGCGCTGGCACCTCTTCTTGTATTTTTCTTTTTTTCTCTTTTTCCTCTCCAACAAGGTCTTTAGTTGTTCAATCTCATTCTGGAGCCTCCTTCTCCCCTGCCTGACATTCCTCCGTCCAACAACATATTGCCTAAAACACAGAAAGCATATTGTCACAATTTACAATCACTCTAACAGATATTTGGTTCTGTATACAACAATTCTAGGCCATTAGTCACATTAAAGTGAGTTGTGCTTTATACCTGTTATTGTAACACCCTTTATTAAGCTACACAATGTTATTATATTGAATATTAGTAGTTTCTCGTTTTAGAGCACTCATCCATCACTTCAGAGGACATTACATTGACTTACGTTAATTTCCTGGAAACTTACCATAACCACTACTTGCCTAACCCTTACCCTAAGGGAGCTACACCCTCGGGATGTAAACTGCCTTTCTTTTAACCTAATCTTAAACCAAGTCTTCATCCTAAAATTTAATGATTTACATTAGTCCCCACAATGTGACTGTGTAAACAGATTTATTTCCCCACAACATGAGTAATACGCGCCCGCCCCCACACGCGTGCCCCCACCCACACGCACGCGCGCCCACACACACGCGCCCGCACACGCGCCCGACCACACACACACACACACACACACACACACACACACACGGCAAAATGATCTAAAATAATTCAAACCCAGATTCTACCTAATCCACAAAGCATTTAACCATCTACTTTCTTCTAACCTTGAGGGCCCTGGTTGTGGGGCATTTTCTGGCTCTTGGGGACTGTCTGGACTTGGAGGAGGAGTGGTCATTGTCCTGGCTCTGGCACTATCCCTAAGCTTTTTCTTCCTTTCTCGCCATTTCTTTCTCTCTGCTCTCTTCTCTCTTTCACTGAGGTCTGACACTTTCTTTTTTCTTCCTTCTTCTCTGTCCTTTCTCCACCTATCCTTCTCTTTATTCAGGTATTGCTGCCTTCTTTCAGGGTCTGCATCCCGACGTGCCCTGTAGCGCCGCTGCTTTTCTGCAGCAGACAACGGCACCATTCCCTGACAAATACATGCATACCATTTTAACAAATCTTATAAAAGTATATAACAAATAAATGCATAATAAATTAATAATAAATACCAACACATGCTGGAAACACTTATTCATCTAGCTCTCTTACATCCACCCTGTTACTGTGTGTCCACCCTGTTACTGTGCAAAACAGTAACAGGGTGGACGGTAACAGGGGGGACATTTTATGCTAACGTTGGCCACTACTACTCATGTGATGAAAAACAAGCTAGCACTTGGTGACAAGCGAGGAAGATTTTTAACATATTTATTAACCATATTTTCAAAATTACAAAAAATGATCGGTCTTCACTATAAATAAGCATAACAGGGTGGACATGTTATGCTTTACCGCATCAGTCAAGCATTCTAAAACATTGAAAAAAAGGTTTATTAAAGAGTGATACTTACTCTGCTTCTTGTAGATGATTTTCCCGCCAAAACTGTATGCTACTTCCTGAGTCATGTGACTAGTGGAATAGTCAGTGGGCGTCTTCAGGGGGACTTACATCAGAGTAACAGGGGGGACAGTCGACTCAGGGACACAACGTATTTTAAAAACTTTAAGCATTAAAAATGTATTAATAACAAAAAATAACATTTGGTGAGGAATATTATAAATAAGGCTATACAACAATAATTAAAAATGTAGAATTTGTTTGATTTCTATTACTTATATTTGTAACTGAAGTTGAGCAAACATGATTGGGGACATGGCAGTTTAGCCTACTTGTGCTAAAATTAGAGTAATTATTTTTAATGTAATTAATCCTGGGTACCTAATATCATTGTGTTCTATGGTAGAGGGGGGTTAACCATGTAAGACAAGCTTTTAGAAATAAGTATTAGCCCATTTTTACACAAAATATACCATATTATGTCATGGGGACTCAAATGGCACCGAATGCTAGGAATGACCCAGATGGTTCCTCTTTTTTGTTACAATGTCTCCTGCTTTGGAAAACACACGTTCACATGGAACAGATGACGCAGGGGTGCACAAAAATCCCAGTGCCAGCTGGTACAGGTGGGGGTAAATGGCTCGCTGTGCAGACCAGTACTTCAATGGGTCCTCTGATCTTGGGAGGTTTGGTTCAGCCCAGTAACGCTAGACCTCCGTTGTGGTGCCAGCAGTCGCATTCTGAGTGTTTTGTGGTCTGCACCACACTGTTGTCCAGATGCCTCCAGAGGTTTTTGCCTAAGAAATGTTGACAGACATTGTTGGTGAATGTAGCTAACTTTGTGACATGGGTATCTACCCTGTTAATATAAAAGTAATTAATTACATGTCAGCAACTCAAAAATATAGAAGAAACATCACCTGATGGTGTTGCACTTTGTGAGGTTGATGGTTGTGATGGTGCTGATGATGGTAGCGAGAGCGTCGATCTCATGATTGTGGCACATTCTAATGTCAGCCGTTTAACAGCTTCATTAGCTTTGTGGTGAGTTTTGAACCTGGGGTCCAGCAGTGTTGCCATTGACATTATGCTCATGGACTGAAGCGTGAAAAGCCTTTCTCCTAAGAGCCTTATGAGATGCTCTCCTAGCTGAGCTGCCATCACTGTAGCCATTGATGGCATTTCTTCCTGCAGTGACTGTTCCAGCATCTTCAAGAGAGCAATCACATCAGACAGCTCAACAGTGGCATCGTTAAAGGGGGACAGCACACGCAGGCACTCACCTACATTACGATAATCTTCTGCTGTCAGTGGGGGGATATCAGGTGAAGCGATGCTAAGGCTGCCCAAACTGGCTCTCTTAGATCATACAGACGTTGGAACATTTGGAATGAACTGTTCCAACGTGATTCCACCTCCTGGATGAGTTTGTTTTTTTTGCCCCATTTGTTCTTGTACCTGGGTAAGCCGCTCCTTAAGAGGATAGGATGGTAAATTAGTTACTATCCTTTGATTCAGTACAATTTATTGTAAATTCTACTGTCAACGCAGCAGTAACACAGAAACATAGCAGCATCCAAAACAAATTGAATTACAAGGAGACACAGTAATAAAGATACAGTAGGATACTATATATTTAGTATTAATGAAATGCCATTTCTTTGCAGTGGTGCTGCTTCTGAAGTAGCCAACCAGTTTCCTCGCCTTTGTTCTGATGTCATGGAGCCCAGGGGTCTACTCAAGAGCCTTTTTCACCACCAGGTTTAAGGCGTGTGCAATGCAAATTGCATGCCTCAGTTTAAGGTCCCGGGCACAGGCAATCATATTGGCAGCACCATCTGTAACAATGCAAGTTACCTTTTCCTTTATGCCCCAGTCCTCCATTAGAGAGGTTTTCACAGCAGCCATGTTTTCTGCTGTGTGGGCCTGTGGGAGTTTTCCCACTCCCAACAGAACAGTACACAACTGACTGCGGTCATCCACATAATGGCAGGTTACGGCAAGGTATGCGTCCATGGTAATGGATGTCCACATATCAGAAGTGAGGCTCACTGCAGCCACCTTCTGTAACTGAGTCTTTGCATTTTCCTTGGAGTCCTTGTACTTGGCCTCAACCATGGCCTTTAAAGCCTGAAGAAAAAGAAAAGAAGAGTGCTTGATTGTCCAGTCAAAAATGTAAAATGTGTCCTCTGCTCTCACACATACACACCTGCCTAGTAGGGAGAACATGGGTAGGGTCCAGTTTATGTACCAACTCCTGAAAGCCCTCGTCCTCCACCACTGAGACTGGCTGTGTGTCCTTTACAACCATATTCACCAATGATCACCTCATACTTCCTGGTTGCTAGGACAAAATGACATGAACAAAAACATAGCCTATGTAAATATGTATTTTTATTAATTTCATTATTAAGCAAACACTACTTCAAATTAAACGTTTGTTAACATTATATACAACTTTTTGAAGATGGCCTACCTTCAATGAATGGAACAGCATTGTCCTCCCTAGACTCATGCAAGGCACGGTAATGCCTAAGCATACCTGAAGTGTTATTATTGTACATCAATTCCTTGGTGCACAACAAGCACTTCACCTTAAGAATGAAATGCATTGTTAAAAAGTAAAGTAAGGACCCTCCCAAGCAATTCAATGTGTATATATAGATAGACATGATATCTGTATCTAGTTATGGCATGACACCTATGCATAGACTTACCTTATTGGGAGAAATTAAATCAAAGTATGCCCATACTGGGGAAGATCTGCGCTTTCTCTGTGGCTCCATCTCAAACCGATCTCACCACTATCTCAACACTGTCACAAAAGTCTCCTGTCCTACTACAACCCACGAATTATGGGGGGGACTTTCTTTCCTTATATCCATGATTCAAAACTGCCCACCAAACCCGAATCCATTCCTGAAGCATGTACGTGAATGAGGCTTCAAACGTCATCGATGACGTAATGACGTTAAAATGATATAAGCCTCGATACATAGGTTCACGAGAAACGGCCATACGTTCTCGACATGCGCTTCGAAGCCCCGGTATCAAGCGTAACATCACTACCCTCTTCTGTAAAGGTCCAGGAGAGTGTCTTTGGCTAATCCCGTACTGCCACTACTTTTAAAACAATAGGCAGTGGCCTGTTGTAAGGTTTGGCATTGTTGAACAACTGTTGAAGTGCCATCCTGTAAAGGGAAAAACATGAATTGAATGGGTCATACATTTGACTTTGACAGGCTGAACACTTGACAATATGTAAGTTGAAGGCTGCTTAATGTGTGAAGGATAAAGAAAGTGTGTGTGTGTGTGTCAGAGACTGTCGTGCGTGGTCATGTCTAACATAGACTTGTACAACATACAATGAAGTGAAGTTGTAGTGTTTCTATACAATGTTATTGTTGTGTAATGTGTATATATATCATGAGCAATTTAGTTGAGATTTGTTTTGGTTTTGTTATATAGTTTGATATGAAGGTAATTAGGGAGTTTGCAATTGACAATCAATAAATCTGGTTTGTGTAACGTGATAGAGAAAGTAAGAAGAATGATTAAACAAATTGTGGGAACGTTTTGCATGCTGATTGAATTGACTGAATATTTGTTATTTGAGTAGTGACTATGTTGTTATGGCGACTTCTGCTGTCGAGAATTATATTCACATAGTGGGAGCATGCACAAAATTGTTTTTTTGGGCCAGCTACACATAGTGTTTTTAGTGTAAAGATATTTGATTTATCTGTGAAAGAATGTTTATAGGACATAGGTTATTTAACAGTTTCTACAGAATTGCAGTGAGATTGTGGGGATGCAGAAGTTGGCATAACATCTGCCATGGTGCTGTGAAGTAGAATCTGCACCCACCTATGATCGAGACAAGTATGTGATGATCGGGCCGAGGTAGTTCACAATCCACGCGGGGGGGCGTGCGCGAATCAATTGAGTGTGTAGTTAAAGCCAACAATAGAGACAAAAATGACGCATGCAAATTAGAGATGTGGGTATTATTTACACTATCGGAAATCCACATAGTCGTAACTAATATTTTTCAGAGTGGTGAGACTAAAGTCCCGGTTTCACCTTCATAAGAGTTGGCTAATTGAGAGTAAAAAGCTGTCAGTGTGAGTGAAATGTAATAAATGTAGTAGAAACGGTATATGCGGGCTGAGTGCGCGAGTGTTGTTCAGTGAGGAGCCGTGGCCTTGCAGATCTATAATGGAGTTAAAGTAATAGCCACGAGAGTATGTAACAGGCAGATTATGTCACAGATGGCCACACAGTCACTGTCACAAACACACGCTTTGATGGTTGAACTGGTATTCATTGTAATACACATAGTGTGTTTTTGATAGGATATGTAGTAATATAACATTTGTCATAATGTTTAGGACAATTCTATGCAATCTTTGTGTTGGGGGGGGGGGGGGGATTGTTAGGATATGTTCCGCGGCCCGGTACCGGTTCGCGGAAGGCCTGAATGTTATTAAGGTGAGCTAGAGCTAAGCAGCGGTTCACAAAATGCAACAAATGTCCAATAAAGACAAATAACGTAATGATATATATGTAAGTTGGTTTGCTATGAAAATTGCAAGAGAAATGTATGACTAACATTTCATCACCAAAGAAAGAGAAAGTAAAAGTTGTATACCTTTCATCTGAAGAAGTGTTCCAGTAGTAAGTACGGTCACTGCAGCGGTTATTTATAACACCTTACCTAGGAGCTGATTGGCTGCAGTTGTTGCTATGGATACATTTGGAAAGAAATAATTTGAATGGGGTAGAACATAAAAATGGTTGGAACTTAAGTGAAGTACTAACACTACAAAATAAAAGATGTTTAGCTAAATGGTGGGCATGTCTTACCACACAAAGTGAAGTGATTTGGCTTATGTGTACGTGTCAGTGACGGTTCTTGCGTTGCACTAAAAGGAAGATATCCAGGTGAGAACGGTGATGTGTTACACCGTGGAACATCAGATTTTGTGTCACTTCACGCGAATTGCCGTTGACTTGGAATGTCCAGACGAAAACTCTCCCCCCTCCCCTTCCAACACGTCGAGTCCTAGAGTAGCCTTTCACATGTAAATGAAACACTGGTTGGGTATTCAAATTCAAACAAGACGATTAGGAACAGGGTGAAGGCAATCATGGTTAAGACCTACACATTGTCCCACTGACATTTTACTTAGGGGGTGAAGGGGGTGCAAACATCCTCGTTCTGCAACAATGTTGCAAACTTAATTGCAACAATGTGTCAATGTCCACGGCAATGTTACAAACATTTATTCAATGTCACTATCGATGGCTGGAGCTGGAAAGTGGAATGAAAGTAAAAAAGTAGCTTTCTAAAGCAAAGTCCTCAAGTAAAAGTAGAACATCAAAAATGTGTTTTGTTTCTACTCAATTACTGACCACACTTGTGCATCTAGTACAAAAAAGCATAGCATAGGGTACCCATTTGTTTCATATGGTGTAGCGGGTTTGTCACTTAAAAAGGAGGTGGAGTGCCCGTCAGAGTCAGGTCTGACAAATAATAATTATAAAAAAGAAAGAAAATAGCTCAGACAAACCATACAAAACAATAAGGCAAGCAGCAATGAACTATACGTCATAAAAAAAACAGCACTGCAAAAACAAATAGACCACAACTCAATTCCATTCTCAATGTATTAAAGCAAGTAAACAAAGCAATAATTGTGTGTGTGCGGGTGGAAGACTCGTCCCACAGTCCCAAGAGTTCATTCCACCTGGCAAATAGTCCGTTTTGTTATCCCCACAATCCCAAATCAGTTCGTTGGAGTCCAGTTCACAACACAAAAAGGAAGCCTGTTTGCCGCTCTCGCTGTTTTCGCCGCCCGGTGTTTTGCAAACAGCTCCGCTAAACTTCGCTCCATCTAAAACTTTAGATCACCGAATCCCACCAGACAACTACAGATTTGGTTTATTTTATTTAATTTTTTATTTTTTATTTCATCCGACCGTGTCAATTTTTCCACCAGCGTATTTTTTGATCTCAGCCGCCGGCTTCCCCGCACAACCCGACCTAGTCTCCCAACTATACCGGCAAGGGTAAGCATGGCTTCTTGTTCTCCGTGCTCCTCTTGTGTGCTCGTTTTAAAGAGGTTGTCTCTGTTAGAGAGACGTGTCCGTCAGTTAGAAGCGGATAGGCCGATTACCTTAGACGAGACGGGCACCCCAGACAGTCTAGATACGTGGCCATCTGCCGGCTCACGAGCGCTAGCAGAAGCCCGAGTGTTAGCGAAGATAGCGTTGCTCCATCGGCAGTGGGTGACGAGTTTGTCCCGGTCTCCGGACGTCGGAGAGCCCGCCGGTTCCAGCCGCCAGTTGTGCGGCCCGATTCGCCACCGGTGCTACCGATGGCTAATCGTTTTACTGTTCTTGCTAGTCCCTGTGGTCGGCCCGTCTCCCCTGCTCCTCGGACCCGCCGACTGTCTCGCACCCTAGTTATTGGCGATTCCATCACCCGTAATGTTAGGCTTGAGTCGCCGGCCGAGGTTTTCTGTTTACCCGGGGCCAGAGCTACCGACATTGAGGCTAACTTAAGGGTGCTGGCGAACAATAGGTTCAGACACAAGGGTAAGAAAGAGGCAAACGGTCCACCCAGTGAGTATAGCAACATCATAGTACACGTCGGCGCCAATGACATCAGGATGAGGCAATCGGAGGTCACCAAGCTCAACATAGCCAGGACATGTGACCTCCCTAGGAAGATGTGTCGGCATCGATTAATTGTCTCTGGCCCCTTACCTTTCGCGAGGGGCAATGATGAGAGTTATAGCAGATTAGTCTCCCTCAACCTCTGGCTGGCGAAGTTCTGTGAAGAAAAGGATTAGTCTTCTTAGATAACTGGCCCTCCTGGGGCAAACCCGGCTTGCTGAAAGCTGACGTCCTCCACCCTAATGGGGTAGGCGCTGCTTTATTATCTAGCAACATAGATAGTTTAAGAGAAAGCTGACATCTGTCCGTAGAGCTCGCCGGGATGCAGGCGATTAGAGAACCTGCTAGGCCTAGAAAGGGTGTGGAGTCTGCCAGGTTAGAGCTCACAGCAGAACAGACTGAGACTGTGCCCCCCCCTCGCCATTTTCTCCCCATATCTGCCGAGTTTTACCAGTCTGCATTTACTTTATCCTCTGGCAGCAGCACCTCTCGATCTGAAAATTACAGTACAGTCCTTCCAATTAAGACTATCTTTCTCCCACCGCGCCCGTCAAATTTCCTACCGACCCACAGTAAATTACAGCAACTTCATTGAAATTAGACCCACGCATACTGCCATTAACATTGATAAAAATTCTGGCAGTATTGAACGCCTCACTGTGGGCTTCACCAATATAAGATCATTGTCAACAAAAGCGCTGCTGATCAATGATTTGATTATTGAACATAATCTAGACATGATGGGTCTCTGTGAAACCTGGCTAAAGCCAAATGATTTTCTGCCAATAATTGAAGCCTCTCCCCCAAACTTTCTTAGTTCTCAGGTTGCCCGGGAGATGAAAAAAGGAGGGGGTGTTGCCCTGATATTTAACCCTATCCTTAGTCTTACTCCCAACACGAACAACAAATTTACATCCTTCGAAGTCCTGATTCTGCGCCCTACAGCTACGAATCTCCCGTCATTCTACTTAGCAGTACTTTACCGCCCACCTGGGCCCTATTCGCTCTTCTTAGAAGAGTTCTCCAATTTCATCTCGGACTTGGAGACCCAAACTGATAATATTCTCATTATCGGTGATTTTAACATTCACCTGAATAATCCCACCGATCCCCTCAGTAAGGCCTTCCTAGATCTTATTGATACTTGTGGCCTCACTCAATTTGTTAATGAACCAACCCACCATGGCGACAACACCCTTGACCTGGTTCTGACCCGTGGCATTCCTATTTATGCTTTAGTGGTCTCCTCTTATGTGCCCGCCCTATCTGATCACTATCTCATTAAATTTGAAATCGAATTGATCTTCCCACGCCAAAAGTGTGAAGATACATATATTAGCCGTCGTATTAATGACACTACGGCCTCGTTACTGTCTGAAAAACTGCCCAGTTTTCTTGCACCACTCTCTGGTCATGTTGGCTCACTCGGCAATTTCGCCAATGAACTAAACTCTAGCCTTACCAACGCGCTGGACTCAATCGCCCCATTAGTCACTAGAAAACACCACGCTAGGAAGTTTGCACCGTGGTTTACCCACGATACTCGTGCACTTAAACAAGCCTGTAGAAAACTAGAACGTAAATGGCGATTGACCAAACTTTAAGTCTTCCGGCTTGCCTGGAATGATAGCTTGCTAAATTATAAATGTGCACTCTCATCAGCCAAAACTGCACACTTCTCTAGGTTAATCAGTGCAAATAAAAACAACCCAAAGTTTATATTCGACACTGTTGCTAAGCTAACACGGAATCCCTCCCCCTCTGATAGCTTTCTGTTTTCTCCGAATGATTTCATGTCCTTTTTTAGTCAGAAAATCACACTGATTAGAGATGAGATCACCAGTACACTCTCTACTGGTGGTGCCGTCTCACCCCTGAAAAGTCCACTTGGTGTTTCCCGGGCTAAATGTCTTTTCTCACAGTTTGATTTAGTTTCCTTAGAATCTCTCACCAAGCTAACTCTGTCTTCGAAACCCACGACCTGCATGCTAGACCCTCTGCCTGCTAAACTGCTTAAAGAAGTTTTCCCTATCCTAGGACCCTCCATTCTCTATATGATCAATCGGTCGCTGTCCACTGGCACTGTGCCCTCCGCCTTTAAAACGGCTGTGATCAAGCCACAATTGAAAAAAACAAACCTTGACTTCAGAACTATAGACCAATCTCAAATTTGCCGTTCCTCTCCAAATTACTTGAACGAACAGTAGCCAGTCAACTTACAGATTTTTTGTCAAAAAATAACCTACTTGATCCCTTCCAATCTGGCTTTAGATCCTTTCACTCTACTGAAACTGGACTCACGAGAGTGGTCAATGACCTTTTGTTAGCTATTGACTCCAACTCAACCTCAGCACTATTGCTACTTGACCTGAGTGCGGCCTTCGTCTTATTTACTCGATAGATCACATTGCGTCTTTTACAACATGACCTCAGAGTGTTGCAATATGGACTTTGGTGTCCCACAAGGCTCTGTCCTAGGACCACTGCTATTCTCTATCTATATGCTACCACTTGGTGGCATCATTCGCAAATTTGGCATTAACTTCCATTGCTACGCCGATGACACCCAAATTTACATACCAGTCAAACCAACCGATAACACCCAATTCCAAAAATTAGAGGCCTGCCTATCAGAGGTCAAATATTGGCTGTCCCCAAAACTGAGATGCTGATTGTGGGACCAGCTAGACATAGACACTTATACTACTCTCAACTTTGATAGTTGTGTAATCTCCCAGAGCCCATACGTTAAAAACCTTGGGGTAAAATTCGACCCTACCCTCTCATTCGAGTTGCACATTAAGGAGACCACTAAAACAGCGTTTTATCATCTTCGCAATATTGCCAAAATTCGACCCATGCTAACAGAGGCAGACGCAGACATTTTAGTACATGCCTTTGTATCGTCAAGAATCGATTATTGCAATGTCCTTTTTTTGGGCTTACCTACTGGGCGCACTAAAAAACTACAACTGGTCCAGAATGCTGCTGCCAGAATCCTGACAAAAACTAGGAAATTTGACCATATAACTCCCATTCTATCCTCATTACACTGGCTACCAATTCAGGCCAGGTGTGACTTTAAGGTGCTTTTACTTACATATAAATCATTACATGGGATGGCACCGTCCTATTTATCCGATTTGATTAAACCATATAAACCGCCACTCGCCCTCAGATCTCAGGACGCTGGCTACCTGTCTATCCCAGCAGTCAAAAAGAAAACTGCAGGTAACCGAGCCTTTTCTTACCGGGCTCCCTATCTCTGGAAGAGTCTGCCTGCCTCAATCAGAGAGGCAGGCTCTATCGAAGTCTTTAAGTCAAGGCTAAAAACCCATTTATTCTCTCTGTCATTTGACCAGCCTTGAGGGAGTGGCTCAGTCTCTTCTCAGAGTAAGGCTAGACCAGTTAGCTCATCCTAGCTCAGGGTCCTGCCGATGGATTCTAGCATCCTGCCTACATGTCCTATTCTCCTGGTCTATCTGCTCCTGTCCACTGATGCTGGTTATGTTTGTCTGTGTGAGTGAGAGTGTGTGTATGGGTGTCTCCTATCTGTTCCAGGCTGCAGCCCGGCAGAGTTGGCGTCTGCGTGGTCCCCCACTCCTAGGACGATGCTGACTGAGCGGACGTTGCGTTCTCCTATCTGGGCAGTGTTGGCACCTGCGTGGTCCCCTAGTCCTATGATGACGCTGACTGAGTTGCTGTTGCTGTGATGCCGCCCCATCAGATCTGGATGTCCCACCAAAATAAACTTTTACGCATTGTGTACGCTGCCTGCCCAAACTCGGCATCTATTGCACGCCCAACCGTCCTGGTAGGGGGATCCCTCTCTGAGTAGCCCCTCCCAAGGTTTCTCCCAATTTTCCCTATAAGGTTTTGTGGGAGTTTTTCCTTGTCCTCTGTGAGGGTCTAAGGCTGGGGGATGTTGTGTACTAATCATTTATTATTTTCACATGTTGGGCACTGTGAAGCCCTTAGAGACTAACGGTGATTACGGGCTATACAAATAAATGTGATTTGATTTGAAGACAACTCAAAAACTCCGCTCCCAGGTTTTACCGCGGATACCCACAAAACAAGTCAAAACAGGAAATCAAGTAAAATAACAGCGTCTGGGATCGCAGCTCAGTGGTAATGGCTATTTACAATAGATATACACCGAGTACTCACGGTACCGTAGATCAGTCAGTTAGTCAGTAGTCAGTCAGGTTTGTAGTCAGTCAGGTTTGCAGTCGGCCTTAGCTCCGTCAAGACCGGCGATTCCTAGAGAACTCCGACTGGGCATCCAACGGTTATTCCTCCTCCTGACACTGGCTCCAGAGACAAGTTTATGGCTGCAATAACGCTTTGTGACACGATCGGATGCTTTTTTTGGGGGGGGTTGTCATTGGATTATTGGAAGATTGTGGGTGTTAACGGTGAGAAACATGAATGAACTCTTGACAGGTGGGTGGGGATGTAATTCTGTCGGCTGGGCGCTACAATGGTTAAACCAATAATGAGAGACAACAGATTGATACAATTTATTTTTTATTACAAAACTTGAGTGTACTCAGCATTACCAGCTTGTGAAAATGTCGAAATGTTTCACAATTTATACAATAAAAATGGACAGAAACCCTACTAGACGCGGTTACACATTCAATTCAGATTTCCACCACTGTGCAAAGTGGCATCACAACTGATCCTTTGTTTTGCTTAACTGCACAATTGCTGTACTAAGAACACATCTGCCAAAAATGTGCTCTACAGGTATAAATGAAGGTGCAGCGCCAATTTCACTTCCACTCAAACTCCAGACTTCAACAGGCTTTCCAAAGAAATACCTGTCAGGGTGAGGGTGTAGCCAAGTTACATTAGCTACCACATGCTCAATGATAGAACCCTTTGATTGCACCTTCACAACAAACTTCTTCGCAATCCCAGGACGTAGTTCTGCATGTGGATCAAGAGTTGGCTCATCAAAACACGAATCACTAGCACACCACTTTGCAGAAATGCATGCAGATCGTGCAGTCCTCCCATTTTCATGAGAGAATTTCTTGAATGTGCCCAACCCTTGTGCAGACCATTGAAAAACTGCTAACCTGTGAGACAGAACTGTCAGGATACATTTTGTGGTACATAGACAGCAATGTGGACCTCTGCTTCTTCTGGAAGCAGAAATCTGGAAGTTCCCCCCCCCCCTTCTTCTGTAGTTTCCTTTTTCAAAAAACGGTCCAAAAACCAGGCCGTTTTGAAAAGTCGCCCGTTTAGACGTCATAATGGGCCACTGTTAGCATAATCCAACCCCTCTCAGAGCATGCCCACCCCCAGGTGAATAACCACTCCCATTTACCTCGTCTCAAAATGCAGCACCTGGCAGCGCTGCAAGCCGTTGCTTATGGTGCATTCCATTGTACTCGGAAGTCGATAATTCCGAGTCGGTATTCACAACTTCCAATCTAAATGTGTTCCAGTGCATCTGCTTGGGAAAACATGGACGCCCGCAGCGAACTCATGTTTGTATGGCAAGTCTCAGAATGTTACAAGCATCTAAAGAGGACCTACATCAACTACTACAGCGCCATTAGTGAAGAGAATCGGCGCATATCACTGAATGTGAACGTTAGTAATCTAGTACCGCATGCTAGTAAAGACTTCTATCTCGTAACGTTGAGCTCAGATCAACCAAATTACGTTACAAATGTAAACTACTATGTAAAAAACATCATTTTTCCGAGTACAATGGAATGCACCATTACTTTGTGAACAGTGGAGCTACAACGACAACATGTCTACAGCCAGATCCCAACTCTCCAGTTGTTCTGTCGTAGGATGCAGGCAGCAACATAGATCCCTGCACAGTCTCACAACACACGAAAATGCCAGGACAGAGTGGATTAATTTTATTTTTAACAGCAATGTCCCGGCTACAGTTAGCTCATTTTTGTAGCCTATGTGTCTGATAATCACTTCATGCCGGACTGCTTGAGCAACGAGGGCCAGTTCACAGCAGGATTATCATCTAAATTGAAGCTTAAAGATGGAGCAATTCATACGGTATGTGACCCATCTGCAAACTTTGAATCTGTAAGTGTCACCATGTTTTGATTTTATTTGCAAGTTAGTCTAGTTAGTATATTCGACTACTCGTTAGCTAACGAGCTAGCGGGGCTAGCTACGGGCTTGTTGGGTGTGAAAGAAGTAAAAAACTAAAGCTGGAGTCAGGACTCATCTTAAAGTTATTTGTTGGGACCAGTGTCTGTTTTATAAGTCTGTTGAACGTGTCCTGCTCGGCAAACTTGAGCCACCATTAGTACAATCGCGTTTGGTTGTTTGCGCTGCGCTGTTTGGATGCAAATAGGTTGCATCCAATGGACATGAGCCATAAACAGACGAGCTACAGCAGAGAGCGTCGCCCACATACACACAAACACAACGCACGGGAAAGTACAATATTACACAGAATTGTTATCATTGAGAAACTAAGTGGAACCGCCTCAGCTGCCTCTTCCCATTCTGGGTCAGACTCCGGCTCAAACATGTACGGTCTCAGTGTTGGTTCTGGAGCGGCCGCCATGGTTACGGTAAATTACTGCGTCAAGTTTATTTGTTTACCTTGAGCAGCATGGGCGCTCTGCTCTCCGCCAATCAGAGCAGTGCTCATTACATACAACCTCCACGCCCTCAAAACAGCCTGTTCTTTACAATGGAGAAAATGAGAGACTGAAACACACACCACAGAAGCTGGTTGTAGGATTTTTTTTTTTGACATAGACTTCACAAACGTCTTGTAAAGACCCCCAGGAACAGTTTTTTAAATAGCCCAAAATTAGTAAAATACCCCCCCCCCCCCCCCCTTTAAAATGTTAAGTAACAATTCATATTAAAAGTCCAGGGGCCTCATTTATAAAGGTTGCTACGCACAAAAAAGTGGCGTTAACGGGGGTGAAAGGTGCGTACGCATATTTTACCGCAAACGTCAGGATTTATAGAAAAATTCTATGCGGTAAAAGGTGCGCACTTCTACGCATCCTTTCACCCATGCGTAGAGCTCACCGCAAAGTTTTTCAGACACGGGAATCAGCGACGCCCGATGGGGAGATCGCAAAATAAAGCTCAGTCCTCTTAAAAACATAGTTTTATAAGTGTGCTTTCACAGGGTTTGTGGTCTGTTGTATCTGTTAAGCCACTACTTAAAACCTATTTTTATAAAAGGCATTCTCTTAACTTATTTTATTACATTATTTTACCGGGCCGGCGCCAGGATGAAGTGACTGAGGGGGCTGTTAAAATGTATTTTTCATAAAATAAAACTCATTGATTTAACCATGCAATAGCCTCAGAAAGACTAAATAACAACAACATAAGGCTACTGTTCAAAATCAAAGAATACATTTATTAATCAGAGACTCACATAAGAACGAAGCACTGCAGAGAATTTATGAACAATAACGATTCTGTCAAAATCAGCAGGGGGAGGAGTAGAAACAACAGTTTGCGGCTTGCATCTCTCTCTCTCTCTCTCTCTCTCTCTCTCTCTCTCTCTCTCTACAATGGGGGGAAATGGAATTAGGGCCGTGAAAGTTGTATTTACCACCACGAAAAGCAAGCAGGCTGAGAAACCGAACTAAGTGACGTGTCTGTCTATCGATCTCCACCGCTCCGTTTCAGTGGGCTACTATGGACGCCCTAGCATACACCTATGAATAGACACATAAAGATTAAACAGAGGGGGCAAAAATACAACTTGTCATTTTGTTCATCATCAGTTTGTCTACCATTTTTATTTTGTCACTTTGGTTTGGAAAGTGCTATATAACTAAAGTTTATTATTATTATTAAGGTGTGCCGGATTATTAGGGCTTGTGCCCCAAACAGTACACATTCACGGCGCTCAACCTCAGTGATGAGCACATCGATCTCGCACTCTGCAAATTTCGGCTTTCTTGCAGTTGGCGTCTCTCGTCTTTCCCTCATTGATAGTCCAACAAAGGATACTTAACAACGTCGGCATATTCATGAGCTATTTAGCATTGACCATTTATGGATGATTGTGGGACGACACTGGGAGGAGTAGTGGGAGGACACTGGGAGGAGTACACGAGCGCACAATTCACCACAGGTGGGTATTTATAAAGAGAAGACTGCTACAGGTGTGCGCCGCACGGTTTTATAGATCTGAATATTTTCTTGCGTTAGTAGATTCTGAGGTTTGTGCGTACGCAATGTTTTAGGATGGAATCTACGCAAAGTTTTATAAATGAGGCCCCAGGTCTTTAAGTTTCAGAGAAAAGATCAATCTTCACCCTCCCATCATTTGTGAAAATACAGAAGGTCAAATAGTTACTGGTTGTTTGTTTTTTCTGTAGTAAAAATGGAAAGACCCACTGAAACCACATCTTCTGTATTTCCAATCATAATGATTGGAAATGGATGATTTGTCTTTTCTCTGAAACTTCAAGACCTGGACTGTAATGGCATCCATACATGAACCATATATCCATACTGTGTTTCAGTATTATGGTTGAGTCCACCCTACACCCTAAAATCCCATTAAGTCCCATTAAGATCCAGTGAAGGGACTTGGTCTAAGCTTTGTTAGCAAGAAAGACAAGTTTAAAACAAGTCTGAAAGGAAACCAATGCTCAGAATAATAAATCCAATCTAAATATGACATCTGAGTAATGGAAACCCAAAATGTTCAACACATTTTTGATAGGGTGGCAACTTACCCCGAACGAAGCAAAGGGGTTGAATACTTGCAAACTTGATTTTTCAGGGTTTTTTAAAATTGTATCCTTCCACAAAATTTAAACAATTGTTTTTAACTTTGCTTTGCACTAAGTTATTATTTTGAAATAACTTAATAGCACAGCAAAACGGTCAAAAGGTCAAGGGATTTGATTACTTTTGCAAGGCACTGTATATAAAAACATGGTACTGGTTAGTGTCGTGGCAATTTAAGTCAATTGCACTTTGTCTAGTTGGTGAGATCAGCTCAATAAAGCTATAACACAATATTCGTCAGAGACCCTCGTCTCTTAGGCCTTTAATGCTTGCAAGCAGAGCTCAAACCACACACACCGAGGTGTATGCAGAATGAGCTGAGGAATTCAGTTTCACAGATACATTTATACACATGAATGACTAGTACTACAGACACACATAGTAAAATGCTAATGAATAAAGATATGCAAGGCCATCCCCCATCACTCGACCGTGAAGGGGTTATCTCCCCTTTGATAAGAGTTCTGGCCCAACTCTTTACGACTTGACCTTCTTTGATCCTAGGTCAAACTTTCAGCCAGGCCACAGGAAATTAACACACAGACACACATTCCTTGCTCAGTGGTTTTCCACTGGCTAAGACTACACATACATACATATTATTGCAATTTATAGTTTAAGCATATCAAAAGCACACTTACATCATGATTTTCCATAACATTAGACAAAGTCAATTTCATGTGTGAAAAAGCCACATTCTAGATAGCTAGTGTTAGCTGAGTGATTAGCTAGCTAGTTTAGCAACTCTATCAACATGACAGTCTACACCAGTAAATAAAAAAAATTACTACTTACAAAAAACAATCACTGATCATTTCCCTCTATTTGTATCCCCTCAGCTGCTTCCCTGTTTCTGTCATTTCAGCTGCCTAATCCACACCAGTCTGACACACAGCGCATAGCATTTTTTCATCTAATTATTGCAAGGATTACTTAGGCGTCGCCCTTCCGCATCATGTCGGACTCCGACAATCTCCTCGGGAGCGCATCGGTTATCAACGATACCCAGCTCGAACCCATCCCGCCGTAGGAGCAACCGTCTCACCGGCAACCAGATCGGTCACTCTCCTACAGCCCTGATCATCGCCGGTCTGCACGATGCGGGCATCACCCCGGAGCCAGGCTTGAATCAATCCTTCCTCCACGACCTGGCCACCAATGTTTCCCCCCCGGCCCCCGACGCCCTCTCTTCAGGCAAGGAGAAGCCAGCTCTGCGGGGCCGTAAACGCACCAGGAAAGACCCGAGATCTCTCCTTCGGTGAGTTTGTCGCTGCTTTTGGCATCTACCGCGATGTAATCTGCAGCGTATTGCCAGACAGCCGCCAAGAACTAGACGCTTACCTGGCGTTAGTTTGCGACCTCAGCCTAAAATACGGTAAAAACATATTTTACCAATATCACAAGGCATTTAAACATTTTTAAAAAAGCCGCACTCCTCCTCTCCCAAACCAACACCCGCTTGAATTGGTCCATCCTGGACACCGAGCTACTCGTCATGCTCATCGGAGGCTGCCCGGCTCTCACTTGTTTCTCTTGCGGCGATATTGGGTATACAGCCCTGCTGTGTCCAACAGTCCCATTACAATCCGCCAGCCGTAACCCATTCCCCAGCCACCTCCCAGACCCCAGTCACCACGATCGCCAGGCGTCTTCCAACCCCAGGCAGTCAATTTGCAACAACTTCAATCACAATGTCTGTACCTATCCAAACTGCATCTTCCTCCACGTCTGCAGTGGTTGCGGGGAACCTCACCCCCGTTCAGTCTGCCCTCGCCAGGTTCGACCGCCGCACTAGACGCCTCATCCCTTCCCAGCCTGTCTCTTTTATTAAAAAAATAAATAAATTGCTCAGCTCTAATCATTTGGTGTAAGCTCTGCATATTGCTGGGGGTGGTGATGCTAACCCTCTTTATCCTTCCCTCTCATCCCCAGCCTCTATCTTTCCTCTAGTCAGCTGCCAGCTCCCCCGGAGGCCCCCACCTTCACCTAGGAGGCCAGCTCGCCCAGCTTCGGCAGCTGGTGACGCCGATCCGCTGTGGCCAGCTAGCTAGAGGCCAAACTCGGCCAGCTTTCAGCCAGCTAGCCTAATTGGTCAGTGTAGGGCAATTGGGCTCCCATCACTCCTTGCCAGATTTAGCTCTTCTTTTTTTTTTGGAGGCCAGCTCGCCGCCCAGTCCGGCAGCCGGTACGCCAGCTAGCCACAGCCAGCTAGCCCAGTCAGTCAGTTCAAGTCTGTCAGTTCTCCAGCACCCCTCTCACCTTCATTCTCCTCCACCCCGCTCCTCACCGTATTCCCCATCGTTTTGGGGGGGTTCTCCTTTCGCCTACCTGCCCCCAGAGAGCTTCACCCTAGCACTGGATACCTCTTGGAGTTTATGCCAAACCTATGCTCATTCTCATGTTGTATTAAATTCTTTTAATCGTAATCCTAGCCTCTCGTGATTGAAATGGAGCTTAGTGTAAGTTCAATCAGGAAGGCTACCTCCTTCATTCATAATTCTGTCAGCTGGAGATGAACACGCCCCCAGCTCTGCATCGTCCAACCAACCTAGCCCACGCTCCTTTCTCCTCCCTTTCGTGCTCTCCAGAAACCAATCACTAACCATTTTCCTCTATTTATATCCCCTCAGCTGCTTCCGTGTTTCTGTCATTTCAGCTGCCTAATCCACATCAGTCTGACGCACCACCTCCTCCCCAGCCACCACCAGCATCACGGCTCCATCAGATATCCAGAAGGGTCTCCAGACCGGGGGGGTTCTCCTGTCGCCTACCTGCCCCCAGGGAGTCAGCACCTAAAGGAGGAAGTGATGATCTAGGACAAAACTGGGTGTTCAGTCTGAGTTCTGTCTCACTCATTTTCCTGAATGGTCAAGGACAAGAGGTGCTGAGTATGTAGGAGGGGGGTTAGGGGGGTACATAATGCATAGTACCTTGTACTTCTTCTCTAGTGGCCTTTTGATGGTGCTCTGCTTATGAAATTCTTGTTTTGTCTCCAATCTCTCTTTCACATTAGAGAAAGGCTGTATTAGGGCCAGTTTCCTTTGTGGGGAGGGCACATATACAAAATTTTACAGATGTACCTGGTTGTGTTTCAGTTTCGTCCATTATTACTATTCAGCCCTTCCCTGAATGTATTCGTACTTGGAACCTGAGGGTAACAGCTTTGTGCAACATCTGGAACATCTACATGCTTGCCATTACACCAGGAGTAGGGTTTTCCATAGAGTACAGTTCACAGGAAGTGTTCCCAAATTTAGGGTCATAATGTTTTGGGACCACAGCCATTAAAACAGTTTCCTTCTTTTTTTTTTTAACTGTTTTTTTTTTTATGTGCAGTAGTTCAGCCTGAATTAATTTCACAATTGCACAGATTTTGGGGATACAGTTTAGTGTTGTATAGTACTATAGTGTATAGTACTTTTACTCAGTTTTTACTCTGCATGATGAGGCAATGATTTCTCCAAGTCTTGTAATTTCCAATGTCAACTTGTAAAAATCAGTGGTCATGAAATCCCTAATTATTACTTTTTAACTATAAACTAACTATAATATAAACTATAATGTAAACATAAAATAAAATATTTTTTCCTTCTTGTGAAGTTCTTTGTAATGCTGTTACAAAAGGTGCTATATAAAATAATAATAATGTACTTATTTATATGCATTTATAAATGGTCTTTAACAATGGAAAAGCAAGGGGCAGTCTATAATAATATTATTAGGATTTAGAATAGACACTTGCAATTGCATATGTTTACCATAGGGGGCGCCCTTCTTAGGACCAATACACACTTCCCAGTAAAGATGCCACCATTTTGGGACCACACCAGTTTTACTAGATGTCCCCCCCAGGCGTGTTAAAATGGCATTATCTATGTGTTCCAAGGGTTTTCCTACTTAGGACCATGTTTTTGGTCCTAACTTGTCCATTGGTCCCAATATGGAAGGATGTTTTACTGGTCGAGGTCTCAACAAGGGTAGAAAAACTAGAACACACACAGACTGGTATCCCCTTTGATCACAACCCACAGATCCCTGTGTGTCAGCTGGCAGGCCCTACAGCTCAACCTGATAGATCTGTTCATTTCTTTGGATCATCAGAGAGAGAGAGAGAGACCCCCCCCCAAGGCTACTCTTGTGTTAGGTCTGACATTAACATCTATTGACATTGCTGCCTCGAGGCGACTGGTTGTCCCGTCGCTCAGAGGGCCCTGCGGCCGATCTACACGGTCACGGCTCTTCTCTGTCCTGGCCCCGCAGTGGTGGAATGAACTCCCCACTGATGTCAGGACAGCAGAGTCGCTGCCCATCTTTCGCCGCAGGCTGAAAACCCACCTCTTCAGGAAACACTACCCTGACCTTCCTCTAGCCTTGCCTATTGTCGTCAATTATGTGTCTGAGCTCTTGTTTATTGGCTCTTGTTCATTTCATACACTTTTTTGTCTTAGCTCTTGCTTATTTGGTTCACTTATTTGTCTTAGCTCTTGTTATTTGATTCTCTTATTTGTCTCATTTGTCTCATTTGTTTAAGATATAGTAGGTTGCTAACTTATTGCACTCTTACCTTAACACTAGTTATGCTCTTAGTTGCTTGTTTAGGAAGGAAATGCACTTACGATTTCTGGTGACTAGTAGTTTTCTTGCCTACCTATGTTGAATGCACTTATTGTAAGTCGCTTTGGATAAAAGCGTCTGCTAAATGACTGTAATGTAATGTAATGTAATTGACATCTGTATTAATGATATGCCCCCTAGAAACCACCACATTATGCTATCAATTAAGTACATCTGAGACACTGAATCAATGTGTCATTTTGAGACAGGAGTTGAAACAAGATTTATTCAACACACTGACATGGCAGCTTAAAAAAAGCCCCTGTCCGCCCCTAGTTTTTACTATGCAATCCTTTATTTGATCAGAATGAGTGTTTTCTTAACTGAAATAAAGGGTCTATATCAGTGGTCTTCAACCCTGGTCCTCGGGACCCACAGCCCTGCTGGTTTTCCTTCCTACCAGGTAGTTAATTAGATTCACCTGGTGTGCCAGGTGAATCAGCCCCTGATGAGACGGCTGGAATGAAAACCAGCAGGGCTGTGGGTCCCGAGGACCAGGGTTGAAGACCACTGGTCTATATTTAGCAGTTTCATGTTTTTAAGAGGAAAGGAGGAAGTTTGTCCAGGTGAGAACCCTGGTCAGTTTGTTGTTACCATGCAGGTGGAAGAAAAACATTATGCTGTGATCTTAGGAGACCTCAGAGGACCTCAGGGAGAGAGGAGTGAGTGAGCATCAGTCTGGGGAAGGTTAGAAAGATTTGGGCTCCATCAGACTACTGAGACAAATAGAGAGAATTGAATATGCCAACAAAGAATGAATAGAAGTGGACGTCCTTCTAAAATATCAAGAGACACAAGAAAATATTAAAACTAGTAAAAAACCCAAGAATAACATCCAGAGATCCACAAGCCTCCATGCGGCATCTGATGCCATTGTGCATCCATTAACAATAAGAAGAACACTGAACAGAAATGGCATTCATGCAAGGGCAACCAGGAAGAAACCTCTGTCTAAAAAGAAAGCTGTCTGTCTTCAGTTTTCCAGAGACACCTGGACAAACCTGAAGATTTCTGGAAGTCTGTTCTCTGGACAGATGAGTCCAAAACTGAACTGTTTTGCAATGAAAAATACAACCCATAACTACCCCACCAAAATAACCTTATCCTTATGCAATGTCATGGTCTGGGCTGTTTTTCTTCCTCTGGACCTGGATGACTCAACATGTGAGACCTCAACCCTCACTGAGTTGTTTGAGTAATCACATCCCATCTTTCGCCGCAGGCTGAAAACCCACCTCTTCAAGAAACACTACCCTGATCCTTCCTCTTAGCACTTGCCTATTTGTCTGAGCCCTTGTTTATTAGATTCACTTATTTGTCTTAGCTCTTGTTTATCTGATTTTCTTATTTGTCTCATTTGTTTAAGAAAAGTAGGTGGCTAACTTATTGCACTTTTACCTTAGCACTAGTTATGCTCTTAGTTGCTTGTTTAGGAAGGAAATGCACTTATGATTTCTGGTGACTAGTAGTTCTCTTGCCTACCTATGTTGAATGCACTTATTGTAAGTCACTTTGGATAAAAGTGTCTGCTAAATGATTGTAATGTAATCCAAGTCATCACTGATAAAGGAGATGCTACAAATTACTGATTGAAGGAGTTCACATATTTTATATATTTTATTTCTGTTAAATAAAACAGTTAAGTTAAATAAACAATGCAAGTATATCATTATTTGTGCACGTTCTTTACTTGGAATATGATATGAAATATTGGCCATCCCTTGTAGGGTTTGCAAAAAAAAAGTATGAGGTTTGCTGATATTGGTCATTTATTAAAAATGTTTGATTACATTCTGTAGAATTGATCAATGCTACACTGCTTGTCTATGGGACGACCTTAACCTGAGTTGATTCTGATGAGATATTTTGATCAGATTCCACACAGGTGTTCATATGTTGTTGTTATTATTACCATTAGCAGTAATAGCAATGGAAGTAATAGATTCAAGATTCAAGATTTAAGAACTTTATTTGTCACATACACACACGGGGTGTGCAGTGAAATGAAAAGTGGCAATGCTCAGCAGGAATGTGCAAAGGGCAACAATACAGTATTTACAAAAAACCCAACACAATATTTACAGTATTACAGTAAGAGCTCTATAAAAAACCAAGACAATATTTACAGTAAGAGCACTATAAAAATATAGTAAAATATGAGAAATTGTATGTATGTAATATAATATAAATTATGTGTAGTCGCTACCTAAGATGATCCTACAGGCTCTGGTTCTGCACCTCCTGGTGTACAAGTCCTGCAGGGTGGGGAGTGTAGTTCCAATAGGGCCAGCCGAACGCACTACTCTCTGCAGAGCCTTCCTGTCCTGAGCGGAGCTGTTGCCAAACCAGGCAGTGATGCTTCCTGTCAGGATGCTCTCTACAGCTCCAGAGTAGAAGGACTGAAGGATCCTCCGAGAGACTCTGAATTTCCTCAGCTGCCTGAGGTGGTAAAGGCGCTGCCTTGCCTTTCTCACCAGAGTGTCTGTGTGTGATGTCCATGTAAGATCTTCGGTGATGTGGACTCTCAGGTAATTTATACCTGCTCACCCTCTCCACAGTAGTCCCATTAATCCCCAATGGTGAGTATGTCCTCTGTTGTTGTGCCCTCCTAAAGTCCACAATCAGCTCCTTAGTTTTGGTGACATTCAAGAGGAGGCTGTTGTCCTGGCACCAGAGTGACAGGTCAGCGACTTCCTCCAGGTAGGCCTTCTCGTCGTTGTCTGAGATCAGGCCCACCACCACTGTGTCATCCGCAAACTTGATGGTGTTGGAGCTGAACCTGGCCACACAGTCATGTGTGTACAGGGAGTACAGTAGGGGGCTGAGGACGCAACCCTGGGGGGATCCTGTGTTCAGGGTGAGGGGGTTGGAGGTGTGTCTGCCCACCCTGACCACCTGGGGCCTGGCGGTCAGGAAGTCCAGGATCCAGGCACACAGGGGGGTGTTCAGTCCCAGCTCAATCAACTTGCCAGCCAGTCTGGTGGGGACTATGGTATTGAAAGCTGAACTATAATCAATGAACAGCAGTCTCACATAGCCCCCCTTCCGGCTGTCCAGATGAGAGAGAGTGGTGTGCAGTACCTGGGAGACAGCATCATCTGTGGATCTGTTGGGACGATAAGCAAACTGCAGCGGGTCCATGGAGCAAGGGAGGAAGGCGCAGATGTAGTCCTTTATCAGCCTCTCGAAGCATTTCATGACCACCGAGGTGAGGGCCACCGGTCGGTAGTCAATCAAGCATGCTGGAGAAGCATTCTTGGGCACAGGGACAATAGTGGATCTCTTGAAGCAGGTGGGGACCACAGACTCAGCCAGGGAGATGTTGAATATTGTGGTGAACACTGGAGCTAGCTGATTAGCACAGGTCTTCAGTACTCGCCCAGATATGCCATCTGGACCTGCAGCTTTCCTGGTGTTCACCCTCGTCAGAGCCCTCCTCACACTGTGCTCAGTCACAGAGAGTGTGTGTTCATCCCCAGCGGTAGAACTCACTTCGGCTACATTAACAGTGTTGTTGTTAGCCGGCGAGCTAGCGCTGTTGTTGCTAATCTCAAACCTAGGGATGCGTCGGCACTCACAATTGCGGGGGGTCTGCCCTGGTAGTGTGTTATAGTCCGTAGCCCCTGCCATAGGTGTCTGGTATCACGCTGCTCCATCTGCGACTCCATTCTGTCTGTACCTCCTCTTGGCCTCCTTCACCGCCCTTCTCAGTCCATAGGACGCTGCCTTGTGCTCGTCCATATTGCCAGATACAAGACCGGAGTTATAGGCAGCAGTACGGGCGTTCAAAGCGTCACGGATGGATTTATCAACCCACGGTTTTTAGTGGTAGTAGTATCATTATTAGATTTAGTGTCCCAACACTGATTAACTGTTTTATTTTGGCATGAAAATGGTCAAATTTAAAGATACTGAATACTGGCAAATAAAAGCATTTGGGCAGCTTCAATCCAAAAATCACATATCGGCCAAGCCTTTGTCTCCATACCAACACTACTCTTGGAGCATTTCCAGCATAGCTCTCAGTGCTTCTCTTGCTTTCTGAGGAAAAAACACATTTGTGCTGTAAGTAATGGAATGCTTAGCTACCCAGGCTTTCAGACGTCAGGCCTAAGTGGTAATGTAGCCAGAGGGTGGGCTCGGCATATGGGAAGGAGGGTTACGGACTGAAAATCTTTAAGAGAGGGTGGATAAGGCCGCTGGAAGCTGCTCAGGAGCTCCGAAGAGCAAATGCAACAGGGAAGTCATGAAGGAAGCCACAGAACGTAAAATGTGAACACAATGAGGCAAATGTTTTCACTTAAAGTGGTCTGAACAAATGTGAGGTTGGGCGGCCTCAGGACTTTCCTGGGCAGAGAGAACCTTGTTAGTCAAGTGGCCAAGCTCGGGTCCTGTGGTCCCCTGCTGCCCTCTAGTGGTGTACAGCTGTACCTACTGCTTGTCCTGGGTTTGTACTCAACAGTTTAGGAAGACCTGCTGCTCTCTTCTTACCTTTCATCTCACAATACTTGTTTTCCAAGGGGACCAGGGCTGGATCCACAAAGTTTTAGTGCTGCACTTCTTTTTGGAAATGGGGCCACGTCCTAAAAGCACCTCGATCAGAAACCAACTTTGTTTCGATCGGCCACAGTGGAGCCACAATTTCATCAGACGACTTATCTCTTAGGTTTAAGAATAGAAAACTGATTGAACGTAAATTACCTAAGTGTTTAGTAGAATTTTAGTCAGCTTGCTTCTTAGGGTTTGAGATTAAAGGGGAATTCCGGTATTTTTAAAACTTGTTATTCATGTGTCTGACAAGTGCCTGACAGCATTAAACCAGAAACCTTTGTTTAACCTCTTCATGCAACAACTCACCTCAGATTTCAGAGCGAGACTGTTTCTGGTTAAAAAAAGGTATCTCTGTAGCGATCGTTTATAACAATCTGAGCCTGTCAGTGGCAAAAACAAGCACTTTTAGTGGACGTACTTTGATCGGCGCACTTGCCCCTGCAGATTACGTTGCAGCCATAGCAGCCCGTTTCACGACTGCCGACTGAGGCGATCTACTGGAGCAATTCCAATAAGTTTGGTAGCTATTTTGCGGTATAAATAACAAATTTGTACACATTAAAAAATACTGGAATTCCCCTTTTAACACTATCCGCAAGACAGATTCTGTAAAATGACTCTACTACAGAATACAGAGAATGGTTTTCAGGGGCTCTTCTTGGCATCATTTGTGTTGAACACAGCGAACACAAAAGTGGAGCTAAAAGGATTCAGGAGGCTGAACACAGGTTGGTTCCTGCTGGCCGAAGCCAGGCTGGGTGATTTATCTTAGAGAGCTGTCCGGCCACACACAAAGTTCAGCATTTGCATCTGTTGTGTTCATCTTAGCCTAAAACACTGCGCTGCCCTGTTTGTCTTTGATCTAACATTGTCCTGTTTTATGATGATTTATGAAGAGGAATACAAAGTTTACTGAAAGCAGGGTGCTTCCTAAGATGAGCAGGTAACTTCCCATCATGCTTAGCGTCATGTATAAAGCACAGGGAAGGTCCAGATTCCGATTAATTTGGCTTCCGCAGGCCGAAGAAGAGCCGATCTCAGGGCTGATTGTCAGAGTGCTTCCACGACATAATGTTTTTCCTTCCTGGTTTGTTAGTGCTGGTTTCCTAAAGGGGTGAACAGTCTGGCTTCCACTTCAGGACTGAAAACCAGCTGATGCAACAGTGTGAAACAAATTGAAAAATACCTTCTATTATATTCCTGTAAAGCGATTTTTAAAATGCCCTGATATTTCCTACAGAATTGATCAAATTCCCTGACTTTCCCTGTCTGGAATACACCTCTGCATTTCTATCCTGATGGGATTGGGCTCTTCCAGGATGACAATGCTTCATCCACAGGGCACCAGCGGTTGAAGCCCAGTTTTTCAAAACTTTTTGATGGGATTATAGTAATGTGATCTGAAAATGTGGTATTTCAAAGCTGATAAATAAGACTCTGATCAGTCAGATTGGAATTTGGTAATCGAACCCTGCTTTTAATTTCTAAAGTTTAAAATGGTATTTAATGTTTACAATATATTAAATAACAGTAATGGTTGATGAAAAGATGCTCTTGTGAACCTTTTTATTTTTAGAAGGATCCTTGAATTAATGAATGGAAACAGTTTACAGTTACTTTTAAGTTCTTATACATTCAATTTGTGTGCAGATGAGAAAATGTCTAACAGTTTGTTTTCATCTAGCCCTTTTTGGCCTAGCAACATGTTATAACGGTATGTGTCCAACAGACTGCAAGAGAGGTCTATTTAAACGCCGCAAATCTGGATTCTGTAACTTTGGTCTTGTATCTGGATCAGAATGATCCTATCTGATCATTTTTGGAAAAAGTGAGACAAAATAAGAAGTCTGATCCTGGATTGCAAGGTGATTAGATTTGTAAAATCCTGATCCAGATTGTAGCAGCCCTGTATCAAAATCACACTCTATGTTTTAATATATCTAGATCAACTGCTCCTACATGCACATTTTACTGCCAGACCGGTATGTCTATTCCTGACCTTCATCTGTTGCTGTGGCCATTGCTGCCACCTAGTGGTTAACATGGCGTGTATGCAGGCATGTCTCTGAATCCACCCTTTTTTAAAGCCACTATGGGGTTCAAGCCTGCAATACCACCACATAACCAACAGGTAATATGAAGCTCCAACATCAAATTCAGGTTTTATAAGTACTTTAAAAAAAAAAAAATTTAAAAAAGAATTCTGCCACCCGATATGATCAAATGCGATTGAAGACCTTTCTAGAAAGGGCCCCTGCAGCCAGCCTGTTGGGTTGAGCGAGAGAGAGAGAGAACACCACTGCTTATTAAAAGATTGTTTTATTCACAATAGAAGTGTAACAAATATAGTTTATTAAAAAGTTTGCTGCTCATTAATATTTTTAATCCATAAGATTTTTATATAAATGTAGAACTGCTTATTTGCCTGAATGGAATATTTACATTTTTTTCAATAACAATATTAACACAAAAACAAATTTCCCCACAAAATTAAAATATTGCATATAAACGCAAATTAAACTATGTGCAATGGAATGATTATCAGCAATATTTTGTACAGTTACATTTCTGAGGTTGGTTTCACACATTTAAACCTTTTTAATAAAGAGATATTCATGTATAGAAAGGCATTGGAACGCAATAGATCGTCACGTCACTGAGAAAACCACCAAAATCAACTCAACTTCTTTTTTGACAAAAAACAAAAATACAAACACATCTTCTAGTCTGCGAATGAAAACGCTCAGATGTCGGAACGAACTAAAGCGCCTGGTTCATGTCGACGGTTACAGCCACAGTTTAGCGATCTCACACACATGGAGCCAAAGCAGGCCTTAAAATTGACGGCTCACATTGGAAATTTGACACTGATGTGATCTTTCCAATACAGCTGCATAAAACATGATTTGAGCCAGCAGAGGAAATCCAGACACACGCTTAGACACAAAATGGAGCCAATGGAGCTCATTTCTGCCAAATTTAGCATCTAATGCAGCGTTTCAGAGATGTTGGAAAGTCAGAAATCCCGACGTCCTGCTAGGAAAAATGCAATGGATAGGCCCTCCGAGTCAGAATTCCAAGTAGGAAACTTGGGAAATATTTCCTGTGATGCAGTTATCAGACGCAACATGGCAGTAAACAACATACTTTAAACATGCTTATAATCCTCAAAATACACTTAGGTTAAGTTTTCACATTGCGTGACCTTAAATCCATCAGAAGACCTGTGTAGTAAATGGTTAAGCATCTAAATTTGAAATGTAAAGTTGTGCTTACAGTTGCTACCGCTCTACGCTAACTAGCTCACTATCTGTGCTAAATATCATTGCCATAACATTAGCTGTTGCATGGGGAAGTGTTCAGTTGTTCGGTAACTGTATCGGGTTTCTTCAAGCTGGACTACCAGAATTTAATTACAATGTTCCAGCTGGGAATTTCCGACTTCTGACTTTGTATGGAATGCTGCATTAGAACGTGTGCAGAGACCAAGGGGAATGCAGGCATGTTATCTACAGCAGTGGTTCTCAATCCAGTCCTCAAGGACCCCCTGTGCTGGAGGTTTTAGCTCCAGCCTTACTCTGGCACATGTGAACCAATTAGAGGCTTCAGGCTTTCATGATACTCTATAATTGGTTCAGGTGTGCCTGAGTAAGGCTGGAGCTAAAAGTACAGGACAGTGGGTCCTTGAGGACTGGATTGAGAACCACTGATCTACAGCATTCACAGTGTCTAGTGCCCATCAGATGAATATGGCTGCCAGACTGAACTATCATAGTGCTAGTAGCCTCCCAGTGACTCACATGGAAAGTCAGGTTTCACCTTAAACAACATTAACTTTAACGCGCAACTTTGAACATTTTGGATTTTCGCAGGATAAAATTCAAATTCAAAACGTTAAAGCATCGTCACAATTGACACTGAGCCACATCAGAATGGGGCATCCTATTGGGATCCTACCTCAATACAATCTAGAGGACAGGCTACATATAGGTCAGTAAGTTTCCCTCATCTCTGGTCCCATATGGTAAACATCCACACTGCTGAGAGAGTGACAGTCCTCAAATGAAGCAATAAGAGACTCGGTTACAGATATCAGTGACTTTCCAAGAACGTGTCATATGCATCCCACAACAGTGATGAAGTGGTATTACATTACCACGGGCCCCATGAATACTGTAGGCTCATGTGCATCTGGACACCATAAGCCAACAGACTCCACTCACTACAGAAGCAGAAATATGGAAGTTCAAGTGTGATGTAAATCTGAAACCATTAGCTCGCACTATGTGAAAGGTGCATATCGCAGGAATGACAATGAAGGAAAAGAAAATGTTCGTATTACGAGTCGTTTTTCTATCGGTGTGTGTTTCATCCTCAACGATGAACAGTGTGTGCAGCATGCTCATTGTAAAGGTATTGTCACATCAAATCTACCATGTCCTACATTAGCATCTCGTTGCTGCATTTAACACCCGTCGCTCCCTCTTTCCCCCTCTCCCTCCCTCTACTAAATATGGCAGTATATTTTCTCTGCCTCTACACATTGCTTAGACTTTTTGTGCTTTCCGAGAGAAAGGGGGGAAAAAAAACCAACAAAAAACATAACAAACCATAAATACATAGTTGAGAACAATCTAAGACAAAAGGCATATAAAATAATCTTCACTTCACATTGGATGGTACATTCATACAATTCTTTGCCGCGTGTAAAGTTGCATGATTGACTCCCAGGTGGTTCCTTTGCCCTTGTCTTTCTGGTATCGCACAGCTGTTGACGGCCGATTTAAAGGTGCTGTGTGTGGCATTTTTATTTTTCAATATATGATTGGCAAATTAACTGTGATACCTTGGTATAATTACCATAAACAAATGAGACCATGGTTGAGATGATTGGTAGCCTCTATCTCATTTTCTCAAAATTAGTCTACCTCCCTGTCTGTTTTGAGGAGTAAGAACGAGGTTAAGAGGTGATTTAAAACCCTTAATGACAGCCAACATGTATTCTGACCAGGTAAGCTAACATAAAGTTGAAACTATGCAGCTAGAATAAGTAGAATAATGTTGTGTATTACTTGCACTTCCTGTTTTGTACTGTAAAGCAATCCAGCAGATTTCCTGCCAAATGTGACCTGGTGGCACACAATAAAGAGATGGTCTCATTTGTTTACGGCTATTAATACAGTCAAAATGAATATGGCTATAATTTATTTATGTTAAGATGTTACATGTCGCACCTTTAAATTTTGTACCGGTATTAAAAACATTGTGTTAGGATATCAAACCAGTGCTCATCTGAAAACACAACGCTTTTCAGCAGATGAATACACTTTTATCAAAAAACAGTTGTGCAGCTGGTTTAAATAAAGGAAATCTCTATTTAATCTCGTTTATTTATTTTTGTACTTACTCCCATCTGACTCGGTTAAACACAGCGCCACCTGGGGGTCAGCTCCTAAAACATCCAAATCCTATGTGTACTACAGAATAAATTAACACAATCAGCAAAATCAACCATTATAATACATTATCACATGGATAATAAAATGCCTCTAAACCAAGTCTAACAAAACAAAACAGACATAAACACATAGACATTGTTGTCCGTCCAGTGATATAGAGAACGTGTTGATATGGAGGGTTTCCTGCAGCTCAAAAACTCACACTAGGGCCTGGATGGACTCTTAGAAGTAGAACGGACAATTCTACTGTGTGGTAAACTGTTGATTTAAACGGGGAAGACCTTATAATTATGTGTTTGTAATGACAACTTACTGATAAAGAGAATTACAGCATTTTATGCACAGATGAGAGGAGAGCCCATATATATAAAAGTAATCAGTTAGCTACAGCTCGCTGGTTGGCTAAGGCCTGGGCCTTGAGGAGTAGTAGGACTGATCTGTGATCAGTGTGGCCTTTCAGATCATGCTATAATAAATTAAACCTACATCCACTACGGGCTCTGGACCCAGCCCTACCACCAGACACATTTGTTTTCCTCTATGTGGCCAGTGATAACAGACATAGATTACACCTTCTGGAGACCTGCTGTCAGTGAGCGACTGGGTTTAATCCATATTTGCCAGTTTATTCTCCTCTTGTTCTGTTCTAGCCACCTCATTAGCTTCTGTCAGAGCGGGGCAACCATTCTTTCAGCCCGCTGAGAGAAACCACGTGTTGCGGTTTGCACTGTGGGTCGCTGTCAGCTGATTCCACTCATAATACTGTGGACAGTGACACTGTTGCTGACTGAACTCTCTAAGGACTTGCCATCTGCCAGCTCAGCCAGTGTCTGTTGAAGTATTGACAGTATTCTGATGCACCTTTCTGTCACATCTTCATTGATGGAATAAACGATGGAATAAACTTCAGCATATAAAACAGCCTGCTGATCAGCGGGAACTACATGGCATGCCTTCTCATTGACTCGCTGCTGATTTGGACCGTAATTAGAGACTCTCACCACTAGATGGCAGTCTGTTAGAGGAGATGACAGGTGACTGGGCACTCTTAACAGGTCTTAACTCATGAAACATCTAAGGTCAAACTAGCACTAGTACAAGTAAGAATTGTATAACAGTATAGGTTTCTTCAAGTGGAGATTGTACTTTTGTTTTGAAGTTTTTTTTTAATGTGATACTCAGATGGACCTTTGGCCTGTGAATGGTTTGGATGGTCTGATCTTCTGGTAGTCACCGAATAAAAAGCATGAGGAACCAAACCATGCATTAGACGACTCTCAGAACAGAGAACCATGTGGATATCACAGGAATTATCCTTTAATCTGTGTCTAGTTTTGGTATAATCCTCATCTGAGGAGCGGGACCTTTAGTTAAAGCTCGAAGATTATCTAAGACTCCTTTGTATTTGTGTGAGCTGCTTCTCCCTTGGACTCCTGTTTTTTTTTGACAGTGAAGGCACTAGATAGAAGACTAAACTGCATTTTAGCTGGCTACAGAGCTATGTGGTGTCAGGAGAAATATTCCAACCCAACAGTCCCGTGAGTGTGACCTGATGATTTGAGTTGTCTTTTTGAAATGCACAGCGACAACAATAACGGCCACATGGATGTCTGCAGTCACACGCACAAGTACAACGCCCCCGTGTGGAGAGCGGAGGGAAAGACAGAAAATCTGAACGACAGAATGGTAAAGCTGTATTGAAATCAGTATGGCTTCTTGTGTGTGTGTGTGTGAGGGTGACATATTACAGGGAAGTTGAATGTCTGTGTCTCCTCACGGAGGAGAGAAGCTCTTACAGCCTGCCTTGCGCTGATTGGACAGATGGATGGAGGCAAGGATGGGCAGAGAACAGGAAGTAATGAAGAAGCACTGCAGCAAGAAAGAAGAGGGTTAGACCAAGGTATGGGTTAGTAGATATACTATGGGAAGCCCTTAGCCTCAATTGATCCTAATGAGACATAATCAGATTCCACATGTTTTATTATTATTATCCCCAGGGTTTTAATAGAGTTTTAGTGTCCCATCATGGTCTAAATGCTGTTTCAGAGGCTTTTCCACCATTTATTGGATTTCTTGGCATGAAAATGGTCAAATTTATAGATTTTGACTAGTGGCACAAAATATTGGCTGAACATCAGCTTTCAAAAACCCATTTTGGTTCAGATCGACCTTCAAAAATCTGTCAAAGCCTAGAAGTTGAGGCTTTTCCACCCGGGCAAAGAATAACATTCTAAGGGAAACTCTGAATAGTTCAGTTTTTGGGGAATATTGGTATCAGCCTGCAAGAACCCATATTGGTCGAACCCTAGGAAAATGGGTGCAAATGTGAAAAGAGAAAGGAATAGGAAAAAAGGAAAAAAAGAGCCGGACACAGCTATAGATGAACACAGGATAAAAGAGGAGGAGGAAGAGGCTGTGTGTAGATATAGCGGGGAGGAAGTGAACAACACTGGAGAGAGATGGTGTGGCTGGTCGTCCTGTCCCACACCTGACTCCATGGAAGCAAGGAACAGTCAAGTGTACAGGTAAAGGTTGACTGGGTAGCGGGGTTAAAGGTCAAAAGAGGGGAGGGTTTGGTGGTTCATAAGAGGCTTGGGTTGCGCTGCGTCTTTTGGTTACTCCCGCGAAGACCGGCAGCGTCCTGGGATGCTTGTTCCTATTTAAACACTGAAGTGGTAGAGCAGAAAGAAAACACGTGAAGTGAACAGAGCTTCCTTTAGCCCACTGAGTTGTCGAGTCAGCCTTATTATCCTCAGACCAGGGGGTTGGGGTTGGAGTTGAGGCTGCCAGATAAGGGAGATTACCGCTTTGGGTCCTTCAGTATTCTCCCCCACAACACACACACAGGTTGTAGCTGTTATAACTGATAGATAATTGGTCGTAAAACGTCCCTGTAAATGAGCTAAAACCTGCTAATGTAGCAAACTGCCAGATAAGGTAATAAAATCTTGAGAAAGTACCACCTTTATAATGGAATAATAAAAAACAATCACTATCAGTCTGAAGATGTTACTACATTATCTTGTAACTTACCACATTAGGTTATATTCCATTTTAAACTCATTTAGAGGGACAAGTTATGCCATTATCCAGCAATTATTATATTATCAGTTGCTACAGGGTTTCAGGTCGGCATCAGGACTCAGCCAGAGCTGTAGGTTTTAAAAAATGTCCCAATAGGTTTTTATGTCCTAGCCTACATTTAATAGCTAAAAGTCAACATCATCATCATCAATCGTCTTGAATTCCATTTTGTTCCCGGGGCAAACGGAAAGCAAAACGAGCCCTCTGTCACGAGGCATCAGAAACCATCGGGGACTCTGAACAGCTTGTTAGATAGACAGCTCTGGGCTCAGGTATACAGGATCAGAGGTTGTTGCACTTGGCCGGGGAGCAGTCGTGTCGGGGGTTAAAGGTCCACTACTCCACTTCGTTGGGTCTGTCTGTGTTGTCCTTCTTAATAACCGGCAGAGCGTGGGCCTCAGTGTTAAAGACCCAGTGCTCAAACGGTAGGTGGTCGTCATCGGAGAACAACAGGTACAGATACCTGGGAGGACAGACACGGGGAGAAAGAGTTACTAGAGCAGTGGTTCTCTCCTTAAAATATCAACATTGAAAGATAGAAGTGTTGTTTGCCTACTGTAAGCACATATATACCACAAAATATGGGATTACAGGCATTTCAGAATGTAACAATGCTTAATAATAGATGAAATCTCTAACCTCTAACAACACCCTGGAAAATAGCAATACCAGGTCTAATAATGTCACATTCCTTAGCCCAGTGGTTGTCAAAGTGGGGTCTGGCAACACCCAGGGGTCTTTGAGGGTGCTCCAGTGGGTCCCCAGCAAAATGATAGCCCCAGGCAAAATAGTTTAATTTTACTAGAATTTAATTCACTAGAAACAATCCAACATTAGAGAATTAATGACTATAATAATCACAGCTTTCACTTTCACCACTACTATGTCCCCACAGTGTACACAGTTCCTACAATTCAATACTAAAACAACACATTTTAATTGGGGTCCATGCTACTTTATTTAATTACGTTGACATTATTTCCATTTGTTTATGAGAAGACACTGATTGATTCACACTGTTCAATGTTTGGGATTTTATTTTGTGTTTTGCAATATCCTTTCAAAGCAGCCATGCCAATGAAGTGATGAAACCCACTGAACTGAGAGAGAAGGAGGGGTGCGGCTGTTCAGCTTGACTCAGACCAGTTTATAAAATCTGAAGTGATGAAATTCTGTGGTCCAATTTCATCAGCTCTTATGAAACCAAACAGCAACATTCCCCTCCGCGGACCGGCACTAAACTAAGTTAAAGTAAGTAAATTTCAGGAGAGTGGCCAGTCCGCTGTAATAAGCGTTGGGTTTTCATCAAAGAGAGTTAAAAGCAAAGGAGAGATCAATAAAAAGAAAACAAATTAAAAGCGGACTTCATTCAATTTACAATGCAGGAGTATGCATGTGTGTGTGAGGGAGAGAAAGAAGTTCAAGAAGGAGCCAACTCAGATCAAGAGAAAGTGTGTGTGAGAGAAGTAAAACTAATGAGCCAGCGAAGGAACTGGTGGTCCATAAAGTTCCCATTCTCTGCTGCCTGCCAAGGAGCTATTGGAAACCAGTGAGTGACTAAAGGCAGACAGAAGTGTCAAGTATGGCAGTATGGGATGACACATGCTAGAACTGGCTATATATAATGCCAATAAGTACGCATGAATATGTTGGAATATTCTGACATGAAGATGGTCAGTTTTAAAGAGACTGAAAATATTGGCTGTTGGTGGCTTCCATCCAACAGTATTGGTATCGGTTTACATAAACCCACGTCAGTCAAACTAGAAGTTCCAGAGAGCAAGAGAGAGACATCCGGGAGAAGATCTCAGTTTGAGTGAATGTGTGTGTGCTGTGTAATCAGGAGCAGAGGTGACGCTTGTTAAAATTTACAGTCTATAAAAAAAGCGAGATTGGATGGCACCACGCCCCCTTCAGGCTGTTAGGCTGACCTTGACTCCCTGTCAACAGCTGTGTGGTGGAAGAAGGGAATGATGGAGTAAGTAGGAGGGGATGACATAAACTGGCGAGGAAGAGAGGGAGGACGGAGCGGACACCATATAAATGTAGGTGGGAGTAAGAGACAAGACGAAAGAGAAGATAAATTGGGCGAAAGAGTGGGGGAAAAGAGTATAGAGGCTTTGCAGTTGCATCACAGATCTCCCAGCAAGCACAGCTAGTTCCATCATGTAGGTCCTAGATCTGTCTGTAGATCCATTCAGTGAGGTTCTCAGTAAAAGTGAATAGTGTGATCAGGTAGATTAGTTTACAAATGTAGGTTACTGTGACTCAGTAAACTGTCTTATCTTTAGCCCTAGTCTCTACTGCCAAAACACTCTGAGTTGGAGCTGGAGAAGAGTCAGCTCAGTTAACCTAAACAAACTGTTAGCTAGCTAACTAGCCAGTGGGCTAATTTAGCTCATGTTTACATGCCACTGCTAACGCTAGCTTCTACTAGATACGCTAGCTAGTGAGGAAAGGAGTTTAGACGACAACGCTGACAAAACTCCAAAGTCAGCAAATGATAACACATTCCATACTGACTCTGATCAAAGTAACAACTACTACCAACTCTACTACTACTACCGTCACCATTTTCAACACAGTAACAACTACATGGTCCTATAATGACATTCAGAGGCTGTCAAGAGCGTTTCAGAGAGCCTATGTTTCAAACTTTGCCTTTTTAATGCATATGCAACTTGACAGAGCAGTCCATGTGCTCCATCAAAGTCTAGTTATGGTCCTGGTAGTTCAGCATCTGAAATAGATCTGAAACAAAAATGTACTTGGCCCTAACTCAGCCCTAATATAATCAATAAACACTGGCACCACCTACATTCAGAAGTGGAATTTTCACCAGTGTTGTAGTGTCTTTCTAGGGTGAAGACACTAAAAGAGGTGGAGGAAGGATCAACAACGAATGAGACCAGGCATGAAGGACATGTAGCGAGCATTAGACAGGAGATGAATCAGACACACACACACACACACACACACACACACAGACACACCTTTAGTAGACTAGTTTAAACAGACTTGTTTTATTGAGCACAGTGGGAGAGCTGTGTGAGAGGGGAAAACCCTATTAGCTACAAGGCCTCACACTGTGTGGCTGACAACACCGTTAAAGAGCCATTTGTGTAGACAACAAACAAACACACACACAAATAGATACAGACACAAACATGCACACACAGCAGTAAGTAACACAGACACCGACTAATAAGAGGGAGTGAGAAGTAGTTACTTGCTGCCTGTGGTGTGTTGGGCTGTTTGTGTGTTTGACACAGATTTTCTTGCATCTGTCTACCACTTCTCTTCTGATTCAGACCTAACTCGACTTGTTGGTCAATGCATAGGTCAGACCTGGGCAAGATATGGACAGATTATAGGCCAGCTGCGAACCTGCAAAGTCCAGCACAAATGGAATTTCTTAAGAAAGTTGCAAGCTGGGTTTGGACCGGTTTGCTGATATTAGCTTTTTATTAAAAATCAGATATTGGCCAATAGTTTTTATTACTATTATTTTAAAGGTCCCATATTATGGAAAACGGCTTATTCCTGGCGCTTATACATGTTCCACAGGAAATCATTTACCTAAGCAGCTGAGAAAATTTTAAATCTGGAAGTCAACCCGTTTTTCTGTATTTTCCTTTTTCCAAAAACGGTGCCAAAGATAGGAGAAAAACAGGCCGTTTCAGAAAGTAGCCCCTTTGGACGTCATAACGGGCGCTAATCCAGCCCCTCTCAGAGCATGCCCACGCCCAGGTGAACAACCAATCCCATTTACGGCAATACGGCAGCGCCGCAAGCCGTTGCTTATGGTGCATTCCATTGTACTCGGAAATCGATAATTCCGAGTCCGTATTCCTAACTTCCAATCTAAATGTGTTCCAGTGCATCTGCTCGGGAAAACATAATCGCCCGCAGCAAACTCATGTTTGTATGGCAAGTCTCAGAATGTTACAAGCATCTAAACTCAACATCAATTACTACAGCGCCATTAGTGAATAGAATCGGCGCATATCACATTCGGACGCCGTTTTGTCCAAGTACACTGGAATGCACCATTACTTTGCGACCAGGGAAGCTAAAACAACAACATATCTACGGCCATATATCAACTCTCTAGTTATTATTTTGTAGGATGCAGGCAGCAACATAGATCCCTGCACAGTCTCCCAACACGCGAAAATGCCAGGACAGAGTGGATTCATTTTATTTTTAACGGCAACGTCCCGGCTACAGTTAGCACGGCTACAGGTAGCTAATTTTTTCTGTGTGTGATGATCACTCCTCAGACTGCTTGAGGATTAGCATCTAAATTGAAGCTTAAAGATGGAGCAATTCATAAGGTACGTGACCCATCTGCAAAATTGGAATCTGTAAGTGTCACCATGTTTTGATTTAATTTACAATTAGTCTGGTTAGTATATTCGACTGCTGGTTAGCTAACGAGCTAGCGGGGCTAGCCACGGGCTTGTTGGGCGTGGAAGAAGTAAGAAAACTAAAGCTGGAGTCATTAAAAGTAAAGTAAAGTAAAAGTAAAGTTATTGGTTGGAGTCAGGACTCATCTTAAAGTTATTTGTTGGGACCAGAGTCTGTTTTATAAGTCTGTCGAACGTGTCAGGCTTGGTAAACTTTAGCCACCATTAGTACAATTGCGTTTGGTTGTTTGGCTGCGCTGTTTGGATGCAAATAGATTGCATCCAATAATATATTGGCTAACTAGCTCAACAAAATTGTCAATCCTAGCTTGTCTGCAAGTTGTATTCAATAAGCTTATGGACATGAGCCATAAACAGACCGGCTACAGCAGAGAGCGTCGCTCACACACCCACATACACAAAACAGAGTACAATATTACACAGAATTGTTATCATTGAGAAACTAAGTGGAACCGCCTCAGCTGCCTCTTCCCATTCTGGGTCAGACTCCGGCTCAAACACGCCTCACTCACGCCTCACGCCGTGAGTGAGGCGGCTAATCAGAGCAGTGCTCATTACATACAACCTCCATGCCCTCAAAACAGCCTGTTCTTTACAATGGAGAAAATGAGAGACTGAAACACACACCACAGAAGCTGGTTTTAGGATTTGTTTTGATATAGACTTCACAAACGTCTTGTAAAGACCCCCAGGAACAGTTTAAATAGCCCAAAATGAGTACAATACCCCCCCTTTAATATCAGATGTCTGACCAGAGAAATCATTCCAGTGGTGTGGGAGGATTTTCCTCAGCAGCTTCAGGGGTGTCAGTCTGTAAAACCTGGAATGAAACCTGCCTCACTCTGCCTTAAGGAGCTGCTGACCCAGCTAAAACTATTTCATTAGTCTGGCTTTTAATGGGAAGTTTTAGTGTCCCATGATGGTCTAAATGCTGTTTCAGAGGCTTTCCCACCCTGACAAGAATACAATTCTGGGGGAAACATTAAACACCTGTGATAGTTTTGAATGAAAATGTCAAGATATTAAATATTGGCACAAAATATTGATTACCAACAGCTTCAATAAAACCTTTTTTTCATTGGCTTTCAAAAGTCCATACTTGTTGAACCCTACTGCAAGTGCAACATTTCTGGCTGCAGGGTGCTAAACTTTCAAACTAAAAGTGCCTTGTTAAATATGTATCTGTACAGTACCTGTTGATGCACTTTCAATGATAACTGGCAACACCTGAAGATATATCAGTCTACTTCAACCAGTAACTTTTAACTGGTGTGTATTAACATTTTGTTTCACAACCACTAAAATGTTTGCAAAATGTTGGAAACTTCACTACATGGGAGTTTTTTGAGAGTTCAAAAATAATAGATTTGCCAGAAGCCAAGGTGGGCAGGCTACAGGTTTATTATAAGAGCGCTGACATCTATGATCCTCCTCTGCATTATTGATAAAATCTGACTGGATATGGTTATTGTATGTCAATCTGAATAAAAAATGCATTTGACCTCATATTTCATCCACCCAGCATCTGTGGTTCATTCTGTAAGAGACGTCTGGGTACCATCCAGTCATAAAACACTCACATCCACTCTGAGTCAATGGGCCTCATGCTAGAACACAGAGATTTAATATTAAAATGTTCATACATACAAGCGCCTGATGTATTTTGCATCTAACTTCAAATTAAACCATTTATTTTTATCTTCACCAAATGTGCGCTTTTAAGATGAAGTGCCATTTATTGTACATAATAACAGAATTGGAGGTCTGCGCATGTTTCCTGAATCTAACTTTGAATTTTCTTACTTTTATCTTGCTGCATTTCTTAAGAACAAATTTAAGAGGCAGAAAAATCAGAAAACATTCATGCATGAGGCCCAATGTGTGCTGGTGACCTAAGCCACTCCTCTGGGGCCTAGTCTGAACTGACAACATGCAGACAGGACTGTGACAGGTCAACCATGAAAAGACAGGTGGGTGGTGGAAGAAGGGTGTGTGTGTGTGTGTGTGAATATATATGAATGTGTAGGTATAAAAAGAGTGCGTGGGGCTTACTTGAGTGTCTCGGCCAAGTAGAAGCTCTGTTGTACGTCGTCGTGGTTGGGAGTTGAACCATAGACGTCTCTAATGCCACTGTAGCCTCCTTCTACCCTACAATGCTGCTCCAAGGCCTGGGCGAGAGACACAGGGACAGACATAAGAGAGAGAGAGACAAGAGCCAATAAGCACTGTGGAACTCAATATCCTAACACTGGTGTGTGTGTTTCTTTTTGTTCGGCACTTTATGTACTTGAAATATTGTTAAAATCTAGGCTGAGCAATAAAACAGTAATGATATTTATCTAAATATCATTTTCCTCGCTATGAATATAAAAATGTTTGATAATTTTGTGTCAAAGAAGCAGGGAAATACATTCTGCTATATTCCTGTAAAGTGACCCATTTGTAAAATTCCCAGACTTCAAATTCCCTGTCTAGAATACAATCTCTCAAAATTCAATGATATTCCAAGAATTCCATGCTCATTCCATACGCTAATTATTGTTACTTACCGGTATGAAAAACATTTTTGTCCATAGCCTAGCACTTGTTTACACTGAAACAGTATTCATCAAGGTAAACAGGTATCTTACCTGAACAGCCTCCCAGCCCCACTCCCTGTACTTGGGGTCATGGGTGAACCTCCACATATACATGTAGGTCTCAATGACCTCAGGGCGCAGGATGAAGTATTTCTCGTTCTGACGGGTGGCGATAGCCTCCACCCCTCCATCAAAACGAAACGCCTCTGGACCCAGCTTCAGGGCTATGAAAGAGGAAACACAGTACAAGAAGTAAACTGTATGTGTGTAATAGCTCAGTAGTCCTAGCATACAGCTCAGAGCAGGGGTCATTTTCTGATGTAAGGGTAGTACATATAGTATATGCTTCTAATGTGCTTATTATGCCTTGGAATGAACTTACTATTGTATTACTATTACTATTGTATTACTATTGTATTGCATTGTGTTACTATTGTAGGATTTAATATCATATTTTGTGTAAATGTTCTAAACAAAACTGCCAGACGTAGCTGCATATCATTAGAGATTACTTATAATTTCGCTTTAGAGCTGCTACAAGGTCTCAGTTTCTCACTTTTGAGATAATGCTAGTGGCCAACTATCACTCAACATAGTGTATGCTAAAGTGTTAGCATGGAGCCAACGATCTACCAGGGACACATGGATGATTTTGGTGTCTATGTTCCCATCTCTTAACAGTTTGATTAAAGGGTTAATCTGCCAAGAAGTTGGTTTATTCCATTAAAGGCTATGTGCGTATGTGTGTGTGTATGTATATTTACCAGTCCTAGTGTAGGACTCATGGCAAGTTCGGGCGATCTCGGCGGCCTGCTCCATCTGGTGGCCTGTCTTGTCGCTGGGTGCCCCATCAGCACCCAGGGCGATCATGCCACCCGCAAAACAGGTAAGGTGACCCATCTTATGCTCCAGCAGCCCCCCCTTCCATTCTGCTATGTAGGTCAGTCCACTGCTCGACTTCCTCATCAGGTTGGTCTCTATGGCCTGAGACAGACAGAGAGAAAAAGCGTGTTTTACGGCGATGGCTCTTTCTGTCCTCTATTCCTAAGAACCAAAACCAGTACAACTCTAGAAACATTGGAACCCAAGGGTGCTGTCAGGGGACGGTTTAAGAGACAGTTCTGATTGGCTGATTCACGTTCAAAGTCATTGTAAAACACCTGATAACACCTGTAAGAGCATAAGAGTTAATTTAAAGTAATGATAAGCAACAGTTTCATATAAATAAATGTCAGTTTTGATACTCTATCTCATCAACTGATATCACACCATAGTGATTCAACAGTTCAGTTCATGGAACCTTTTAAGTTTGCTGTTCTTTAGGTAGGTCTTTCCACAGAAAAATCCTTTGGCACACAGGAAGTGATGCATTTTAAGTTTCTGGTTCATTTAGAATAAAGAGAGGAAGAACTGGGTGGTTAGCTTGAGCAGCGAAAGCCACCATGGGCTGAACAGACAACAAAAAGAACGCCACCTACAGAAACTCAAACTTCATCTTCAACTTCAACAGAAAATCTAAGGAAAAAAATTCAATAAATAAACAAGCAGATTACCACATTAAATATTATTGATATGTTATGATATATAAAAACACATCTGTAGCTGCATAAGAGTTCATTTAAATATTAAAGACATCAAATTCTAATATATAAATGCACACCTGTGTATTAATAAAAGGCCAACATCAGCAAACTAATTACAAGAACTACAACAACACTACAGTCGCGTTTTGTGGTTTAGGCTGGTAATATGACTGGATTTTTACATTAAAATCTTATAGTGCAGTCTCCAGAAAGTTACCTGGCTAGCTTTTCAAAACAAAACAACTGTACTTGGGCATTTTCTAGCCTGCTGGTGAACAAAACCCAGCTATGACTATGATGTGACTATGATAGACACCGTTAGCTGCTCATCAGCCTCATCTTGACAAATAAATCAAGCAGGCCTATCATCCATGAGGAGGATGGGGGTGGGGGGTTGGGGTATAATAAGTAAAGTGTCCATGCATTAAATGGCAGAAATTATGTTTATTCTGCCTTTTAGTCGACACACCATACATTTTCTCCTCAGCATATTACGGTAGCACAAACGGCCAATCAGCTCTCTCCAGCTGAGACCCACAGCTCGTATCTAAAACTTAAGTAGGCCATTTGTTTAGCAGAGGAATGGCTGTCTCTGTGTGTGTGTGTGTGTGTGTCTGTATGCGTGGGCTATCCATTAGTTTTGGGAAGGCTGTTTGTTACTGTAGATAGGGTTCTCATTCGTCTGTCACCCTGTGTTTGTCTTTTCATATGAATGTGTGTGTGTAGCTCTCCCTGTGCTGCCATCCTCCTATCTGCTCAACCTGACTACCTAGCCTGTCTGGATGTCTAACTAACTGTCTATCTACATTTATCCACCCTGGCAATACAATTCTTACCATATTGGAACTTTTTGGCACGGAAATTTGAAAAAGTCAAAGATACTGAACATCGCCACAAAATTGGCAGCTTCAATGCAGAAATATCAGCATCAGTCTTCAAAAACCGTTCGTCAAACCCTAATCTAGTTGTCCCAGTATGTGTTTAACCCCTTGAAACTTTTGTTTATTTTGTATAATGTATTATATCATGTTCTTATTTTAATGATAATAGTGCATTCATAACATGTTTGCCATCTACTTGAAGCCTTATAATGCCTCAGGAGAAACACTTTCAAGCTCCTCGAGGTTATCCGGATAACTGGTTGATACTTGTCTCCTGTAATATCCTCGGCAGGGAGAAATACAACAGAAAGACTTTCCAAATATCTAGAACTGACCTCACTTTTACTGTCCACCATTATTGAATAGCCATTTCTCAAGAGCCCCTCCTCCCCAGATTTAGGAGAAGCAACGTAGATTCTCATATACGAAATACGCACAAGCCTATGGAGAAAATCCTAGCAGCCCTACATCTGCAAATTGCACATTCAAATCCCCATTTTGTCAGTTCAACTTCTACAGCTGGATTGTTTTTAATTTGAGGAGGTTGGCCCTGTCTTCTATATTCATCATTTTTGTGCCATGGTGATAATAGTGATAACAGCGAGCCAGTGAGCGAGCCACATAATGACACAGGTGGCGTTGGTGAATGTGTCTTATATTCATCATGGCTTTTCATTTTCATAATAAACCATTGAGGTCTGCTATCTTTCATCGCTCTCGCTTTATTCCTCCTGCTGAGAGCATTAATTATATCTTCTGTCAGGCCAGGATTGTGACACACAATACTCACACCTGCCTTTTCTAATCTTTGACAATCCCAGTAAATGGCCCACATATCTATGCCCACTGATGTTTCATTTCATATTTCCATCTCGCTGGGTCTTTCAGGCCGCCTGGAGCTTGCTGATCTTGGTAGTGACCATGAAACTAGAATCACAGTGTTTAGTCCTTAATCAAGGACAGAATGAAGACCAGTTTCAGTCCCCAAATTAGCCTAGAGTGAAATCTTACTGTTTATGTTTGCTGTGCACTTTTACATGATGTGCCATTGTTAGTAGGAAGCCTGGCTAACGTGCATCATTTCAATAAGCGATCGGATCAATGATCAGCCGATCGCAGTTCCAAAAGCGGTGATCAGAATCGGCCCCAAAATACCTGATCAGATCATCCCTCTATATTACTTTATTTGAGTAACAAGCCAATCGCTATATATAAGAGCGTATAATAGTATAGGTGCTTCACAGTGATTAGTGTTTATGCAGTACATTTTAAGAGAGATCGCCACCAAATGACACTGACAAAGACTGAAGGACAGATCTAGAACACGTTCAAATCAGTTATAATAATAATAATACTGTATTTGTATAGCACTCTAAAAACAAGTCAAATAAAAGACAAAACCAAGGATAGAGACACTGGTTCGGTTAAGGCAACACTGAGAATGAATCCTCCACTATTATTTTGTGAACTGCAGCCTTCTGTTTGAATTTTGATCAAAACAAAAGCAAATTCTCTCCAACCCTTACAGCAATGCATTTTATGTCTGTGTGTTTGTGTGTGTGCTTTTTAATCTGCGGTGTGTATCTGTGTGTGTGTGTGTTACCTGCAGGGCATCATAGTACATCTTCTTTCCTTCCTCATCAGTCTTGTCGGACATCAGCCAGGCCTTGAGCAGGTACTCATAGAAACTGTCGCCTAGACCGCCCACCGAGACATGATCTGCAAGATATAGATAGACACAGGGTTTTACACACACACACACACACACACACACACACACACACACACACACACTCATAGCACAATGAGGGGTCTGCATCACTTACAGGGGATGTTGGGTAGAATAGAGAGTGTAAATGTGAGAAATTCAGGTATGTTCAGAGGCACTTGAATAATGCCCTTGTTCCTCATTAATGATGGCCAGTAATAACAGGGTTTCCGCCACACACACAGAGCTGGTTGAGATTACAACTGCGTCACTACTGGATCAGCCATATATCATCCTCACATGGTACAGGACATGCCTGTGTGTGTGTGTGTGTGTGTGTGTGTGTGTGTGTGTGTGTGTGTGTGTGTGTGTGTGTGTGTGTGTTATTGTTAGTGGGGTCTCATCCATATGTATGTGTCATTAACAGAGACCAGCCTTGTTTGTGGAGCGGATAGATTAAATGTCAGCTATGATCAGCCTGAATTGAAGAGAATAGGAGGTTGGTGAAGATGGCTTGGTTTTGTTCCAATAGTATACCTGTCCCCTAGAGGTCCAAAATTAAACCAGACAGGAGGACCAGACAAGGGATGCGCTGACCAACTGGCTGATCATCAGTGATCTGTTTCAACTGCCCGCTCACGAAAGCCGTTGAATGTATGATGTAAAAAAAATAAATATGAAAGTGCTAGTTACAAACAGCTTTATTTCAAGCAAGAGGAAACCTCTATCTGGTGCAAAGTAGAAATTAGTAGGCCAACAATACTAAATTGCAGAGAAGAAGTAGAGGTAAAAAGAAACAGTGATATCTGTCATATGATGGATTGAACACATGCAGTTAACAAGAAATGATAACTGTAGGAAAACTGTAGTACAATGGTACAAACTAAAAGCACGTTCCAAAGCGTACCACCAAATCACAACGCTGATGGAGGAGCCAGATCAATACAATGTTATTACCACAGATAGCCGATCATACGCTAATACTAAGCTAAAATCCCCCAAATCTATACATCCCCAAACACTTTCAATCTCTCTCAAGGGCCCAAGAACAACACTAACCCCTATGAAATGTTCATAAAAAGGGTTAGTCCTGGACCAAACCTCAAAACCTACTTCTAGAAGCTAAAAATAAGAAAGATTTTATCAAGGATATTAAGGATGAATAGAACATTGGACATCAATGCTGTTTGGTTTCCTGAACATTCCTCAGAGAAGTGTGTTATCCTGATTTTTGAAGGTGTAATGTAAAAGTAATGTAAAGAGTAGTGTAATAAGTAAAGTAATAATGCTACTTTTGAAGTAAGTAGCAAATAATGAGTAATATTTTACTAGGTTTGAACCGATCAATCAACCGTCAATCGTAATCGGCTGACCGATGTTCTAAACAGGTCAATGGTGATTGGCTGATCACCATTTCAACTGCCTGATCACAAAAGCTGTCAAATGTGATGGAAAATATATGTAAAAAACATGTTTCCAATATATTACAAACTAATGGTCATAGAAACGCGACAGGAACATGGGACAGACAGCTGGTGGAGCATTTCTGGAAGGCCGTGGTGGACAGATATATTTATATATATACTGTATATTTTTAAAATGTGTTCCTTCAACAACCAATGAAAAGTACTGAAAAATAATTTTAAATCAGGATATCGAGTCAGCTAATGATTCTCTCCAACATCTGACAACTGTCATTTTTCTTCATTTTATTTTCTCTTCCTCCCTGTAAAACCTCCATTTCTCTCAAGGTCCTAGACCCATAGATACCATCACTTATTTCTATCACAAAAACCTCTAGTAACACGGCATGTTACTCCAGCTTTGGGTATTTTCATGTTGTATCTTCAATTCAATTTAAGCCACAGAGCTGAGGACCTCCAATATGGCTTCCAGGAAGCCTTCTTCGTGTTTAGATAATGTTAGTGTGTTAGCTGGCTAACCATCTGGTCAGCTGTCACTCTTTTGTAAACACATTTGATTTGTATGATAGATAGATAGCTATTATGGAAATATCTAGTGGAAGCTAGCATTAGTTGTGGCTAGGTAACTACAGAGGTAAGAGAGAAGTAATGGAGGGTTGAGGAGGACTTACGTTGCCCCCACTGGCCACTGTTGGGGTTCAGGTAGTTGGGGTACAGTCCCTGGGGTTTGTCCAGACGATTTAGGACTTTCCGGATGTTCATCACCTATTGATAAAAGAAATAGAACACACTCAAAACACAAACTTACACAAGTACACCAATCAAAGTACTACACACATTCTCTACACAACCTCATAACTATTTTAGCAGAGACATGGGGTTCATATTTCTAAAAGGAAAGAAATCCACACCCAAACAGAAGTGATATGTTATTCTTCTGATCTTAAGGCATTTTAGCTAGTAAAAAGTTAGTAAAAATGAAACAGTTCTCTCTGAAAGTGTGTGTTGAAATGCACCAAACCAGACAAAATAAACTCAATTTTCTGCAAAAGTAGTTGTTAAGTACCTGAAAATGATTTCAGGTTCAGGAAAAATGATTTCCTGGATTTCATGTTTAACACTTTCTTTTTCACGTTTGGATCGATTTTTCATTTTATGACAAAAAAAATCAATCCAAAGAGGCAACACACTCCATTAAGCACTGTGGTTATAAATAGAGACGCAGAGATAAGGAAGGGAAATAAAAGAGTGCCAGCTGGAACCGCCACTGCTTTCCATCCATCCATCTTTCTCTCCTGCCATTTCTCCATCAGTCCCCCACACCCCTTTTCGTCATTCCTTTCTTTCTCCTCAAATTCCTCCCTTTTTCCATCTGATGGAGCTTTCTAGACTTCTAGACTCTTTGTTGTTATACATTTGGAAGTCAAGTTATATCGCTTATTGCCTACTTTGGTCTTGGTCTGGAATAGGACCCAATTTGCTCTAGTCTTGGTCTTGACTTGGTCTGGACCTGGTCTTGGAAGTCACTTGTGACTTGTGACTTGATTAAGGTAGTCTTGACTACAGCCCTGGCTATTATTATCTATCCATTCCTCCTTCCATTTTCTCTCTTACCTTCTGAGCAAACTCGGGGTTCCCAGAGAGTTCGCTGAGGTGCATGAACTCCAGATGCAGGGTGCCATATTCTGCCAGGATGCTGCTGCCGCCCGACGCCCACGGCCAGTTCCTACCAATCCCACTGGACAGAGACAGAGACAGGAGGAGATCCGGTAAATAAAGTGCAATGCTAAAAGAATATGATGAACTACAGCTGGTGTGTGAGTGTGAGAGAGAAACTCCCTGAATCCCTGAATCACTTTTGTGTGATATTGTTTATTTCAATGCATTTGACATTTAGCTGATACTCTAAAAGCTTAACCGGAAAATAGCCAATAGCTGGGTTACTCCATGCATATAAAAGTGCCTGATTCACAGAAGAACAAGCTTTAAATCCTACATCATCAACATCGCAAGTAACCAAAAACAAGGAAGCAGCGATGCCATCTTTATTTGTGCTTTGTTTGGGATATCTTATATTTGAGGTTTAGGTACAGAATTTTATAAGGTTACTCCTATATATGAAATAATAACCATTTCTTGTAGGGTTTACAAACTTTCAAGCATGGCTGTACATATGCATGCCAAGTTTTGTGTCAATTTGTGTCTAATGCTAGAGGAGGAGGAGAGTTTTAAAATGGGACTTTTCATTATAGTTATCTAAATTTCATATCTCTATCATTTACTGAGAAACAGCACAAAGAGAAGAAGATGATAATAAACCAACACGGGCTTAAACCTCGAATAAGAGCTAAGGAGAGAGAAAGAGGGGATTATTTATTTTTGGAAAGGAAGTTGAGGGAGTAGAAAAGGGAAACCGAGCAGTGGGAAGAGGGCCAAATGAAGCGTATTTTATTCTGCTTAAACAGTAAATATTCCGTCCACATATTAACACGCTTTTTCTTCCATATCTGTGAGGGCTTTGCCGACACAAGTGTATGTGTCATGTTAACAAAGCCATTCCGCAGCACACAACAAAACGCTCTCGTCTCGACGCTAAGCTGACAGCTAACCAGCAGATGTTTTTTTTCCATAGGCCCAGCAGTCCTGTACTGTAAATCTCAAGGACGTGTTTTTAAGAAAGCCATGCAGGTATTCCCAATTGATGTTGCCGTTTTATTGGGCATTAATTCTTAAAGTGGGCACAGTTGTAAGCTATCTACACTAAATTAATATCGGTAGAGTAAATCAAAGAACAATTATCGCATACATCTGTTATGGTTAGGGGTGGGTTTGATTTCATGTATGCACTCCATGTGACCAGGTGGGTACTGGGCATCCTTGGGCAACAACGACTGGTAGAAACTCAAGGGTGTTCCTGGAGTCGCATGTAGGGATGATGCAGTAAGTCTCCAGCCATATGTGAGAGTTACCAACCTTGGCATCGCCTGACAAGGACAGACAACATGGCACAACAGGCTGCGTGTGTGTGTGTGTGTGTGTGTGTGTGTTGGATCATTAGAGCCACTGATAGATCACTTCCATGCCAAGGACTGATGACTCTGGTGGCAATGGTTCAAGTATCTACTCATGAATACATATTACCGATTCAGTAGTCGGTAAAACACACCCACGCAAAGCTGTCTGTACCACGGAAACATGCACATGCAGAAACGCGGAGTGGCGCGCGGACGTGCACGCACACACACACACACACACACACACACACACACACGCAGGAGGGGAGGACATCGAACAAATGACAAAAAAGGTGGAGGAGTGTGAGCTGTGGGAAGTGCCTGTAACACACACACACACACACACACACACACACACACACACACACACACACACACACACACACCTCTTCAAAGCAGTGCATGAACATACTAATTATTCCCCCTTCAAGTTATCACGCCGTGCCAGCCATAATTTGTTTCCCATTACACCGTGGATTAAAAAACACCACGTCGCCCAAACACAGAGCGAATCGCAACCATAACTGAGAGACAGAGACTGAAGTCAGGGAGCTTCAATGGTGCTGATGACATCACTACATATCACTATAGACTCAATATCACTCTTCTTTTCATCTTATCATTGTGTACCAGTATCGGTCTTCAAAAACATATACTAGTGTGTGTGTGAGTGTATTTTCAGAAAGACTTGACATCATTCCTTTATCACCCTCGCCCTTCTCTCTCTCTCTCTCCCCCCCCCAGTCGACTAGGCACTGATCTGTCTATCCATCTTCGTCAATCTCTTCATAAGCCCTGTGATGAAGGCTAAAGCCCTGGGGGGATTGGAGGAGGAGAAGGGGGGCAACAGACACCTGTCCAACTTGCCCAATCCCTCTCAAAGCACTGCTGTGAGAAATACTAAATCCCCGTCAAGGAGAGCAACACGAAACACCAGGAGGGAGAAGCCGTAGTATAAAACAAACACACCCAATGGAATAACATTCATCTAGTGAAAGTGAAACTTTTGAAGACATTTTAAAAGCTACCTGGAGCTGAATTGGAAGAAAAACTACATACATAAACCATCAAAAAAACAGCCTATTTCTGATTGAACAAAGCTAATGGAAGTTTCAAAACTATAAATGAGCAATTTAAGAAACATGTCAACGAAAATGAAGCAACATGAAACAGTGTTTAGTAAAGCAGATCCAATGCATATTGTACTGCTAACTGTATTCTGTATTAATCTAAGAGTGGGTGTGCAGTGCAAAGAAATTCATCATTGCATGGTAGAAAAATGAAACTTCTAAAAACTGGGTTTAAGACATTTTAATACTTTTAAGGCCTTAAATTTAAATGTTCTCAGACCTTCCCCAGGCTGCTGCTGATTGTAATAAGTGGACAGAGTGTGTTTTATCAAAGCCAAAATTAAAAACGTTCATCATTTCTGCAAAAATTAAAAAATAATAGCTGCGGTAGATTTATTAGGACACATTACACAGTAGCTGTGCAAGCCTAAGGGATGGTTTGCCCAATATGTTTAGTCTCATAGGCCCACAGTGTCACTTAATTCGGTTATTGATTGTGTGATTGCCCTCTCTCTACAGTTATTCCAGTTTTCATGAAAAATATTCAAGTCCCCAATAAGTTCTTGCTTTCTTTAAACTTTACACCGAGAATGCACGAAAGACAGCAGGGAGAAGCTGGTGCGTAAACCGAGCGGACCCAAACCAATGAATTGTCAGAGAGATGAGGGTGCGTTTGGAATAACAACATTGGAATAACAGGCTGCTTATTGCTCATAATAACAGCTTACAATGTTCGAGCGATGGATGACAGGATGCTTTAAATCCAGTTAAAACCCCTTTCTGATGCCGTGGAGAGCTGCTTAAGTGCCGCTTTTGGCTAGGTTCACCTGTTTCAATAGCAGCATTGCTCATAGCCATTCATGCACAGCTGCTCCTTCATTGTTCCTGCACTGGCATTGGACACTGGCACATTCCCCACTGCTATACAGCGCAATACAAGACAACCGTATTAGTCCATTTGTTGAGTACAATGTTTTTTTTTAGGCTGCTGATGGAGATTTCTGGCACCCACTTAGCGACCAGCATGCACTACATCCCTGTTCTTGGATGGGACATATGCAAGCTCCAAACTCTCATATACTGCTAATATAAGGGAGCGGTGCATGTACTTTTTACACTAACCTGAAGTAGCTCTCCTCCCAATTTGGAGAAACTTACACTAATACCTTGAATACGTCAGTGTTATCGAGGGTACTGATAATTTATCCTGTTGTTTGTGATCTCATTTGTGTCTATGGGAAGCCCTTACCATGTATTGATTCTACTGCGACATTTTGATCAGATTCCACACAGGTAGCATGAATATGTATTATGATTATAATTTCAGGAGTTTTGGTGTCCCGTGGTATAAATCCTATTTCAGAAGCTTTTTCCATCCTGCCAGGAATAATATTCTGGAGGAAACATTGAAACTTTTGGCTATACGTATTAGATATCAGCACAAAATATCAGCTATCACTAGCTTCAATCCAAAAATATTAGTATTGTATCAGCCTTCCAAACCCATGTTTTTTGCACCCTCGTATCTGCTTGTCTAAATTGCTGTATTTTGAATGGGACAGCCGTGCGCTTTCCATAGCCTACAATACTGTACTAAAAGGATGTGAATCATTTTTGCATATTCATTTGAAGGAAGGCGTCAGACCAGCGGTTATCCGCGTGCAGACAAAATCCAGGTCAGGCACAATTAGATCAAAGGACGGGGAGAAATACTGTGGATTGCATCCATTGCAGACATTCTCTCCTTTCAGTTGAGGACTATTATTGTATGGTTGCCAATCATTTACATGCTAGGAAGTACCAGGTGGAAATCTGTAATTGCAGAAATGTGTTGTTTAGTGGGCATGGCTACCAAAGGCTCGACTCCCCACATCAAAATCGACATGCATTGGATTGCAAGTGACAGCAGTCGTTCCTATTCACCATTTACAGTTAAGCCACAAAACAAAAAGTGCCCAATGGAGCCAGGCGACTAAAATGGACCCTTGACCGAGAAAAAAGTAGGTCATTATAGATTTGAGGGAGAGTAATGAGGGTTTATGCATTGGGGGGGCTGGCATGTGTCTTGTTTGTCCTTTTGGGGGAGTCCAATCTACTCAGTGCTCAACCTCTCAACCCCCATTGCTATTCCTTGGCCAGCTGTGAAATGACAAAATCTTAGCCCACTAGTGTAATACCCTCCCGTCCATTCTGCAGTGCCAACGTGAGGGATTTTAATTCTATGGTGCCAACCAGTGAGCTGGAAAAAGCAGAATAGGCATTCCATCTCAATAAATTACCACGGTACACCAGGATGTGACCTCTCCAGCTCCTCTAATATCATGTTGATATGGGAGGAAGCGCTCCGCCTATTCATTTGTACTGTGCGGCGCCGCAAAGCCCCGGCTCTGGCCCACTTCTCTTCTTCTGTTCCCGATTCCCTCCATCTCTTGCCCTCCTCCTCCTCCCCACGCTCTCTTTTCCTCCTGCTTTTCTTCCTTCCTCCATCTCTCTTCCTCTCTGTCTTAAAATCCATCTTTCCTCTCCTCCTCCGGGCGCAAAGAAAGAGCGAGCAGCAATAGATTCACAGTTAGGAACTTAATTAGAGGCCTTAAATCATGGCTGCCTTCCACTGCCTCAGGCTACTGCAGAGGAGAGCTGCACTGAGTGTGTGTGTGTGTGTGTGCAGCTTTCTAAAATCTTTGAATACCCTAACTGCCAGACTCTTCTTCCTTCTTTGATAGCACCTCAGGACAGTGAGAATGTGTTACAGCAGAGACTGTAAGTATGTATGTTTCTAATTATGGCCAAGGCAAAAACAGCTAAGGGTCCATCCATCCCTGCAATCCATCCCATCAGACCTAGAGCCTGTCTTAGGCTCCACCCAATCCCTAGAAAATTGTTGAACTTGAAAACCTGAAAATGAGAACGAGGAGTAAAAACCTTTACTAAGTTAACTAATCATGAATTGCTATTAATAATTTTGGCGGACTGGGGGGAGGGAGGGTGGTAGGCTTAGGCTGCACTCAGCCTTAATTGGCCGCAGCCGCTGAGTCCAGCCTAAGCCTACCACCCTCCCTCCCCCCAGTCCGCCACATAATATTTTCCAATCTGGTCCAAATGCCAAATCCCAACCTGAACCCATCAGGCCTGGTCGTGTTCAGGTTTGGGCATGAATGTCAAGCTTTGATCAGAATCAGACCAATCAAATTAACAAAGATCTACAAGTAATTGTCAAAATGAAACAACATAAAGTGTCTTAATAAGGTGCTGGGCCACCACGAGCTGTTAGCACAATATCAATTTCACAAAAGTAGATGCAACACCGTTCTTCCACAATAAATGTTTTTATGATGGTGGTGGACAACACAGCTTCAGTTGACACCAGGAATCTGATAACTGGGCCCGTTGTTTTCATGTTCATCAAACTATTCAGTGACTACCTCTGTCCTGTGGATGGGAGAGTTGGCATCCTGTAAGATTCCACTCCCATCAGTACAGAAATGATTCACCATAGGATGAATGTGATAACTCAGAATGGCTTTGCACTTATTGGCATTTAATGCCAAATAAAAGGACCTCAACTCTAAACTTTAGCCTGAAGGCGTAAGCTTCTAGGTGGCATTCCATGATATGATTTTAAGTGACAATACTTCATACTACAAAGATGGGCTTTGTCCTCGGAGGACCTCCTATAAAAGTTCAAATTTCTTTTAAAACTCAATTCATACCTCAACAGGGAATTCTTAAAAGCCTGTGCAAAATGCACACTAGAGTAATCTAAAAGTTGTCTGATGACTTCTCCTGCTTTCAATATCTCCTCTTTCTCTACAGCTAAATCAACCTTCTATCGATTTAAATTCCAACCATCTGCTTCTAATCCCCAGAATGTTTTCTCTATCTTTTGCTCTCTTCTCAGCACCCGTCTTTTCTGTTCACCTCTCAGATACTGGTTTATAGTCTATCACTCCTCTCTACCCAAATGAAGTCCTCATATTGATCTCCAGCACTCCTACCTCCTGCCTTATTGAACCCATTCCATCCTCCCGGCTCCTCCCAGCTCTAGCTCTAATGCCTAAAATGTAAATGTAATCTCATCAGGCGTTACTCAGCAGAGTATTTACACATATCCTCTCGATTAACAAGTTCATTTTCCTATCGCATCTGGAAGAAAAGCTCTATGACAGAGTGGCACTTCACTGGGTCGGCCAATGTAACAACCTCGCTGGGCTGTGCTAATAGAGCCATTCTCCATCTAGGCCTATTAATCAAGTCCCGAGACCCCAACGGCTCAAGATTGATTGCTTTAGTCTCAGAGCCTGTAGCTGATGGAGCAAATCTGGCCCAAACTACCATTTTTCATACCGCAGGATAAGGAAACGGAGTGAAGGAAAAAAAGTTAGTTTTAACGTTGCAGCGTCATTAGGATGATGACATTTCTTTCAGCAGCAGCTCACTGAGAAAGCAGATACTTCTCCTGGTGTTATTCTGTCATGGTGGGGGGTGGTGGAGGAGATAAATTCTATAGTCATTTTTCCACCGCAGCAACAATCCAGGAACTAGGTACCAATAGTATTAAGTTCCTGGAACTTCGACCTTTCCCACCGGGGGAACTAGCCAAAAAAATTCCTGGACCACAAAAAAGTTCCTGCTAGTGAGGTAGTACTTTTTGGGGGACCAGGAACCATTGGGGCGGAGTTGCAGTACTGAACAACGCTGATTGGTCAATACAAGCTACACAAAAATCGTCCGCCAACCGCCATGCTTCAATACCAGTAGCAAACTCATTTGGTATCTCATCGAACACGTCCCGCAGCTATTTATTGTTTTGGATAATGCAACAATGGACCCACGACCCAAGTACAGGCACTGATCTGTATTTTTTCAGACAGGGAGATACAGAGGGCTCCTCCCGGAATGACAAATTTGGCAAAAAAGTTTGGCCTTATTTGCATAATCTCCCCCCGGTACTTTGGTGTGGTGGGAAAGCAACCTCAAACTCTTTTGGGTAACTAAAATGGTTCCTGCTGAGAAAAGTCCCTGCTCAAAAAACTACCCAAAAGGTTCAGGTTCCTGCAGTGGAAAAAAAAACACTTATGAGAGAGAAAGAGAGATGCCTCAAATCCCAATGGCGCCCCTTTGAGGCCCTCAAGGACGGAAAGTAATGCTTGATATTCAGTGAAGCATTTTATGATTGTGTCAGAGCATGTCACTCCTTTGTTTAGCGTTTTCTTTATTTTAACAAATCAATAAAAATAAGGTTTTTACACTTTGTGGTGCATTTTTAAGTGTGGGATAGCAGAATTTTGGCGACTTCTCACAAGGAATTCATGGTTAAATTTTTTTGTAATGGAGGCTGGGTCTTAGAGATACTGGTACTGATGAACTTGGTCCACTAACGTCTCTTTAAATTGGTCCATCCTGAATGATTTGTATATTAGCGCCAGATGGGATGTGTTTTCGCCATAAATCCTGGCTCATTACTCTGACAAGCCAATGGGCCTCATTCATGAATGTTTTCGTAAATTATTCGTAAATTTGTCGTATTTGTGTGCTTACTAAAACACGAACGTGGGATTCATGAAACGTGCAGCAAACCTCGATTTGTTTGTAAAACAGGTGTATATTTGATGAATGCCAATCGTTCGTAAATTGGATGCGCGTGCCTGTTGAAGTCGATTTGCATAGGTAAACGCCCTGTTCAACACTGTAAAAGGCTGCAGACTGAAGGGTCGTGTGCAAGTAAAACAGGGAAAAGAGGAACTTGGCGGAGTCCGAAATGTAAGTGTTGTGCGCATGAGAAAAAAACAACAGAGTTTTCAGAAGCATAAGCAGCGGAGTCACAAGAACTGATAAAAGTAAAGCATGACAAGAAATTATTAATGCTGTCAATGCTGTTTCAGTAGAAACACACACCGTTGCTGAGGTAAAAAAAAAGAAACATGAAACTAGATTGCAAAAAACTATAAGGAGAAGTAGATGCATATTATCAGCCACAGGAGGACGGCAGCACACTGAGCCGCTATCCGACATGGATCAGAGGATCAATTAATTATAGGAGAGACCTCACTGTCGGGTGTCCAGTCGGCATTGGAGTTGGACACAGATCAAATCCAGGCTGCATCTTCATCAGATGGTAGGACTATGTAATTGTATTTGTAAGACGTCCACTCCATGTGATCAATCCATTACAAATTGGATAATCTTGTGTTGTTATGAATGAGGACAGTTCGGCAAATACGCCATTTCAGCCAATTAGGTCTTTATTTTCTACAAGGCCACTGAAACATCTTGTTGTTGAGGTTTGGCACTACTGTAATGGATTTTTCATAAAGAATAAGCCGTTCTAAGAGCCTTCCCGCATGTTTCCAAACACACAAACACATTCCCGCATGTTTCCAAGCACTCATAGAATTTGATTGTACCCAATGAACAAATTCAGATACGAACAAAATGATGAATCTGACTATGTTCGTAGAAACGTTAGACAAACTAACGTTATACGATCAAATCTGATCGTACACACGTTCTATGTGTAAATTGACCATAAAGTGAACAAAGGATGGAATGGGACACAAAGGAGAAAACACCAGGTAGATTGATTACACTGATCAATAGGTCCTAATCTGCCGATCTCAAAGCTAACTAATTAACAGTTGTTTGAAATTCACTACCTAACATTTCAAAATGTACAAATGTTACAATGTACAATACAAGACCAATTTTTCAATGAAAACCACTAACAGAATACAGGTCTGCAGGACTGGGCTGAGTTCTCACTGGAAAAACAGTGCAACAAGAAACTTTTTACAACCTGTAAAAGTGAATTTAAGACATTCCAAGGCTTTTTCAGTCAATAAATTCAATACCATATCATGACTGAATGACTTTGCGTTTATGCCAGCATTACCAATAAAATGTGTAGGCATGGAAATAGTAGAGATGTAATGTTGGAATGAAAGCCTGGAGTAACTTTGCATCCTTTCCCCATGTCCCAAAGCTTCCCTATGTGTGTGTTTGTCAGAGATACAATCATCAGCATGACGCATGTAGAGCAGAACGAACAGTTACCTTGGTAACGTTAACTTTTGGGTAGTGCACAGATCCAGATACAGCAACATCACACACACACACGCACACGCACACACACACACACACACACACACACACACACACACACACACCTCTAGTCCCATTAAGCCCAGTCAGTATGCAGTGCAGCAGGAGTGATTTGCAAGAGCTTTATCAGTGTGACTCTGTTAATAGAAGAGCTATGGGACAGACTGGCTGCAGCAGATAAAGACTGGGGGAAGTAGTGTGTGAGAATGTGTGTGTTTGTGAGTGTGTGAGAGAGAGTGAGGAGAAGGCAAGCAGATGGTTGGTAGAGTTGCTGCTATGGCTTCCCTTTCTAAAGCACACCAACTTCTGTAGAAAAAACACAAAACTATGTATAGGCAGAAGGTACGTACGCACGCACGCACGCACACACACACACAGATACACACCCGGGCGCGCAAGCCCAGCTGTCATGTTGGATGCAGGGTTCCCACCGTGGGCCTATTGTAAAATTCCATGACTTTTTCATGACTTTCCATAACTAAGCCAGAGCCCTTCAATAGCCTATATATGTTCTTTCTTCCTGGTTTGTTAATGTTGTTTTTCTAAAGGGGTGAAGAGTCTGGATTCCAGTATAAACTGGAATCTTAATGGAACTTAAGTACATTGTATCCCATTTGGAATCTTCTTCCAGTCCTGTAGATATTATTCCCCCATTATTTTTAAATGGCATGTGTTCAGCTTCTCCTGAAAAAAACAAACTTATCTTGAGCCATTGGTCCTTATTAACTATAGGCCTATTTCAAAGTTGCCCTTTATTTCTAAAACTCTGGAGAAGGTTGCATTGAACCAACTTCTAGAAGCATGGGAAAGAAACAACATATTTGGGAAATTTCAGTCTGGTTTCCGCAAGCAGCATAGCACTGAAACCACCTTTCTCAGGGTCACTAATGATATCCTGATGACTCTGCTCTGTACTTGACCTGTACTCCTGGAACTGCCCTGGACTGGTTTCCTCTTATTTAATTGATTAAAAAAAAAAGAGATAATGTTTCGTTATCTTCTTTGGTTAGGTATTGTGTGCCACAAGGTTCAATTCTGGGGCTGATTTTATTTTCTCTGTATATACTCTCTCTTGGCCACATGATTCGTCGGCACAGCATCTCCTTTCACTGCTATGCTGACGATAGTCAACCTGTCAGTGAAGCCTGATGATTTAAGTAAGTTGACCTCACTACATGACTGGTTTAGCTGATGTTAAGGACTGGTTGTGAAATTCTTGTTATTGGCCCTGAACACATTCTAATCATACTCTGCCCTCTCTTGATTGTCAAATTCAAAACGTTAAGCCTGCTTCCAAAAAACGGTGTTATTTTAGTGACAGAGAATTATACATTTGTCTCCTCTTGCCTAGATTACTGTAACTCCCTGTCCACCTGTCTTAACCAAAAAGCTGTGGAATGACTCCAAATTGTGCAGAACTTTGCAGCTAGTCTTTTAACTAGAACTAGGAGACAAGATCATATCACCCCCATTTGAGTGTCCCTATGCTGGCTACCTGTCCTCTTTAGGACAATTCTACTGACAACCTTCGAGGCACAGCTAGGTCTAGCACCTAGCTACATTTCTGACCTCTTGACCTCCTATGAGCCCTATTGGCTGCTCCAGAATCCAGGCTAAGGACTAAAGGTGACCAGGTTTTTACTGTCAGGGCCGCTGGACTTCTATCGAAAGGCATTTTAATAATCTTTTATTGTTTATTTTACTTGTATTTTATTCTTATATATTTTTCTACATTTGTTCTATATTCTGGAATACACCTCTTAAAACTCTTTAAATGACCACTGGGGACACTTGCATAAATAAGAAACATGACAAACTAATCTGCAGGAATGAAATCCATTTCTCTTTCTTTCATTCACATTTTTTTTTCTTTCCATTGCTTCTTTCTCTCTCCTAGGACAAGTGAGTGGCATTGCGGCTTAATAGGGAAGGTGGACAGAATGATACTGAACTTTGAAAGTGAACGTCAGTTCACACCTGGCATTAGAATGCGTCTCGACATGCGTCTCGAGTGACCACTTGTGATCGGACCTCACTTCCCCGCTCAATATGCAAATAAACACGTACATCATCACACGTAAAGCTACAGTTAGCCTAATAACATGTAGGAATAGGAATCATTCATTTGATCTCGCTCCGAGAGACAGCGCATTCTCAGTTCTCACTCTAGCACCAACCACGGCGCAGAGAGAGAGAGAGAGAGAGAGAGAGAGAGAGAGAGAGAGAGAGAGAGAGAGAGAGAGAGAGAGAGAGAGAGAGAGAGAGAGAGAGGTCTGCGGTCTTTAAATGAAGTTTTACGGTATAGGACATTATTTTATTTTGTAATGTGTATGTAGATCTTTTAAAAGACATGTTTATGTTGAAATAAATATACCTATACTAGTAGTTATGTCTCTTGTTGTATTGGTTTGCCCTCTTATGGACATAATGCGCAAAAATAGATATTGAAATGGTTCGAGCCTGTGTGTTTTTAGAAGGAATAATCTAACGTAATTCTTGGCCAATTTTGACAGCCCTGCGACTTACGCAGAGGACGTCAGTTGAGTAGGCGGTCCTTCAATGTGGCCCAGGACACATTCGCGTACACACTGCTGAAAGAATGTGGCCATATGCTGCCCAGACCACCTCCGAATGTGGTCTGAGCGATCAGATCTCACTGCGCCCTCAATGCGTCTTGGGTGCATTCACACCTGTACTTAGAGCTATCCACTTGTGATCAGATCACCCAAGACGCATGCCAGATGTGAACAGAGCCGATGTCGCATTGTCATGGTTGCAAACTTAATGTGTTTGTATTTGTTGTTTATGCTTTTGTATTTCATGCTTATAAAGCACCTTTGAATTGAAATCGAATGACAATGCTCAGAGCCTCCTCCAATCCGAAACCCTTTTAACTCACCGCCACAGTCTTCTAACCCATTTACAATCACATTTTTCCTTGCCAAGCGGTGTATGCTTCAATAGTGTTCCACTTAACGGTATCTTCCGCTCAAGTCTTTGATATAACTTTTACAAAAAAAAAAGAATCAAATAAGCTGTCATCAAAGAAAAAAAGAGAGAAACGAGAGAGAAGAAAGAAAATGATAAATGAAGCAAGGAAGTTTTCTCTTTTCAGTGTTCATTCTAACCAGTGTTTGACTGGAGGCGGTGGGATGCCGTTACGCGCTACAGTCTTGGAGTTGTAATTCTTTGATCTGAAAATTAGAGGGAATTTATACCCGTCTGAAGGAGGAAACATTCCTTCTACATGATCCTACTTTCTGATTGAATTATTTACTCTCTGATGTCAGTCTGAATGATTAATCTACTTTGTTTGTGGGTGTGATTAAAGCACAAATCCAGAGCTTACTTTTCAAGCCTCTCAAAGGTTTTTGAAGGGCAGGGACTGCACTACAAAATAAAATACATTTATTTGGGATTGTGGGTCTAAAACCTACACAAAGTACTCGTTTTCTTAATTTGCTTGTGTTTTGTCTACTTTCATGTGTTTTCTTGAGTTGCAGTGCGTTGAGCTCTCAGGGCTACCGTATCAAATACATTTAATTGAAATACTGCCCATCTCTGTTTGTGTGTGACCCCAAACGAGTGCTCCATGTCTAAACTAATGGATTGGATTAGTACTTGGTATCTACTGATACATAAAGTTCAACACTCAAAATCAGCATCAGAAAGAGAAAGTGGTCGTAGCACATTGTTAGTCTGACGATTAGGAGTATTTTCTACACTGTTGACTTTTACTGTCTATCATTGATCTATCTATCCCACATTTCTCCATCCTTCCCTTATTCCAGTTATCCATCCATCCGTCTGTCTAAAGCTAAGCACAGGGACAAATCTTTTTCTTTTGTCTATCTAGCCACAGTGAGCTAGGCGTGCTCTGCTGGGGCCAGACTCTCTGGCAGATCAATTGGACAAATCAATTGGAGTGTAGCAGCATTTTTGCACTCAGTTAGTGGCAATCAATGGGTTCATGCATGAGAGAGAGACAGAGAGAGAAAGAGAGAGAGAGAGAGATCAGAGTGAGTACAGGGACATCCTCTGACCCCTTAACAGGTACGTTTGCGTTATCCCACCTTACAGAAGTGTCCACTGAGGCCATTTTATGTGTCTGCTGAAGATAAATCAACCACACAGCATTACAAGGGCTCCCAATGTGGCCCTGATCTAAAATTCCATTATTTTCCCATGACTTTCCATAACCAAGTCGGAGCGCTTCCATGACATAAAAATGTTCTTCCTTCCTAATGTTGTTTTTCTAAAGGGGTGAACAGTCTGATTTCCACCTCAGTTTGGCTGAAACCCACTATCTAATGTAATCAATGTGTGAACCAAGTTGGAAAATACATTCTGTGAAGTGAGCCATTTGTAAAATTCCCTGATATTCCCTGACTTCCCCGGAGATTTTATCCAATTCTCAGGCTTCCCACCTCTCTAGCCATCGCTCCATCAAAAATGTGATTCAACTGAATAAATCTTTCAGCTAAATATCAAACTGAACTAACCCTAACCCTAACTAAATAGCTCAATGCAATCAACTCAACAAGGTCTATTCGGTGTGCAGACAATAGCATCATGTGCATTTGAAGTGCTAAATTGCTTCCTCATGCAATTTTTGTTTCCCCATGGCCTGTCCCAGGCTGGAACCCGCAATGTCCAGAAAAGAAGGCAGATATTGGGTCACTCTGGCCAAGATAGATTAGACCGAGAAGGACGGAGACGGAGCAGTGGGATACGAGACAAGTAAAAGTAGAGATGAAAAGAGAGAGAAATGGAGGAAAAGGGAATTGAGGGGAAGGGAAATGCAGCATAAAGAGAAAAAAAAGGATGAAGGGAGAGGGGAATAATTGGACCTAGTTTGTCAGGGTGTGTGTGTGTGTGTGAGAAATTCACAGGCTTGTTCTGCTTCAGTGTGGGTCAAGGTTATGTGGACAGTCTAACAGCTCCTAACTATGCTACTTCAGAAGTAGTGATTTTCTCCTTCACTACCCACTGAAGAGAACTACTATTTTTGCTCTGTTTCTATCTGTCTCACTCTTACTATCTGACATGAACCCAGTCATTATAACACCATCAGATCGGGAAGACTTGTGTGTCCTTTATCTACCATTACAGACTTGTATCCATTCAGATATGATTCAGCTGGACTACATTTACAAGTGTGATCTCCAATACACACTTTAAAGCTGCGCTAGGGAACTTTGCATGTTGCTGGCTGTTTGAAAATGTTTAATTCCAATACCAAGAAATCATGTAAGGTGACGTCAGTCATGTTTACCAAATGGCTGAGTTAGTACCAAAGGATGCCAAAGGGATGAGAGAGGCAAAAGATCAAACTTTGGTGAGTCCATACTTGGGCATTCACGACTGCTGCATTTTAGTAGTCATCAACTACTCCCAAAAAGTAGTCGAGTAGTCAATTAATCACGGGAGATATCAGATTTTTTTCACCCAATAAGAATGATCAATTCTCGTCAAAAAGGTCTCAAATACAACCAGTAAAGGGTTAACTAACGTAGGCGGGACCAACCGGGGGGGGGCTCTGAGAGGCTGTTTGCAAATGAGCCGCGTTCTGATTGGACTAAACCCCCAGCAAACTTGTCTGAGCTGGAGACACTGTTTGACTGCAGTAACAACGCGACTGCTTTCTTGCAGGGATAGCGGGAGTCTTTCCTTCTCTAAATACCTTAAATTCTGTTTATTTAACATGGAATAAGGTAGAATGTTCAACATTCGGTCGTTAGAAGGCCATTTCAAAAGGTCTGAATAGCCTACTATGATGCACTATGATTACATGCTCAAAACAGTTTGAAATACAAGATCAACTTCAGATATAACTTGTGAAACTACTGTAGCAATCTTGCCAATAAACACAGGTTGCATAAAGTTTATGAATGTATTGGTTTATTGAAATAAACATTATTAATAGTGACTGACACATTGACATTCACTCTGTTGGCGCTTCTCCTCGCTAACATTGCTGCTGCTAGCGCTAGCCATAAGCGGGTGTAGCTTTAAATGGTTATGCATACCGCTTGTAATGTTGTGCTACTTTAGGGTAGCCTTACATATATTGCAGCTGACGGTTTTATCTGCTCTGGTAAAGTATTTCCACTGTTGATTGTAGTCGAGCATTGGGACATACAGCCATGTTTCTTTCTGCCTCTTGCTCTTGCTGCATGCCTGCTGCTTTAGCGCCCCACACTGCACAGTGTTAAAGTCAGGCATGACAACTATGACTTGTCAACAACAACTACCCACAGTGCCTCCAGCTGCATATCTGCTGTAAATGCATTACTACTGCTTTATTACTGCACCGTGCTAAAACCACAGATGAACGATTAGTCTACAACGATGCACAGTGTCGACTAGTGGTTTTAATAGTCGACTAGTCAACTATTCTGTGAAACCCCTAGTCCAGGGGTTTTCAAAGTGTAAGACAGTGAGCCTCCCTTCAGAGAACATCAAGTCACCGGGGCCTCCCCCATTTTAATAAAAGGCATAATAATAATAATAATGATAATTATTATTATTTAAGACATTTCACAATGAACCAGATAACTTCAACAACACATAGTGTACACAGTGTTTCCCACAGAATTAGATTCTATTTGTGGTGGTAGCTGACCGGTTGGGGGGGCACCTACACACTTCCTTAAATTAATTATTAAATAATACTATATATAAGGTTCTCCACTGTAAATATTGAATTGCCAAGTACTTTGTGACAAATAACAATATATACAGCTCAATTGCTTCACGTTGTGTCAAACACATAACAAAATATATACAGGCACAGAAGAATAGAAATGAGGCTTTTCTGCCCTGCTTCTACATCTCTCTGTTTGCTGGCAATCTCACCTGTTGCTTCTGCCCTAGCTGGCTGCTGTGGGAGAGCCACGTCCGCTTCCTGATTGGGTCTTATTAGTCAGACGTATCCTTCCCTGGCGATGGATAGTGCTCCTGGTACCGCGGTAATATGTTGCTGTATTTGCTTTGCGACGACTCCCAATCTATACTCTCCGCCACGTTTACCGCCTTATACTCATTTGTTACTTTCAGTAACAGTTCCACCTCGACGTCCGTTCAAACAAAGACGTCTCTGCTCTTACTTTTTGCCATTGCTGTTCTTCATAACGGTATTTTCTGCAACTAAGCAGACAATCTGCTTCCTGTTTACACCGGCACGCGCATGCCCAGTGTAGGTGAATGGTAACGTGATATGTGTTTTTTGGACGGAGATCATTTCTGAAACGGTGCTATAACGTGTGGATTGAGTGTGGATGTAGTCTCAGAGAGGAGGCTACACAGAGGCTACACTTTCTGATTTGTTGAGTGAGTATCTCGATGGCATCAGCTGGAAGGAACGCCAGGCTGCAGCACACGAAAATTAACTCGCTTGACATTATTATGTATGAAACTGCCAATCAGATTTATTTACTTGTTAATTGAAGGTGCCGGAACGCCGTTCCGGATCGTTCCGGCCCACTTTAACCCCTGTACACAACCCATTGGTGCGCAATGCTGCTTCCCGACACCATGTGTAAGGGCTGACCCGTTAAGTAAAGTTTATAACACGCTCTGGGAAAAATACACATTGTTCACTCGTTTTAACCCTACCATAGATAGCCTACATAGCCTTCTCTACCTTAATGGGAGCAGTGAGTCTGCGTTTTGGCTGCACACAGACGGTGGATGCGGGGCTGTACTGATGACAGGAACAAGCGCAGGTCGCCCTCCACCTGCAGCCTCGACCGGTACTTGCTTTTAATCAGATGTTTAGTTTCAAAATAATTTGACACGTCCGCTGTCAGGATGATTACAATTGAAATATTATTAAATTCGATTTTATTCTTTTCCAGAAAGCATAAATAATTTTATTTTAAACTAAATATTTCCCTGCTTTTTTTTCGAGCCTCCCCTGAAACTCTTTGGCGCCCCCCAGGGGAGGCGCGCCTCACACTTTGAAAATCCCTGCCCTAGTCCATACCTGATGCAGAATTTAATTTGGGGGTGAATTATTTCCACAATTAATTAATAAGACAAGATAAAATAAGACAATGTATTAACAAGAAAAATCATCTAAATAGTAATTTATTCCCCTATTTATTTATTTCTGTATTTCTCTCTAGTATTGTAATAAGACTGTGTCTATCAAACACGTTGGTCACTGTTGTGGTGCATTGCTCGATTGAATTCGCCTGGCTTAGCTGCCAACCAAGCAACTTTGTCTGCAACAAACTTTGAGTCCCGCCACGTTCTTGACATAACTTCACAATAAAGGCTGCGAGCTAGCCACTGCCAAGAAGAAATAGGCATCAACTTGGCCACTGCCAAGAAAACTGACCAAGGCCTATTGCTGTTGTGATATCCAGAGATTGAAGAGATTTGGCTGCCACTGCAGAGGACAACGATGCTTCCCCTGATTATCTGCTTTTCCTTGGAGAGACAATAGTCAAAAAACTGAGCCTACCCACTGTTGGAGGCTGTTGGGTCACTGGTCTCTTTCTCTCGCCTCTCCTGCCATTTAACTTTGGCCCAAAGTTGGTATTTCTTTTTCACTTGACTTCCTAGATAGGGAACCAAAGCGGAAGTTAAACCAAGACCGCCCTCTGGTTTACTAGCGGCTAGGTGGCTAACCCGATTTTCCATAGACACGGGGGGACACGTCTTACAACAACTAAACAAAGCAATAGATTTAGTTTAAAATCACCTGGCAGCACTTTCCATTATATACGCAATCAGAAGATATAAAAATTTCTATAATTTGTGTGTGTTCAAAAGTGTGTACCTTTAAGATAGTCAATGAATAAATATCACCACATATTTCAGAATCGTAACTGTACGATTAGTAGCTCCCTTATAGGCAGAAGTGAATCAGAAGCAGGCAGAAGTGGCGTCAACTTCGGCTACGACAATGCTCACGACTGCCGCCCTGCTGGTCAGAGTACTGTGTAGCAACCAAAATAGAACATGCGGAATTCTCATTGAAAACTGTTCTAAATCACGTTTTCCAGCACCAAATTATATATTTTTTCTGTTCTGGTCGCTGCCACAAAATCTCTACGCAGGAAAAACTCTGTTTTTTAGCAACTTTTGCTCAGGGTTTTTGATGTTGGTTGGGTGTCTGTCTTTTATATTTGGCTCCTGGCACCAGTTCATGTAGACCTGGATCCAGTTCAGGACGTGGGGGACTGTTGTTGCCATGTTTGACGCGATGTTGAAGTGGAATTTCAGCTCGCAGGAAACATTTAGTAAAAGTATCAAACGTTTACAAAATTCAAAGTATCAAAAGTCCGGTTATTGTGACATCACTAGTATGAGAGATGGGTTACATCCAGTTTAAGCACTGCCTCTGAAGGTCACCCAGAATTCATAGCTCCATGGTTATATGTGTAACTCTTGTTTAATGGATATGAATGGCTAGGCTGTCCATGGTGTTCCATCATGTACACACACCATCTATGATGTGTGTACATGACAAAGAAAATTGTCAACTAGATGAAAGAGTTAAAGGTGCCCTGCTCAGTGGCGCATTAGCCAGTTTATGGTACCGGGAGTAGGTGTGTGTGTTTGTGAGATTGTGTGTGGGTATATATGGGGAGAGTGTGTGTGTGCAAACCAAGCTATCACGGCTCAGTCATGCAGGTAAAGTCATCATCACCAGCAATCTGTTCAGGCCTCTAGGGGATCACACACACACACACACACGCACACACGCACACACACACACTCCCTCGGGTGTTCCTCTCTCAAGAGAAGAAGAAAGAGGGGGCAGAGAGGGGGAGAGAGAGTCCATTCACCCATACAGACAGAAAGAAAATTAATTTGTTACAGCACGTTTATCGTCGTGACAACCTGCCTTTTAATTAACCGCTGACAAACAGCGGTGTCCTCTCTCTCTCTCTCTCCCGGGAAAGAGAAGCAGAGGGAAAATGGAGGAAAGAGAAAAGTGCGCCCTTCATTATGTGACTGGACTGAAACAGGCTGGCAGACCCACCCACATGGATTTTTGAAGACCGATGCCAACAGATTTTTGGACTAAAGCTGCCAATAGCCAATATTTTGTGCCAATATTTAAAAACTTTAAATTTGACCACTGCAATGCCAAAGTTCTTTCCCCCAGAATTTTATTCCCATCTTCCATGACTTTACTTAAATATAAGAATATGTGTGGAATGTGTGGAATCCAATCAAAAATTTGCATCACAAAATGCATCATATCAGAAGTGACACTGACTGGATGATGTTTAATAAAAGGATGATACTGGCTCCATAAGTTGTTCTAACCTGTGTGTGTGTGTGTGTGTGTGTGTGTGTGTGTGTGTGTGTATAGTCCAACCCAGGGGCAGCCCATGACAATGTGTCACTACGCATTAGCTGAGGCTGACTGTGGCCTTCTAACCTCAGAGAGCTCAGAAAGTTTGTGCTCGTCTTCCAAGTCTGGTTTTGTTTCCGAGTCCTGCCCCGGATCTGATGACACACCAAACAACTTCTGTCTGACAACCCCGCTCTCTCATGCAAAACTCACAAACATTTCCACTCTGTGTGTGTAAGTGTGTGTGTGTGTGTGTGTGTGTGCTACCTCTTGAGGTTAAGCAGAGCCCAGGGGATGCCGGTAGGTGTTTTGAAGGCCGGCAGCAGCTTTTCTCCCAACTCCACCGCCTTTCTACGAAACACCTGAGGAAGAGAGAGAGGAGCACACCATTAAAAGACCTTTCTCCTCGCTGTAACAGGATTTGAGATTTTTACAGGCCAACCTTGGAGAGATGTAGTTATCCCTGCACACCACAAACAATCAAAAACCCAGGGCACGGTCTGCAGCACACAATGGGCATTATTAGAAAGCAATAGCATTCAGTAGAAGAACTCAGGGTTAAGTTCAATATATGTCCACATGAACAACTCTCTCCCTAAGCCAGAAGCCAACACGATAACGTTTCAACAGGAGTAGGATTACTGGGGGAAGTTATTATCACCTGTATGAATTTGCCATAAAGCAAAAGCAAAAAAAATCTAAAAAATCAGCAGTTTTTCAGCAAAGTCAGAGGTCATCTTGCAATAGCAATCCAGCTGTAACTGACATCTCTGTCTTTCAGACAGAAAAGGACCGTATTCTCATATAATTTAAATCAAGTTGATACTATTTACTATGATCTATACTATGGATTTAGCTCATAAGCATTTATGTCAGGCTAAATAGCTAATTCCACTACATCAATCTGGTCGGGACACATGTAGGCCGATAGTTCAAATAGCCTAAAGGAGGTGCAAATGCATAAACCAACAAGACCACAACAAGTGGAGACTCGCGCAAACAAGATGGGGAATAAAATGTTAAAATGTCACAATCTCGTCATGTTTCCGGTCTGTAATTTGAGGGAAATTACAGAGATCCATCATATCATATAGTCTTCTGGAATAACATACAAAGTGCACAATTGCATAATTCTGTCAGCTGGAGCCGAACACACCCCTCATCGTCAATTCTACAACCACTCTAGCCTGCGCTCCTTTCTCCTCCCCTCACACCCCCTTCAGGAACCAATCACAAACCATTTCAAGCTACTTTTACCCCCTCAGCTGCTTCAGTATGCTTCTATCATTCCGGCTGCCTAACCGCACCAGATTGACACACCACCACCAGCATCACAGCTCCATCAGATATCCCAGAGGGGTTAGAGCTTCAGCCCGGGGGGGGTCTACCTGTCTCCTGCCTGCCCCTGGGGAGCTTTGCCCTAAGATTGGATACCTATACCTGGAATCTACACCAAACCTCTGCTTCAGCACATTTTTCATGCTGTTGTTGCAATAAATACTTGTAATCGTAATCTTCAGTCAGTCAATGACCGTTTCCTTCCTTCCCTCAGTCATTTTTTCCTTCTTTTATTCTTTAATTGGTTAATTTATTCATTCAATCATTCATTGGTTCCTTCCTTCCTTCAATCATTGTCTCCTTCCTTCCTTCCTTTACATTTCTCCTTGGCTTAGACACATTTCCAACACATGTAAATGCATACAAATTAGTTTTTGGAGTGTGTGGTCCTATGTACCAACTAATTAATGTGTTTTTGTGTGTGTGTGTGTGTGTGTGTGTGTGTGTGTTTATGAGTGTGTGTTAGCCTATTTAGAGCAACTTTCTGCAGCCCAGCTGATAAGCAGCCAATCAGATAAGGGCAGCAGCAGTTTGCAGGGTAGCTGTCATCCACAGCCCTCCATCACTCCAAACCTCAACAACATAAATTTATAGCTTTCCTATTACTTGTTGCCTTAGCAGGAGACACATACAAATGCTTCAGATCAATGGAAAATAATCTTTCCAAAAATAATCTTTATGAATATGACGTGCAACACAAAACTATTCAAGCAAAGCAGCTCTCAACTCAGCTTAATTTACGCAGTTTAAATGAATGGGCAGGATTTCTAGGTACTGAAGTTCACATTTTTTACCTGTCAACAGTTACCTGTCACTGGTAGCTTTAAATAAAATAAAATACATGTGCAGCATTATTTCTTACTTGCAACCAGAAGAAGGTAAAATAGATAAAATAACAGAGCACAGCATTAGCATTTAGCCAGCATTGGCTTTGTTGTTACATTCTGTCTTCCTCTCTAAGTTCCTTCAGTTTGTCAACTGGACTGTTTGATGCTGTTGAATGTTTCCAGCTGTTTGACTCTACAGTCCACTGTCAAGATGCTAATGCTATGCTAATCCTTCTTCTTTTAACTCCTCCCATCCTTTGTCTTCTTCCTTTAACGGTTCCAATCTGCACATATACACTCAGTGAAAGTAGTGAACGTTTATGAAATTCAGTGTTTAATTCGTTCTTACACAACAGTATTGAAGTAATATTGACACTTTGATTACTGTGACAACACTACCCCCCTTTTTTATTGTTCTCTCTCTCTCACTCCATTACGCTCCCTCTCTTTCTAACACCCAACTTCCTCCACAACAGCCCTGCAGCCAGTGCGTGTGCACTCTTCTCCATCATCATCCATCCATCATTCTCTCTTTCCATCAAGTGATCTCTTTAACTGCCACACATGCACACACACACGCACGCACGCACACGGCACAATAGCATATGTCAGCAGGCTGGCAGCTTTGTCCCCTAGGGTGGGAGCACTCAACAGAGAAAAAGAAAGTGAAAGAATGTGTGTGTGTGTGTGTGTGTGAGAGGGGTGGGGGGTGAGCCGTGGCGGGTGGCAAGGGGGGTGGAAGAAAGATTTGTGTTGAAGAAAAGCTCAAGAGGCTACTTGTCAAAACAATATGGCAGCTCTACAGCCTCCCTCTGAAAACCGAGAGGCAGAAAAAAGGCTACTGTGGCTCATGGTAGTATGAGAACTAACAGTAATGCTGCATTCACGTGGCATGGGAATAAGTTGGAATGACTCGACGGTTGAAAGCCTTGGCAGCATTCTGTGGCCTTTGGTTGATAAAAAAATTCTGTTCATTTCGGTTGATATAGTGAGAGAAATCAGGGTCCACCAACAAAGTTCCCAAGTAGTATTTAGCTGAAAGTAGTATCCAGCTGAAAGTGGAGGTGAGCAGTATTTTTTAGTAGGTACCTTGTATCTCCCGATTTCCCACGTAACTTTGATGCAGCATAATGTTAAAAGGCCTAAGACCTGAGGTAGAGGCAGCTCTGTGGATGTGTCTACTTCCAGTCCTGGTCAGATGATATTTTCATAACACTGCTGTCTCATTAAAACTTTTTTTTTTTTTTTTTAAAGCTTACCAGATCTACAAGTGACCAGCTCCTTTGGCAAAATATCTCTAAAGGGCGATTGATTTTTCTGTTCCATCTCATCAAATAATTTCACAAAAATATCGTAGCTGAGCTGAAAGAACTTTAGAGTTAGAACTGAGTTTTTTGTGTTTCTCATAAGATCTGTTCGAGCGAAAATATTTTTTGCTGTTGACGGCATCCAAAAACACACCATAGTGTGTGTGTGTGTGTGTGCTTGGCTGTACCGTGGGAGCACGGTGATGCTGTAACAAGGCGTCGGAGGCCAGTGATTAATGCCTTTAATAATGCCGGGAGCACACTGGGGGGAAGAATAAAAACACTCCCAGGGACACGCAGAGGGATGAATTAAACACATCCCGTGTCCAAGGCCATCAGGCAAACTGCCAACAAGCTTTAATAAGCGATCGAATTATACAGAAACACCAAGAGGAAGGAATGCAATGCGCATTCACTCTCTCACTCACACTCACACTCACACACACACACACACAAAGTTTGGCTGATGCCATTAGTAAACACTTGATAATCACATTTCACACCTTGTAGCTTCTAACGAAAAACTATCAGGAAAATGAGCGGCTTGACTAGTGTGTGAGTGTGTTGAATAGTGAGGGAGTTAGATTAGTGTGGCTTGGTGGACTACGACATATTTATGTAGTTGTAACTGGGTTAGACTGATAAATGGGCCCGATATTGGCTTTTGATTAAAAATGGGACAAAGTCCAGTTTGATATGATGCAGTTTGATTGATTACGTATTTATTGTATAATTGATCAGAGTTACATTAGTTGTCTATGGGCTTTAAAAAACCTGTAAAGCTTTAAAAAAAACCCTGTATTGGTGGAATTTAGAAAGTAAAGTGCGTCCGTAAATCAAATAAACTGCACAGCACACAGCAAAGTATACAGCATAAACACAATAAGGACACTTGGGTGGAACATCCAGATCTGGTGTCCATCAACAGAGTGTGGGGACCACAAGGATGCCAATGCTGCCCAGCCGCAGCCGCGACACAAATAAGAGGCCCACCTCTCTGAGATATCACGTTTGACGGACAACAGACAGACCCACGGTACGGTTTCGTCACATGTGGGGCAACATGAAAAACCAGACAGCTGCTGACGATTCAGGTCAGAGAACGAAGACAGAGAGACAGCAGGACTGGACCTAGTTCTTGAGATGAGGGAAGAAAAGAGGAGGGAGAATAGTTGCTCTATTTCCCACCCTGTTGAAAGAAGGCCATTATGTTTGCCCTCCACAAAGTCATTTAATCCACAGAATAAGGACAATGTCCACCGAGTGTGTGTGTACTCCTTTCCTGGAAAGAGCCAGTTTGATTTTTAGACCTTTGGAGTGACAATCTTTGCAAAGTGAGGTGATTTTGACTGGTTTTGGATTAGGATTTAGGTTTAGGGTTCAGATTAGAAAGGTAGTTTAGGGTTAAAACTAGGTTTACATTACAGTTAGGAGTAATGAAATGAATGTAGAATATAGTCAATCCTTACATGTATAGTAACGCATTTTTGTATGTGTGTGCACTCTCCCCATCAAGCGCCCAGCTCTAGTGCTCTAACCAGACCCGGGGTGTGTGTGTGGGTGTGTGCATTGTGGTCTGGAGAGAGGCGTCTGGACAGCTCCCTAACTAAGATGAATCACCCAGCCGGGCCGCAGGGCGGCCAGGGAGCCTCGCGGGACACGCGGCCCAGATTAGTGCAGCGTCTGTGGCGAGGGTAGCGAGCTGCGCAGCCCCGGCACCGCCTCCTCCTCCTCCTGGATCTCAACACGCTCTCCTCTCCTCTCTTCCCTTCGCCCCTCCCCTCTAGACTCCATCAATCTCTCCCTCCTGTTTCTCCTCATCCATCCATCCCTCCATTCCCATCTCCCTCGCCCCTTCACTCCTCCAGGCCTCCCGAAACTTGATTTATTCTGCTCGTCTTTTCACCTCCTTGTCCTCCTAATCCCTCAGTCACCCACCCGTCCATCCATCTCCTCTGAGTTCATCTTATCCTCGCTTTCCCTTCCTTTTCTTTCTAGTCCATCAGCTACTTCCGAGTCACAGTGAATACACAACAACCCGCAGCCTTGTTATGCACTAGTTAATTAATTTAATTAGATGCTTTGGCAATACCTTTAATCTAATATTAATATCAATTAAGCAGATTGAATTGAAATGGGATCATTTAAAAATGGTGAATTAGTCACTATTTATTATTGATTGGTTAAGTAACAACTACCTGATGATTCATTTCCTACATCATTTACTAATTAATTTATTAATATTTAATCATGACATGTTAATAAATCAATTATTTTTATATTGTATCATAACTGTTAAGAAATGTATTCAATGTAATTGATTACTTAACAATAAGTACCTCATTAAGCGTTCATAAATCACAGTGTTTATTATTGCGCTCTGATTCAAATAATTATCATGCACTCAAGATGTGCTTCCAATGTGCTTATGATGCCTTATAAGAATGTTGCCCAAAGTGTAAATGTGGTGCAATCCACAATAATGCTAAATCCTATCTAGACACAATCCAGATACAAGACTCATTATTGCCAGATGTAAAGGAGGTCAGTGTTTTTCCTGTGCATTGATCTGGAACATCAGTGTGTGTGTGTGTGTGTGTGTGTGTGTGTGTGTGTGTTAATAATAAAGGATCTGGGTTCAGTGTTTCTTTACCTTAAACCACATTATCTAAACTCCTTAAAGGCCTTAAAAGGTCTTGAATACAGGTAGATAAAGCATTTTAAGCACCAAGTCAAGTCAAAAAGTAGCAGTTTCTTAGTTTCACTACTGAGAAATCTGCCCGATCATGGTGAACTAACACTATATTCAGACTGGACTATGGCTGTTTTCATTTTGAGGTTTATTCCAGTTAGGAAATGAGTCTTGTATTTCATTCTAATTGGCATTAAAAAAGTCTGAAATTTCACTTGAGACTGGTGGACCCTGTACAACTAATGAATGCATGCAAGATGAGCTCACACTGAATGAGGCCAGTTTGGAAGCTGCTGCACTGACAGCTGTACTGGAGAGGCCAAGGACACACACACACACACACACACACACACACACACACACACACACACACACACACACACACACTGAGGAGGTGGCAGCTTTCAGAAGCCTGCTGTTGTGTCAATGCTTGCCCTTGTCCTCCTCTCCAATCTCTCTCTGGTTGTAAGAATTCACTTCAGGGAGGTAAAGCATGGGATGGGATGGAAGGGAGAGGAGAGGAGAGGAGAGGAGAGGAAAGGATGGAGAGGAGAGGATAGACAGGAGAAAGGGATGAGACCCGAGGAGCACATTTGAAAGGAGATAAAAAAGAAAAGAAGGAGGTGAGACAAGAGGAGGACCAAGCCAATGGAGGGGAGAAATTGCAGCCTAAAGTCCTCACAGTTGAGGAAACTGACAACAAGCGACTGAAACAAAAAAACTCCCCCTAACTACCAGAGACTGCTGCTGGTAAAGCTCTGTGAATGTTAATGGGAATGGATGGAGAGAGAGAGCGAGCGAGAGATCGACTGCTGAGTGAATTAGGTGTCTTGGCAGAGGCCACCTGTCAGCAGCGATAAAACACAACAGGACACACACACACACACACCTCATTTAGCGTCTATTGTTAGTATAGAGCTGGATAGAGAGAAGGAAGGTTGAGAGAGAGTGAGAGAGAGTGGTTGGCTGTCTGGCTACTAATCATAGTGTGTGCGCTCTCAATTTTTCACCCACCCACTATTTTTTGTGCTATTGTCCCGCGATAGAGAGAACAGACAACAGAAATCCCTTCTTCATCGGTCTCTGTGGAGATGCTACGGAAAGGGACAGGGGACAAAAAGCACTGACCCGATAATATCACTAGTTAACAATGGGGCCAGACAGTCAGGCTAGATAAATCTGGCGACCAGAGCTCTCACTCTCACTCTCACTCTCACACACACACACACACACACACACACCAATGTCTGATATGGCTATATATGATATGATTTGTATGACTCCTTGCTCTCCATTCTGGACCTTTTCTATGCCATTTTAAATATTGGTGGTTATGTACTGTCGTGTTTTCAAATCAGAAAGTTCACCATTTCAATATGGGTTTACACACAAACCAGCAGGATTTAGGCTCTTATAAATCCAGAGGTTTCATCAGGTATTAGTGTTTTTGTGTCTGGAACTAATATCAATAACTGGGGAAAAGGGGGAATAGAAGAGCTACCCAAGCTAGAAGACTTATTATCTGCCCTGTATCATAGAGAATCTTGAAAACGCCACCATCAAGGTTCAGGTTACGTTGTTCGCCAGCTCCACCGTCTTGCTTTTGGTCTGTTTCAGCCTATTTCTACTGCTGTAATCCGCTCTGGTGTAGTAATTGTTGGTTGTGTTGTTTGACACCATCCACATTTGTTCTATTCTTACTCGTTTCCTATTTGTCTTTGCTGTATCCTATTATTTGATGCTGCGATGACTGGATGCTCATTATTTGGGTGCTGGAAATGAGACAGTGTAAAATTACTTTGAAGGCCAAGATGACACTGTTAGATCCTGAAACATCGAATCTGCCTTCAGCGTCCCGTGAGGTAAGAAGCGATCGGGATGCCGGAACCTTCCATTCTCCTTTGGGTTCGCTGCTGGAGACGTTTCAAGGGTTTGATAAGATTCTTACTTGTAGGACGGCTTGACAAGGGAAGGGGAAACTCTTCCTAAAACAAAAGACAATGCTTTGGCCTCACCCTCCATCTCAATATTAGCAATTCTTGCCTCGCTCTTGCACACGCATACCAACACACACATGAAAACAACTCCCGATAATATTTCCTCTCCTCTCCTGTGGCAGGGTCGGTGTCGACTCAGCAGAAATTTGACAGTCAGCTCTTTTGACGGCGCTGCTATGGAAATGAAGAAGACGGGGTAAAGGGAATTTACATAGAAAATTGCCACCTCGGTAGGAAAGTTACAGGGAAGGAACACGAGTTTGGATGGGTTGGAGGAGGGGGGGGCGGTAAAAAACTGCAAAGTGAGCAACAAGCAGGAGAGAGAAGTTTAGAGTTGAATGCTCGGCGACGAGATGTGTCATTTCCAACACCCTCCCTCAGAATGCACATCAATGAACCTATTAACATCAACAGAACGCTGGCAGATGTGTTGAAAGTGACACGTCGTTTTGAAATGAAATGAACTTTATTCGTCACATACATGCAGTGAAATTATTTTTTCGCACACCGCTGACTAGATCCACACAACATATCACCCCACACGCATGCACATGCATTTTCAGCTCAGAGGACAGAGCGCAGGCGTCAGCCATTGAACAGCGCGTCTGGAGCAGTTGGGGTTAAGTGCCTTGCTCAAGGGCGCTTCGGCAGTGTGGGGAGCGCCGTAGCTGTGATACCAGTTCCAATCACCAGCTCACAGCTGGAATACACCCTCCTGGTGGTGCCGGGGATCGAACCAGCGTCCCTCCAGTGATGGGTCGGCCTCTCTAACCGCTAGGCCAACCTGCCGCCCCAAACACCGTGGGGGAATACCGTGTTACTTTTCGCCATTTCTTAATCACAGCAGGTTGCAATAGAGCTGGAAATGTCACATGGTAATCCTGACATCGCCGAGGTTTTGGAAGGATTTAGGCAAAGCGATTTCTAGACAGCTGCTTCTGTGTGGTTCTACTCATTCAATCAATCCTTGAACATCCTTGCCACTTTTCATTTCACTACACACCCCGTGTGTGTATGTGACAAATAAAGTTCTTGAATCTTGAATCTTGAGGCAAGTTATTAAATTATTATTGATATTTAGTTACAGCTGTTGTTACTGTTAAGTTATTAAGGTATTTTTGGCTTGACCTGAGAACTCTGGCTAGTTTGTTCCTCATCATGCCTCTATAGCATGACTCGCTCTACCTCTGTATGTCCAGATTTCATCTAAAGCCTAGGTCAGACTACAAGACTGGTCAGATGTTGCTCAGCGAGGGCAGTACAGACTAAATGACCGGTTTGCTTGCTGTCCTGGTCTGCTCGTTGAAGCTGTTCATACTACGCAATGGGACGAAGATGGAAAAGGGTCACATTGGGTGGGGCATGACTTTCTGGGTTGGGTTAGACTAGTGAGTTTTCAAGAAGAAGTCCATGAAAATTGTGTGTTAAATAAGAGTTTCCAGTAAACTGGACCATGAGCAGGTCATGAACTGAATAAGAAAACCATTTGAGAAGCAGGTTACCCCTGAAGTTGTTCAGGATCAAGAAGGAGTTTGGAAACTAATGACCAAGGGCAGAACATGAGGACTTCTACAAACAATGGACAGATTTTTAAATAACTGTTTAAATCCTAATTCCTAAGATTAAATTCTTCATCTGGACAAAATGTGAATGTTTTGAAAATTACTGAAAGATACTGATCGCCAAATACCCCCAATTCCCATTAACTGCAATTGTTTACAAGACAATTTTTTTTTTAGCTAACACGGTAACATTAGTACACGTCATCTTCTTAACCTCTAGAATATGTCAATTTATTTTCGTAAAGTTGAGTTGGTGAGCTCAATCTTTGATGAAATAAAAAAAAAAATGTATAATAGAATTGTTTGTCCATGTCTGACAATGCAGTACTGCTATTCAATGGGATACACTATGTGTCATTTTGGACTGGACCTGACTAGTGTGCAAAGGTTTGTGCATTTGCATTCATGGGAAGGCAGAAGAAAGAATGAACATGTACAAAACAACAAGGCTTGGTCTAATTATAGTCACATAATGATAGGTTTTGCTACCCAGTACAAGACAGTTAACCTACCGTTTGGCAATTATAACCAACAGAATTATGTTGGATGGTTGGTTAACATGGGGAAAAAAACTCCAGAACCAGAAAACCATGTGACATTCCAGCTCACACATTACATGACACAAAATGCAAATGGTGTTGTTCCACACTTCACTGTCAGACGTGTTGAAAATAACACATCCTGTGATTTAAAATACACTTCAGCTTGCTGGAGTTAAGACAACGTGATGGATACTAAAGGGAAATGGCGAGATTTCTTCCGTTTGGGTGTGCTCATTCACTTCAGCAGCTAGACGTTGAGAATTTCCAGGGCGGGTAGCAAGACCTACTTTAGCTCGCAGTAAATTAACTGGTGCTAATGACGATAAATGTTTCAGAGCAAAATACTTCTCAAAGCAGCACAGTACAAAAAGAGAGGGAGACGGAGAGAGAAAGAACATCAGACAGGGTAGGAGAAATCGAGCGGGAGGAGTGTAGGACGGAGAGAAAGAGAGTGAAGTGCCATTCAAGTGTCCCAGTGGAGTGTCAGTACAGTCTGAGAGGAACCCTCCAGACTCCAGACAAGAAGGCTTTCATCTGAAGGAAAATGTCAAATGTTCACTCGAACAGTTCAGAAAGGCCAAAGACTGTAAAAACCTGATCCGTCTCCCCAAGGGTCCCCTGCAAAGCAAACACAGACTCAACTGCCGCCACAACTCAACCAGCTACTGTACCATTTACGGCTTTCGAATCTAACTTTTTGGGATTTCCCTGATTGGCTGTTCAACATTACATACCTCAGTCTAAATGTCACTGAGCTGCTGTGTAATGTCAATGGCTGCAAAGGTCTATAGCTGAGATCTTACCCTATTGTTCAAGGTGGCTTTTTATGGTGACTCTGGCTTTTAAACTAAAGGGCTATTCTGTTGAACTTTTCAGCTTCAAATCGAGCTGTTTGCCTTCAGGGACATCTGCATATCAGTGTGTATCCAACATTTTTTGTAAATTGCACCGACATGGTTTGAACACCAGCTTAGTGCATCACAGCACCCAAAATAAATATGAAACAAAAGTTCCCTCGGGTAGCTGTTCATTTACCTGGGCATATAAATCTCCTTGCATTCAATTGGTTGGGGCTAATTGTTTACCAGGTACCCGTTGAAGTTGTAAAAGATGGACAAAAATCCTACCATGGATTTTCTTACCGGATATTGAGCCGATTAAACAAAACCATAGGCTTTCATCACATGCAGTTGGACCTGTTTGACTGTTTATTCTCATTTACCTCATGCCAACCCATATTTTCAACTTCTACTATGTGAATGCCCTCTAAGTTTAGAGGCCAGTTTTATAGTGTCGAACATCAGGTCAGGATGATTTGAAATACTTAAAGCATCCAGACTTCCAGACTGTAAATACAGAGCAGGTTTGGGAAGCTTTGATGCCCTTTCAAATAAACAGATGGATGGACAGACAAGACAGCAGACACAGAGCGAGATAGACGATGAAGTAAGACAAGTTTAGGAAAAAACAAAGAAGTGGCGTTGAAAAGAAAAAAGTTACAAAGACAGGCAGAACAGACACAAAGACAGCAGAGAACAAAGGCCAGTCGGTGTGTAAGAGAAGTGTTAAACAAAGCTCCCCGTCAACCTGCTGTCTGCAAGAAAAAAAAGATCTCCACGCTTAGACACACACACACACACCTCATTGTTTTTTCAAAGCCAGGTTAGACAAGGTAGAAAGACAGGTCTGGTGCAATAGCCCTTAAAAGCAACTGTCTTACAGCTAAAAGACATCGGGGGGGGGAAGGGGGACTTCAGCTGGTGCAGTTACACAGATGTACAGATGCACGTACACACACATGCAGGCCTGGCTACAAAGCCTGGGAGATGGCTGATGTAATTGGACCGAAAGTCCCACAGAGCAGTGAGTTGCCTGGCAAATAGTTAGAAGGCATGGAGGCGGTGCTGGGCTTTAATATTAAGCACAGAGCCTCAGCAATGACCTACAGAGGCTAATTCAATCAGGGCAAGGGGAAGTGAGACAGTAGACACTTCACTCCTCAGGTAGATCTTTAAATTTGACCATTTTCATCCCAAAAATCCATTCAGTGTTTCCCTAAGAATTGTATTCTTGTCAGGGCAGAAAAGCCGCTGGAACAGCATTTATATCATCATGGGCACTAAAACTCTCCAGTGAAACCAAAGATAGTAAATGAATGATAAACTATATTCACTCCTCTTCTCTCCCCTGGTCTAGCTAAGGCTATAGTTGGACCGGGGGGGGGGGGGGGGGGGGGGATGGGAGGGATTGGTGCAGTACAGGCCGGTAGCTGTACCTCTCCCCTGGCTATATAAGGTACAGTCATGTACCATACTGACACTAAATTTTGTCACACATAGACTCCCAGACTCCAAGTGATCTTTTGAAATCCCACCATATGCACTCCCATTACTCATCTACATCGACTTTCCCCACTGTTTGTTACCACAGTTACAGCTGCTAGCGGCCAACAGTGGGCAGAGGTAAGCAAGATGGCGAGTAAACAAAGCAACTCTGTTCTTTATGGAGTATTATTTAATATATAAAATCAAGATATAGTTGCATTATTGTGAAAATTTAACTTTAAAATTGCGCAGGTGTGATGATTAATAGTTAATCTCCCACAATCCTCCTTGTATGCAAATGAGTTTCTATGAGTTCTGGGTTCTTTGTTTATTAGTCTACATGGACTGCTGTGATATAGTGACGTATATACCAATATATATTGCTACATCTTTTAATGTTCGTAATACAGCACATTCTTTCATTTTTTAAATAAATCACATTGTATGAACAGTGCTTCGTGTTTGCTAATGGTCATCTCTGTAGAAAACATTAAGGCAACTAGGGAGCCAGAGAGCTGAAATCACATTGAATTACACTGATAATGAATCAGGTCTGTATGTCATCACCATGAATGCACCGTAGGAATGAAGTGACTCTGTTCTTGTTTGTCAAAGAAATCCAGGTTTTGCATCCTGCTGAGTTTATGGTAGGGGGTGTGTATGCTAGCCATGCAGCCCTGCAGCCTCGCCCAAGGACGCCATTGGTCTTTTCACACCGCCGAGCACAGCACAAACCGGCTGCATTCTAATGTCATATTTACAGCACACTTGCTGGAGCTGTGCTTGAAAAATAAAAGTACGCTGGAATGGTTGGTATTTCACATTCTACGTGGGGGAAAAGTGCAACTGTTTGGGTCAGTAGGTTTTTAATCAAGAGTATTTGCTGGAACGCCTTGAGGCCACAACCGCGCTGCTCCATGTTTGTAGATTACATTGGTTTCAAATGGTCTTATACATAGGGATGCATGGTCACTCAGCTGGGTTAAGTACATAATACGAAGCCACTGTACAAGTCCCACTTTACTGCATGCCTTTATTATAGCTGCATTTTGCTCCACCACCCGAGAAGAGTTTTTTGAAATGTCAACTTTTGCTCCCTGTTCGACATCAGAAGCTACAAGGAATGATCCGGTAACTAGACGGCAGACAGACACCAGAGTTTTAGGTTACAATATACTCATCCTTATGTGTAAGACATATTCAAGAAAGAATGATCTGCAGCTCTAATGCAGGATAGATGCAGGAGAAATGCGTGAAGGGCGTCTACCTGGCTACACATAGCCTATTGGTGATGCTGTAGGTTGGAATCTGGCAAATAAAACACCTTGACAAAGCCAAAGAAATGCCATGAGCCCTAATATACTACGATAAGCAAATGGCAACACTCAAATAATTAAGTAAAAAATAAATTAAATCAATCAAAAAGCTTTTATAGATTTAGGTTACGTTTTATTCAACTTCACTGCACAACCACACTGAACAGTGCATCTTTAGGCTTTGACCCTTATGGGGTTTTGAAAGCCGATACTAATGTGTTTAGATTGAAGCTGCCGATTTTGTGGCAATATTTAATATCTTTGAATTTGACCATTTTCATGCCAAAAAAAAAAATCCGATGAAATCCGATAAAAAAAATCCCCCAAAATCCAAGTATTCAGGGTTGCCCCAAGAATTGTATTCTTGTCGGAAAAGCCGCTGGAATGGAATTTAGATCATCACGGGACACTAAAACTCTCCAGTGAAACCAAAGATAGTACATTAATGCTAAACTATATCCTTGCATATGTGTGTGGAACCAGCCTAAGGGGTTCCCATAGACACCCAGTGATCAATTCCATATTAAATATGCATTGACTGGTCAATACCTGACTGCTATTCCTTACTACATTACGTAATGAAAGTAATGCAAGACACAAAATGCCGTTTTTGCCAGCTAGTGCTCAGTTAGTTGACATGTTCACACTCAACAGAGATGACAGAGAAAGAAACAAGAGAAAAGTGGGAGAAAGCTGCACAATAGGCATGTTAGAGTCAACTGCTAATCTGCGATAAGATAGCGCCTTGGTTTGATAACACTTGAATGTGAGCATAAAGGAAGGAGACTCCTAATTGTTCTCTTCCTTCCTCTGTCACTCATATATATATATATATGTGTGTGTGTGTGTGTGTGTGTGTGTGTGTGTGTGTGTGTGTGCTAACAAGGCAAATAGCTTCTTTGCCTTATCTTCCTTGCAGGGGAAAGAGATAAGATCCAATGAAAGCAGGTCTAGGAAGCCAGCCAGGCTCCCTGTGGGCCAACTGACAGGAACAGGAAACAAAGCGACAGGACACAAAACCCCGGGGAGATTTCAGTGTTTCTAACAATAACCAGCTGCAGAGCTGTCAGTCAGTCAGCCACCCCGGGACACATCAGTGCTCTTGCTGGACAAATATATGGGCTCAACGATATTACACATAGGCCTAGACCGATACATAGGGCCGATACTGGCCTTGAATTAAAAACGGGATCTGGTCGGCTCCAGCGTCAACCACCTCTGATATGATGGATGTGATGCATTTGATT